>JALIGW010000006.1:16323092-16695592 GCA_023053685.1 Diadophis punctatus similis | reverse complement strand
CGCTCTTTGTATGTTTTATTTTCCAGACCCTTTATCATCCTGGTTGCTCTCTTCTGCACTTTCTCTAGGGTTTCAATGTCTTTTTTGTAGTGTGGTGACCAAAACTGGATGCAGTACTCTAGGTGTGGTCTGACTAAGGCTTTATAGAGTGGTACTAGTACCTCTCTGGTCCTTGATTGTATCCCTCTATTTATGCAGCTCAGGACTGCGTTGGCCTTTTTGGCTGCTGCTGCACACTGCTGGCTCATATTTAGTTGGCTGTCTACCAAGACTCCAAGATCCCTCTCGCAATCGCTGCTATTGAGTGTGGTTTCACCCAGTTTGTATGTGTATTTTTTATTCTTCTTACCTAGGTGTAGAATTTTACTTTTCTCCGTGTTAAATTTCATTTTATTTGTTTGGGCCCAGTGTTCGAGTCTGTCAAGGTCCCTCTGGATTTTGAGTCTGTCCTCTGGGGTGTTTGCTACTCCTGCCAGCTTGGTATCGTCTGCAAATTTGGTTAGTTCTCCTGCTATTCCCTCATCTAGGTCACTTATGAAGATATTAAAGAGTACTGGGCCTAGGACGGAACCTTGTGGTACGCCACTGCTTACTTCTCTCCATGTGGACTTAGAGCCATTGAGGACTACTCGTTGGGTACGATTGGTCAGCCAGTTGTTAATCCATCTGGTTGTGTAGCTGTCTATCCCGCTTTTTTCTAGTTTATGAAGAAGTAGGTTGTGGTCTACTTTGTCAAATGCTTTGCTGAAGTCCAGGTATATTATGTCTACTGCATTTCGCTGGTCTACTAATTTGGTCACAGTGTTGAAAAATGAAATGAGGTTGGTTTGGCATGACTTGTTCTTAACAAATCCGTGTTGGCTGTTGGCTATTACTTGGTTTGTTTCTAGATGATGTGAGATCTGGTTTTTAATTATTTTTTCCAGTATTTTCCCAGGTATTGATGTTAGGCTGATTGGTCTGTAGTTTCCTGGGTCTGTTTTTTTACCTTTTTTGTAGATGGGGACCACATCAGCTCTTTTCCAGTCCTCGGGGAGTTCCCCTGCGTTCCAGGATTTGTGGAAGATGTGGTGCAGTGGTTCTGAAATGACTTCTGCTAGTTCTTTTAGGACTCTGGGGTGTAATCCATCAGGTCCTGGTGCTTTGTATTCGTTAAGTTCATAACCATGGATGTTGTGATAATGGTAAATGCACCCCAGTTACTAAGGACCTGAATGGTGTTCACTTCACTGCAGGATAATAATATGAGTGTAAATGAGAAGATTGATCACAAAACTATTTTTTAACTTTGAACTTTGTCATAAAGTAAGGAATTTGGTAAGTGAGAACTGCCTGCATTGAAAAAACTCTGTTGCACATCTCCTGATGAGTTCTTTCAGCAGTTTTAAGTATAGCTGTCAGACAAATTCTGTAAGTCAGTAGGAGGAGTCAAGCAGGGAATTAATTTAGAGTCTCTATGTAGTAATAAAAGGGTGCAGTTCAATCCTCCCTTGAATGGAATGGAATCCTTCACATGTGGACCAGGTTGCTCACACCTGATGATATCTTTTAAAACATAAAAAGTAGAGTTTTTAAGGTATCATATTCCCACAGAATTCTTCTACTGTAATATTGAAGAAAATTGCACAACACTGCAATTCTGAAGTGGGGTACAGAAAGAGACATAAAAGAAACAAGGATGGTTTGCAAGAAATGTTGTAGGAATAATGTTAATATTAGCAAAGTTTACTGTAGTTATAATTCTTTTGCTTATCTCATGCCTTCATTTTATTTATTTACTATTTCTTGCTTTTCTGGAACTCTGCATAATGCTGCTTACCAGTGGTGGGTTCCTACCAGTGCGGTCCACTCTATAGCACCGGTAGCGGCCCGCTGGTGACGTCACAGTACAGGTGCGGTCGGTTGCCGGTGCCTGGGTGCCGCCAATTTTTTTTTAAATTGTTTTTTTAAAAAAAATTTATTCTGCGCATGCCCAGAAGCCGAGTTTCCGGCACTGCTCATGCGCTGCCTTCCTACCCCACAGTGAGTCCAAGCAGGGGAGGATGGCTGAGGAAGCACGTGAGACGCTGAAAGAACGGGCGGCAGGAGCTATCTCCATTCCCCTCCCTTCAGCAGTCCAAGAAGCCACGAACGCACAGTGATGATCCTAGGCATTTTTGCACGTTCGAGGCTTCTCGAGCTGCTGAGGGGAGGGAGAATGGGCAGCAGGACCTATCTCAGTTCCCTTCAGCAGTCTGAGAAGCCATGCCCACCTGGTCACATGGCTGGCAAGCCACACCCACAAAATAAACCATGCCCACAGAGTGGTAGTAAAAAAATTAGGAACCCGCCCCTGCTGCTTTCTCCTATATTATGTACATATGTATGTACAGTACTATTAGTTTGGACCAGAGTAGGGTAAAATTAATTCCTTTTTGTGCAGTGTTTCTTACAGCATAAAAATATATTCCACACAGATGCTTTAAGAGTAATTCTTTCCATCTTTCCTAGGAGTAATCCTTTAAAACACCAGGCATTGTTATAAGTGACACCTTAAGCTGGTCAGACCTTTCAGCCTGCCAGTTATCTAGCAGGTGTCCAGAGTTAAATCTGTTGTGTTAGTCTTAATAAGCAGAGGGATTTGACAGGAAAAGAATTTTATTTAGCACAACACCAAAGTCTGCCAAAAGTAAAATAAGCACATTCATGACTCCAATTTCATCTAATCACCCAGGAATATCTTGTTACATCCATAACTGAAGCAAAACACATTGACAACAGATGGGACACTAAAGAAAAATGATGGATGGTCACCCTATGGTGACAAAAAATAAAATAAAATAGCACTGGGGAATATGGCAAGAGCATACTTGCTTGCTGAGCATATAACTATAAATGTTAACTGCCCACTTCTATGGTAGAACATTTATAAACAACTTAAACAGCAGTGATCCCAATATAAATATCAAAGAATCCATTTCCTGTTTTTCCATTATGAAAACTGCCTGTACTTCCAATTATTTAACAAACATATTCATGGTGAATGATTATTTTACAAGTACACTACTAATGAGTTCATCCCTATCTACATTTATGTTGACTGATATGCTCCAATAATTTTCATCTGCACTAGCAATGCTGATTTTTTTCCTCAATTTCTTCATACTTCTAATGGATCTGTTGGAAATATTTGCCCCTGTTGATCTATTAAACTTCAAATCCTTTTCCCTCAGCCAATATACTGCCCATTACTATTCAAGATGCTTGTTATCATCTATATAAAGACCTACGTTGCAGGAGGTTTAGTTATTTGAGAAATTGCCTATCTCCTGCAGTTTCTACCCAGGAAAAGCCAACAAAAGTGAGTGTGCTCCAACTGCCCTTGATCAAACAGTATCACCTTTCATAACACAGGAAGCACACTTTCTCTTCCGTAGCACCTGTGCTGGAGACAAACAGATTGAGGGGGGGGGGAAGTCAAATGGGGAATAAGTCTGGAACCCCCTAAGTGGGCACAAGAGAATGAATTCTCACTCCCCTTGAATATCATTGAACCTTATCTAATCTTACCCAGGTGCAAACAGCTAGTTTGAGAAGATTCCTCTGTAGAGGCTTGACCAATAAAGCAGGTAATTGAACTCTTCATATGTGGATATAATTGTTCACACCTGACAGCCTGTCTCTGAGATCCAGAGAGCTTCCACCCTTATGACATTCCAGAATGCTTGGTTGTTCTCCAAGGTCTTGGGGTAAGATCAATGAAACAATTCTTGCTGAAGGTCTTCATATATGTTGCATATGTGTTGATGTTATTCATTGAGATTGCCATTTTGATATTTGCTTACAGATGAGATGTGTCATACTGGGACATTGGTAATAGTGATATAGTACATGAAATTGAAATTCTTCGTACAAAAAAATAAAATAACATTCTAGCAATACATTTGAAATAGTTTTCAATTTCCTGGAATCAATTTTAAAGATTGACACTACATTGGCTACTTTCCAAACTTGTGGCATTGCAGTCAGTTTTAGATAAAATATTTTTTTTTAAAGAAAAAGCAATCACATTGGAATTATTTAAGAATTCTGAAATGGGATTATTCTGTAACCAATGGCTTGTAAAGCCTTTGCCCAGTCATAAATGCAAAATAGTATCAAGGTCACCCGTAAAAACGTGCCTTGTCAGTGTTGTAGAGCACTCTGGTGTGAACAGTAGTGATTAAGAACATAGACTAGGACTGGAGAGACCCTGGTTCAGGTTGATGTTCAGCTATGGAAAGTTGCTGGGAGAGTGGACCATTCATCCTGTGTCGAATCCATTTTACAGGATTATTTTTCTAGAGATTAAACAAAGGACATATATATAAGCCAGCTCTCTATATAAGCCAGCTTGCGTTTCTGATTTAAAAGATGGAATATAAATCTAACAAATAATTAAAGCTTATTTTCAAAGAAAAATTAAAGAAATATAATTTAAAATAATAGATTCTATTGTCTTTCATGGTATTAGCATGCATACTAAAGTCCAAACTGGTAAAAAAAAAAGATATTACATTAGATCTTAACCAAAGGACCATATAAATCTTCACTATATTACCTCCATATCTTTCTATCCTTGCAAACCTTCACTGTTTCCCCATGACCATCAACCAATTCATATATTGCTTTTTGTTCTTATATACCTCTCTCTGAGGATCACATCAACTCCATTCAACCAGTTTTATCTATTGTCCCTTTCCTGTCTATCATTTAATTTTCTTTTATATTTTAATTTAGTGGTATAATTGAATTGTGTTTTATATTATAACACAAGGGGGATTCCGATGGCATTTCTTCTTAGATATTTCACACAAACAGATACAGAGAAAGCTTCTGTGGCAAGAACAGGACCTTGAATTCTTTTTCTGGATAAACTGAGGCAGCCTTCGGAACATGAGAGTTTTAATCTACAAGATTTTCATGGGCTTTTTTAAATTGTTAGGTTCATTGGAATATATATGTCTTAGATTATTATCCCACAAGGGCTTGTGTACAGATCCAGTGTGTGTCTTCTTTAAAATCCTGTCAAATTAATTAGATACATGTTGACTATTGCAATTTTGAGAACTGCGAGATGTATTTGGTATTACCAAGGAAGTAGTTAATTTTGACTTGAATTCACATGAAAATGATGGAACAGCTCCAGGTTGGAAAGGAAGTGACAAAGCCATATACTCTTCCCTGATTTATTAAATGGGATTCAAATGTGAGCCTAGTTTTAAAATATAAATAAAATAGTCTGTTCTATGCTGATAAAACTGATAGAGAAAATGCAAATGATCTGGATTTTCATTAGTAAGGAAAGTCAAGAGGGTATAATTGAAAAATGGAATTAAGATTAAATACAAAGACCATTCTAGTGATAACTCATGCAGCAACCAATCTTAGAACTGACAATGAAGATTTTGAAGTGATGGATAGGTTTAACTATCAACAGTAAAGAAACAAAAGGTCAAGACATATGAAATATTATGCAGAATTAAACTTGAAAAAGTAGCAAGTGAAGGACTTGGAAAACTATTCAATTGCCATGTCTATGCCATGTATGTGCCTATACCTATAAAGATCAGAATTATGCAGGCGATGTTTTTCCCTGTGACACTCTACCGATGATAAAATTGAATTTTGAAGAAGTTTGATAAGAAAAAAGTATTTATAGTATTCATCTGTGGTGTTGGAAAATATTTCTGACAATACCATGGGTAGTCAAGTAGACAAATGGATCATTGAAGAAATCAACCAGAGTTCTCACTCAACATACAATAATAACTTGGATACATTATGTATACACTAAGTCTGGGTCCCTTGAGAAGTCTATAATTTTGGGAACAATAGAAGAAAAGAAAAAAGAGGATGACCTGGACATAGGTGGATGGATTGTTTACAGTCATGGTGTGAGTGTCAGGGTTCCAAAAAGCAAATTTCCCACAGTAAAGAATACCTATTAAAATAGTATATTCAATTAGCAATAATCGCACCTCGGATAAACCTCATTGGCTACGATACTGCCACTGCGCAAAGTACTGTTGAGTACTGTTGGAAAATCTGAAGGTGCAGAAAATGGATACATCACCCTGAAGTTCCTGTTACGTGATCTCTAAGAGTCAATATCAACTTAATGGCACATAATCTATCATGTGTATGTGGATTTGCCTATGCATTGTATTATCATTATGGTACTATTGCATTATCGCTGTTTTTATTTTTGTTTGTGAAGAAACAAAAATGTTGCAATTTTCCATGTGCTATGGTCATCACTATATGTATTATTCTTTGTTTCCAATTATGACTTTCGTCATCAACTCTTTCACATAAAAGTTTTCAGTAAGATACAGAGGACATTCTTTTGGGATATGGATAAGCAACTATTTAAAAAGTCATGTTATATATGATAACTCCAGCAAGATTAATATATTTTCAGAAGTGGAAAAATGTAATAATATCCACAATAGAGGAATAGCTGGTAAATATGATGGAACTTGCAGAGATGGCTAAATATTACCTTTTTGCTTAGAAAAATATTATCTTCATTGACGACTGACTGAAAGCCCCTTTTTGCATAAAATGAAAAAAAATGCATTTTATGGTTTTGATTTGTAGAAAAAATCTAGATTATAGAAAACAGTGAGCTTCTTTTTGTAATTATAGAGTAAGAAATAATTTAGTAATTGAGCTTGTATTTGCTGCAAAAGAAATCAGAAGCTTCATATTTCTACTTTTTCTTTCTTTCTGCACTTTTGTATTTTTTTCCTTTTTTCCTTTTCTTTTTATTAGTTTGTGCTAGTTTTTTATTTTCTTTTAATAAAACAGTAGCTATATTACAAGCATTGCTTGTAGGAATGTCACAATCAGCATTCTGTTCTAAGAGGTCTATCTAAATAGAAAGCATATTTGAAAATTTTGCATTTACTGTAGTTAATTCTCAAGGAATTTACAAAAAGAGAAAAGGATGTATGCTTACTCTGATTCTCCTAAGCTTCAATGTTACATCCAAATTCTAGGAAATATTGCTTTAATTCTTGACTTGACTACTAATGGATATTATCTATAATAACAAAAACAACAACTTCCACAATATTTTCAATATTAAACTGAATGAAAACTGCATAATAGCTAGTAAATCAAACATATTTGGATCATGACTATAGAGGTTATTTCCTAAATAGCATAATTTCTTATGTACATACTGTAGGTCCCTATCTCAGGTTAGCAGGAACAATAGCTATTATAATTAATTTTCTTCCTTTACCTTTTTCAATCATACAACAGTAATAGTATTTTGTGAATGGTGTGGTGGCCTAGTAGTGAAGACACCTCCTATTCAGAAGGTTGCGAATTCAATTATGCCAAACAAATGGGCCCTATCTAACAAAATGAAATTCAGTGTAGAGAAAAGTAAGGTTTCAGATTTAGGCAAGAAAAATCAAATATACACGTACAGATTGCTTTACTGCCATGCTAGTCATCTTTTTTAAAGAGGTAGAGCAGCTTACAACAATTTGGAATATATGGCTATTCGTGCCCCCCCCCCCAATGCAACATAAGACCAATATAAATAATCAAGTGAAAGGTATAACAGCTATCCTGCATTTAAATTATATTGTAGTCATAAGAAATTACATATAACCTCCTAATCCAGATTTCCTCCAACAGAAAACTGTGTACATGTGCAGATCTGTACATTGGGGAAACAATTTAATTTAATTTAATTTAATGGATTTGTATCCCTAGGGACTCTTGGGAAAACAACCACTTCATAAATGCATGGCACAACATAGGAAAACAAACCCATCAGGATTAGATTCACCAGTCCATCTGCATTTAAAAGGCACAGGCCAGTCTTTTGAAGACAGCAAAGTCCACATTTTGGATAGAAAGCTGGTTTGAAAGAGGAGTCAAAGAGGCCATCTATGTCAAAGCTGAACAGTCAACAAAATTGAACAAAATTGAACAACAGAGGGGAAGGGATACAACATCATCTATCTCCAGTCTACGACACAGTCCTTTCAACAGTTCCAAGAAGGCGCCAACCCATTTGCACCACTCAGGTGACCCTGATGACACACATAAACCTTCAGGTGGCCTTAACAACTCGCTAAAAGAATGCAAATAACCAGCTGTCTGCAAGGAATATAAATCCTTCCATTCTCCACCATCCAGTCAGAGCTGAAGAAGCTTCTTGGATAAGAAGTGAAACATCTTCAACAGAAAAACCAGAAAATCCAGTTGCCTCTTGAAAAAACACCTTTGGGCCATACTTAGTAGTATAACACGACAACCTGGCTAGTTGTACATAAGATTATGTAAAAGAAAGAAATGTATGTAACCATTTTCCCAAATCAAATCTTATGGTTCTACAACTCCCTCTATGAAGTCATTTGATCAGCACAGCGGATTATGTGCACTTTCCTCAGAAGTAATGCATTTTTCCCATTTCCTAATTTTGTTGTGACCTTTACCAAATTGCCTTGACCATGCAGGTTTGTAATAAATGTACACATTAGCAATGCTGGAAGCATTGTTCTGCTTCTTTGCTTTCTAAATCATCTCACTGTTACTATAGTTACAATGGAGTAAGTACATTTAAAGTGTTTGCAGCACAATTTGGCTAATGGATCTATCTGTCTTTCAGATCTCTAACATAGCCTAGTCTTATCCTGGGGTGTTGGAGAAATTTATTTAGTTTACAGGATTGCAAGTCATAATCTTGAGTGTATGTCAGCATCTTGCATGTGCACCCTAACTGATTGTAATTGTAGCAATGTAGACTTTTGATTGGCACCACTTCCCCTTGTTTTGCTAGTCTAGAATGAATGCAGCCTGTTTCTCAGAGCAGCTTTAGAATTAACTCCCTGTGTTCCAAATGCCATCCTTTGGCTGGAGGCAGGCATGGTTAAGCAGGCATGATTAAGCTAAGGTCTATCTCACTTCTCCCAATCTGTGCCTAAAAGTAGCAGGTAACCTTAGAGCAGGGGTGTGAAACTTGTGGCATCACAGCGGCATCACATGACGTATAGGGACTTTTCCCCCCTTCGATAAACTGGGCGTGAGGTATCCGGCCCGCAGGCCGGGAGTTTGACAGCCCTGCCTTAGACGGTTAATCCCCCCACATACAGTCTTCTAAGATACCTACCTGGATCAAGGTAGAATGAAACCAATTCTCCTCTTTCTTTTGCATTTTGTATTATCTTATATATAACTCATATTCTTTTCCTCCGCACACAAATTTAGATGTCTCTTTCCTATTGTTTAAGTTGTGCATCAGCTGCCAAAACAAGTATTGTCTGAAACAAAAACACCAGTCTAAGAAAGATATTTGTCTTTTATCACAGAAATTCTCCCCAGCAAAGACAGTTGTAGCTTCTTCCATCTTAACGTATCTTTTTTAACTTCATTCCATATCTTAATATAATTATTTTAAAATAACATACAATTCATATTTGTCCTAGTATTACCCAAATATTTTACCTTCATCTCAGTCTTAAAATCCACTTGCTTCATCAATCTTGTTTGATCTTATATTTTCATATTTTTGTAACATTTCCATCTGCTGTTGATTAATCTTAAAGCTTGCTAATGCACCAAATTCTTTTAATCTGCCCATTAATATTTCAATTCTCTAAAGTGTCTTCCAAAACCAACACCAAGTCATCTGTAAAAGCTCTTAGCTTCTTTTTTTTAAATCTTTATTCCCACAATACTCTCATTTTGTCTTATAATCCATTCAGTATTTCATGAACCAAAATAAATAAAAGAGGGGGGAAATGGGCAGAAGTCTTTTTCCTCTTTGTATTTCACATGACTTTGTTAGATCTCAGTTAGTGTTTTCTGTGACATGTAAAATTGATCTTATCCATTTTATAAAACTCTCTCCAAAATTCATATTTTCCAAAACAGGAAAGCCCAGTTCAAACTGGCAGTGAGAACAATCAACCAATGGAACAGCTTGCCTTCAGAAGTTGTGGGAGCCTCATCACTGAAGGCTTTCAAGAAGAGAGAAGAGATTTATCAGAAATGGTGTATGGTCTCCTGTTTGGACAGGGGGTTGGACTAGATGACCTACAAGGTCCCTTCCAACTCTGTAAATCTGTTAAAGAAACTGTAAATGGCCTGCTCTGCATCTAAAAAATAAGTGTGGCTTATTTTTCATTATCCTGCTCGAAATATTACAAAATGTCCAACACATTTCTAATGTTATTCTTGTAATGTTATTGTCCCTAAAAACCCACAATGATCCTCATGAATAATTTATTATTAGTCTTGTTAAAATCAAATCTTGTCCCTCCAATCCTCCTATAGCAGTGATGGCGAACCTCCAGAAGCCGAAAACACCCTCCCAGAGCCTCTGTGAGAGCCGAAAATCAGATGGCTGGAGTGCACATGCACGCTGGAGCTGAGCTAGGACAACGGCTCACGTGCCGGCAGATATGGCTCCGCGTGCCACCTGTGGCACGCGTGCCATAGGTTCGCCATCACTGTCCTATAGGCATTAGTGTTATATCAGCCACTAACTCTCCCTATAAGATAGAGTTTGATGTGTTTTGTACAGGTGGCAAAACTTGTCAAAACATAATTTTAAAAAACCTGATAATCCATCTAGTCCATGCACTTTTCCTGATTTAATCTTTCTTGCAGCCTCAAAAATTCCCATTGTAATTCTTGGTAAAATTTGTTTCATTAGATTTTCACTATTTTTTCTAAATACTGTACATTGCTTAATGGTGTAAACCGCTTAGAGAGTGCTTGCACTATGAGGCGGTATATAAGTCTCACTAATAAATAAATAAATAATAAATAGCTAGTATATCCTTTGGAATGCAGATGATGCCATATTACAGACTAAGAAATTAAATGGTTTGTTGCAAATGTCAGATTTTATGATGCAACAAGATATATGGATCAGAAAAGCAAGATATCATACAGCAAGGTAATTGTGTTTGAAAGGGAAAACAGTGAAAATTTATATGTAAATACAAAAATGGAATAAGTAGGTGGATTTGTGTAACTTTGTAGAATGTTTCTGATGGAAAATGGATAGAGAAATTTTAAGATAAATGCTTGTATAGTGATAATAAGCTTAGGTGGTCTGTTGCAAGAAAATACATTTCAAAAAATGCAAAAGTGGTCATAAAAGCATGTTATATAAAAGTAAGAATTAATTATTTCAGGAGAAATATAAAAGGTTCAATGCTGTTGGAGTAGTAAAACCAGAAGAATGAACATCCAGAAAGAAGAGATGAATCTGTATGAGAAATATATGTTCAGGATGTTTGGCCATGTATAGAGAAAAAAATAGTCACAAAGCAAATGAATAAAGGTGAATAGGTTGAGATGAAGAAATTTGTGTTTGGATAGAGGTTATGAGATCTTCAAAAAAGAGCATTTTAAAAAACAAAAGCAAATGTATGAATCAATGTTTCAGCATGATGAAAGCAATGACAGAAATATATAGTGCATAAGTGCACCAGCATGCCTACCGTCTCTGTCCTAATGTTCCCTCTTATCAGTACTCATCTTATGTATATAAACAATGTTATAGCTATGTATGTTACCAACACGTACTTGACAAAAATAAATAAATAACTAAAATAATAATTATGGATATAAAAAGTTGCTGATTCCATATGTTCTATCTATCTATTTCTATTTTTAACCTGCATATAGTTTCTATTGCATGCACTGACCTATTTTATGGGTATTTGTAAAATGCTGTTTTTCAGAATATTTTAATATGAGACTAAAGATTTTCAGACCTAGGTAGTGATATTGCTGGGATGTGATGATGATGTTACAGATTCTTGGCAGGTTCTATCTACTGGATTACTTTACATAGTAAAAATGTTCTCTCTATCATTTGTGAAAATTTATTTATTTATAGGATTTATTTAGTGTGAACTGATAAAAATGTTTAGCCTCTCGATCACAATAAATTAACATTCTATTCTATAAATAAATATTCTATTCTATTCTAATAAATATAATATTCTATTCTATTAAATAAAATAGGAATAGGAATCAAATTCCTATTTGCAGATGACACTAAGCTGGTAGGAATAGCCAATACTTCAGATGATAAGCTCAAGATCCAGAAGGATCTCAACAGACTTGAACACTGGGCCCTCTCCAACAAAATGAAATTCAATATAGAAAAAAGTACAGTTTTACACTTAGGCAAGAAAAACCAAAAGTACAGGTACAGATTAAGTGAAACCTGGCTCAACAGCTGTAACTGTGAGTGGAGTCTTGGAATAATCATTTAAATGTGAGCCAGTAGTGTGTGGCAGCAAAAGCCAATGAAATTTAGGCTTCATTAACAGAGGGATAGAATCAAGATCACGTGCAGTACCAGTACTGCTTTACAAAGCCTTAGTAAGACCACATTTGGAGTACTGCATCCAGTTTACACATAATAAAAAAGATGTTGAGACTTTCGAAAGAGTACAGAGAAGAGCAACAAAGATGATTAGGGGATGGGAGACTAAAACATATGCTGAATGCTTGCAGGAATTAGATACAGATAGTCTAGTGAAAAGAAGAACCATGGGAGACATGACAGCAGTGTTCCAATATCTGAAGGGCTGCCAGAAAGAAGAGGGGAGGTCAACCTCTTTTGCAAAGCACCAGAAGGCAAGACAAGAGACAACTGATGGAAACTAATCAAAGTGAAATCCAACCTAGAACTAATTGACAGTGAGAAGAATCAACCAGTGGAACAGCTTGCCTTCAGAAGTTGTAGGTGCTGCACCACTGGAGGCTTTTAAGAAGAGACCGAACAGCCATCTGTCTGAATTGGTATAGGCATAGGGTCTTCTGCTTGAGCAGGGGGTTGGACTAGAAACCTCCAAGTCCCTTCCAACTCTAATATTCTATTCTATTCTATTCTATTCTATTCTATTCTATTCTATTCTATTCTATTCTATTCTATTCTATTCTATTCTATTCTAAAAAAATACCATAGTAGTATATACTGTAATAAGTGTTCCATCTATAATAAGCAAACTATCTTCAGGGCTATTGGTATTCATCTTAAAGTAGTAACTAGAAAAATATATTATTTTGTGAAATGTTGTTTCTAGTCAAAGATGTATCCAGCTGGATGAACAAGACAGGTCATTGGGGTGATGAATTCTGTAATAATGTACCAAGTATAAGGTGGTGCATCACTCAGCATGCAGTTTTTCTCAGAATGACTACAAGAAATGTTGATGAAAAAGAGCGGACTTGTGTAAATTCCTTTCACAAGTTGCCTTAGGTGTTACCACACATTCTGGGTTGCTTATAGCTTTCTCACTTTTCTTCCAAATTATTTTGGTGACCATGCAAGCATCCCCCACCCATTCCCCCAGGATTCACAGCCACCAAGGTGAATGTAAACAAGTTGACTCTCTTTTATTATACACATATATAGAGGACTTCTCACATTATGTTTCATTCAGTCTCTCTCTTTCTGACATTTCTCAAAATATTTCAATCATTTTTCAGTGCATATATTCTAATTGTTTTTGCATTTGCCTCTCAAACAATGAAAGAAGAAAATCAAGAAGTAATGTCCCTATTATTTTAATGGACAGAAAACACTACATTTTCATTAGGGAGGGAGAAATCAGCAATATGGTTTGCTTTACCCTAATCCATCACTATAAGATTTGTTTTAGAAATCTATATGCCATAAATAGGAAGGTGTCACATTAAGGATGGCAGAGATCTATTTTGCTATCAGGTCAATAACAATTGAGTATAACATTTTTCACAGAAAAAAAATTCAAGGTGAGTTCATAGTTGCCAAATTGAAAGATCAGTCACCTAAGACCAAAATTGTTGTTCATGTCCTATCACATTCAATCTAATTTTCAAATTTAAGAAAAAAATCTTTAAAAAAGAGTATTCTTATAGAGCCAAAGGTGAGAGAAATACTTTTTTCTCATCTTATTTCCAGTAGCTCCAATTCAGATTTGGCCACCATGTATTTTCAGTACACTAAATAAATGTGCAAATGGAACAAATTATATTAACTTTCGTGACTGAGGTCTACATAAACACCTGCCACTTCCTTTTTCATTCATTCATGCATTTACAGTACAGTTCAAATTCAAATAACGTTATTAACCAGCAGATAATATATATATTTCAAGTCATATATTTTAAAAATATAGGATGTACACAAAATTAGTGCATTCATAAGTAACTGCATATAATACTTATCCCTATAAAAGGAATAATAAGGCAAAGCATCCATTTTATTATCAATAGGATAATTTTGAAAACAACCTGTCAGGTATTCCAAGTAATGCACCCATAGAAAGCAGAACTCTGAGGCAGGCAGATTCCTCAAAGAACAATTTATTGGATACATCATATTGGCACAACTGGTGAAAACCAACTCTGAAAGTTCCTGCGGCTTTCACCTAATTAAAAAGTAAAAGTATAAGTACAGTGAATTTTTCTGAGTTTGGATTATTCTCAGAGTTATCTTTCCTTCAAAGAATTCTATCATGTGAGATCACTCTTAATATACAAATATAGAAGGGGAGGAAACTATTCCAGACATAATGATATACTTAGTAAGTAAATGATATACTTAGAGAAAGGATGTAAGTATAAAAATAAAAAAATGAGCTTAGAATGCATATGGAAAAAGAGAATGAAGATATATGAGATAGAGTACTATAAGAAAAATAAGGTTTTGCCTATGAGTGAGAGTTTTGTTAATTGTGTATCATTTGTATATGTAAATAAAAATATATATTATAATAACAGTGTTTCAAGAAATATATAATGTTTCAAGTGGAGTTAATAATATGCAAATTCCAATTATCTAGTGCCAAATTAATAGGTCAAATTATTTTTGTAAGAATAGATGTGGCAATTTTTTCAACTGCTTTTTATATGATGAAATTAAGTAAGCTAAACAACACAAAGGCAAGAGATACTTAAGCAAATCAAAGTTCAAGTGTTATAGAGGAAAGATAATTTTTAAATGGAATTATCATAATTCAGTTATTTACCAAATTTAGTTATTCTTATTTTATTACTGAATCAGGCCTCATTCTCTTACATCAAGCAGTACTTCATAAAGCACTGTCAAATCAGTGCTTTGTTAATCAGTAGAGAATGATTATACACAGGATATTAAAGACATACGGTAGTAATGGAAGAAAGTATTGTGATATAGTTATCTACACTACATTGTTAAATGAACATTCTAAGGCTCAGTGTAGTACTAAAAATATATTGCCATATAGAAGGTGGGGGGGAGTACCTCCTTAAAAAGTTGTTTGCTTGCTTCATATTTATAAAAAAAAACTCTCAAAAGTTTAGAGATAAGAAAGTAACCTACGGATGGAGATAGAACTTCTTTGGAGGCTTAGTGTGCATCAAAAGCAACATCAACAGCTGCAACAGAGAATTGGAATTTTAATTGTCACAACAGTTTAGAAATAATACTCCGAACTCTCTGCAGCTGCAGTATAAAATATATAGAATGGAATAAAGGAAATACTCTCTATAAAAAACATTTTGTACACCGATTATTTACTGGGCTATATGAGATTTACTATATCTGAAATCTGGATTCCAATTCCCTCTAAACTCCCAAGGTTTTTTTCCCTCATGAAAATTATTCTGTTTTATTTTATTTTATTTTCAGAATGTTTCAGAATATTTTCAGAATTATTTCATGGGAATTTAGAATCACAAGATGTCACAATTATCTCGTAACTCATCTACCATATTTCTGCAGCCTTGATGTAGGAAGACCTCATGGAAGACTTTTTTTTCTTGATGTCTTTGCTTTGAAGTTCCTTTGTAGCATAGAAAGTCAGTGAAAATGAATACCTTTAGAGATAAAATGGTATAGTGAAAATAGTACAGCTACACACAAACAGAGCTATTTCCTTGTTAGCAAGAATTCCAAATCCTATTCATAAGAATATCATTGACATCTTCTTTATCCTCAAAAAATGTCTCAAAGATGTTTTGGACTGGATTGTTTTTTCCTTGAGGAAGAAAAATAAAATGTTTCGCTTCTCATTCATGAAGCTTCATCAGTTGTGATGGCGGGGGGTCAGATGGAAGGATAGGTACTAATAGTTGACACTGGATGCTGCGGGGTGGAAGGATAGATTCTGACTGGATGGTGCAGGAGGGGGAGAGAGAGAGATGGAAGTAATTGTATTTCTTTGCAGTCATCTGGTTGTTAGTACTCTCCCTGAGAGCTCTTGAGACCATTTGAGGACTTATCTTTGCCATCAAACCCCCAAGTGGCCTCAAGAACAGATGACTGCAAAGAAATACAATCCTTCCATTCCCCACCACTACCACTATCTGGTCAGAACCCATCCTTCCATCTCCCCACCATCCAGTCTCAACTGTCAGTACCTATCCTTCCATCCCTCTTCCCGTCCCATCATGACTGATGAAGCTTCTTGAATAAGAAGCGAAACGTTTTGTTCTTCTTCCTCAAGGAAAAAACAGTCCAGTTGCCTTTTGAAAAAGCACCTTTGAGACAACTATAATCTGGATGACTGAGAATCTCCATAAACATTCCTCAAAAAAATATTTCAAAGTGATTTTTCTTCCACCTAATTGAATAATCAAATAGCAATGATTAAATGTTGTTCATTATTTCATCACAGTAATTGGCCCAGAACAATATCTGATATCAATATATTTTCTGACGGCATAGAGTTTTGAACTTTTATTCCAACCTATTTTGCTTTATGGCATTATATTTAACATTTGCTATTCTAAAAATAGTTGACTAAATGAGCTACAAAACAGTATGTGGTTGATGACTGGCACTGAACTGACTGATTTTATTATTTATATATGCAAGATATATTTTGGAAGTGGATAGTAATAAAACAATAGAAGGATCAGTTTCTTATTAGAGGATATTTTTTAGCAATCAAAAGCACCATATATCAAAACTAGACAGTGGAATTCACACTAACTCTTTAGAATAGAATAGAATAGAATAGAATAGAATAGAATAGAATAGAATAGAATAGAATAGAATAGAATAGAATAGAATTCTTTATTGGCCAAGTGTGATTGGACACACAAGGAATTTGTCTTTGGTGCATATGCTCTCAGTGTACATAGAAGAAAGAATGCATTTGTCAAGAATCATGAGGTACAACTCTTTCATCTTTTCAAAGAAAATGAAAAGAAAATATTCTTTACTTACTAGCTATAATAAATTCATCATAAGCAGTGCAGGCATCTAATCAATATTATTTTAAATTTAGAACAATAATGTAGTATGCTTGCCAAGAGGGATTGTTAGTGTTCTGATATATTGCTATTACCTTAATAATGGGTTTTCCCTTTAGTGAGGAACTGTGGGAGTGTGTTTCCATTGTGATAATAAGTGATTATATTCTTTCTACAGTTTAGAAGGCTTTTTCTGAAGTGCATAATTCATCTTTTTGTCTGTACCTATAGGATCCAAATTCTAGCTTCTTCCCTGCTTCTTTTCCATACAGTTTTATCATTATCAAGTACATCCCATGGCATATTGTTGGAGGCGGAAAGTATTCAGATCACCCTGAATCTTCCTACAGACTGTGGTCTCTCGTAGCAAAACAAATGGATATGAGCCATGCTAAGTCCATTAAGAGCACCAGGAAACAGATGCTTAATATTTCAGTTTGGTTGTTTTTGTCCTTGGTATATCTCATAAATCCTGAAAGTGTTTCTTTTATAGAAATGAAATAAATGTTCAAAGAACAAATCATGGAAGTTATACAACATGATGGAAAGCCTCCATTCTGATTTTCCCCCTAATTTTGGGGAACAGAAAGTGGATGCAAGTCCTTCCTATAGAAAATAGACAAAGGAAACTACAAAATTTCAGTCTTCAAAGCACAGGCAAAGACGTCAATAATAGGGAGCTACCTTTGCTTGTTATCTCTCCTAACGATTTTAGTGGCCAATAGGATAAAGTGTTGAATATGATGGTGGGAATGACCTTGGGGAACAGGAGGAAGACCTGTTGCCTAGCCTGAAAGAATCAATGCTTCTAGTTTGGTCTAGTGGTTAAGGCACTGGGCCAGAAAGTGTGAGACCATGAGTTCAGTTCAAGTCCTACTGTAGTCATCAAAGCCAGCTGGGTGACTTTGGGCCAGTCATTTTCTTTCAGCCCAACTGACTTCACAGGGTTGTTGTTTTGGGGAAAATAGGAAGAAGAAGCTGTCTTGGATATGTTCACTACCTTGAGTTGTTTTAAAAAAATAAATAAAGGCAGAATATTGTCACGCAATGATTTTATATTGCCTGTTACATGTATATGCAGGGAGATGCAGTGAGATGCATCCCTATCAAATATAATGGTTCATTCCTGAGCACGTGATTAATGTTCCTAGTACGCATGTGTACATTCCATTCATTCCTTTTTGTACTCTGCTACGGACGAAGCAACACCTTTTATATAGCCAAAATGTAATTAACTATTTTTGATAAGAAATAAATATCTTTTACATTAGAATTATATTGCGGTTTATTTTGGCAATGTCAGAGTTCCAGGAAAAGATTCAGTTCGCCTCTGATAGGAGTAATTCTCCTTCTAACATGATAGCAGACGGATTGGTCCTGGACCTTAATTAATTCTGACAGATTTATTGCGTTTAGCCTAGTAAGAGAAAGATAAGAATGTTTCTGGCCGTTTTTGAAGTGAAACTTTGATCTAATTAAGAATGTCTTCTCCGGAGAAAGAATTTTTATCCTTCCCCGATCAGCCGGGTGAAGAAAGAAAAACATCTCAAGAGGAATTTTTTTTGCCAGCACCTTCTTCTCTTCCAATAAGTGCAACAAGAGAGACCAACATCGCGTCTATGCAAACTTCCCCGATGCCGCCTCCCACACCTCCAATTACAGCGGAAGAGGCCCTCCAACAAGAAAAAGATTTTGAAAGGTCAGTCAAAGTCAAAAACACATTTTTTCTCCCGGGGGCAAGTTCAACTCAAATGGGGGCCGTTCAAATGGGGGCCGTTCCAAAGATTACTCATTATGAGCCACTTCCGACTCAATTGCTTGAAAGTTTTTCTGAGGAAGCTCGCTCAACCAACATATCCGGCACAGAGAAATATATTGATTCACATTTTAAAGGCCTTCTTGCTAGTAAAGACAGAGAAATTGAATACTTAAGGAGGCAGTTACTAGAAAGCCAACGCCCATATGAAAAACAAGATGTCTGCCAGTCCCACATTCCAGAAGCCTCTCCTGGGCCTTCTTTTCCGGCCTCTCCATTAGAGTCCCACCCCAAAATGGGTGTTACCTTTCATAAGCCGGAAAGGGAAAGGACATATGACTATACGTCAATAGGGGCTGGCTCTGATCAAAGACTTTATGAACAAAGAGACTCTCCCAAAAGTAATGTTGCAGTGCCATCTAGTGGACAAAATATAGATAGAACAGAATTTTTATTTCAAATGACGTTAAGAAGAATAGAAATGTTGATCTCAGAGAAAAGACAACCTTTGTCAACTATAACCCAAGAACAATTTCTTCAGCCTGCTCAAATAATACAGGCCCAAAGCCCACCATCCATTCCTATGGCTGCACAAATTATGCTGAAAACTCAAGCTGCTTCGCAGGCTGAAATTGCTACGCCTGCCCCAACTGTGGCCCAGTTGGTGCCAATTTCTCCACTGCCTGCTCCTATACAACCAGTCCAGGCACCTTCCGCAGCCCCAATTTTGCAACCAGCTCCAGCTGCTGCACTAGATATACAACAGCCAGCCCAGGCACCATCACCTGCTCCAATGCAGGCTACTTTGCCGCCTCCTATTCAACCCCAAGTGGGTCCACAGGCAATTCCTCAAGTCTCACACTTGCAGCGCCCCCTAGCTACAACACGTCTTCCAAATAGAAGACCCCCAAAGAGGAGATACACTCCAAGATTGCTACGTTGCCAATATTGTGATCGTGTAGGTCATACAAGCAGAAATTGTCTTAAATTGCAACGCACTCAAGTTCCTGTCCAGCCCAGAGGAACAGATTTCAGGGATCAGTATCAACCCAGAGCCACAGCCTACAGGAGAAGTGCATCCCAGCCCAGAGGAACAGTCTCAAGAGGCAGCAGAAGCAGAGGTGGCAGCCAACGTCGCCCAGGTCCAAGGCGCGACCCATTTGGCCCATATGCCACTCTTGCCATCACACAAGCTGTCCAACCCAGTCAGCAATTTGATAGACATTTATTGTGGACTTTGGACTCAGGTGCCTCAATTAACATTACTTACCAAAAGCACCTTTTCAAAGAAATGCATGCACCAGAACCAGAACTTCGTGAACGTTATACATTCACTGAACGTCCTTGCAAAGTTGAAGGAAAAGGAACTGTCTACATTGAAGAGTTAGATACATTGGTTCCAGATGTTTATTATGTTCCTGCTGCAGCTTTTAATTTGCTTAGTTATACCCATTTAATCAATATTTTAGATTTTCAGATTCATCATTTTAAGAATGCAAGCTACATTGTTAAGAATAGTATGATTGTTGCAGACACAATTGTGATTGCTGGAGTCTTCTACCTAAGGCCAAAACCTGAGCCTCAAAAACAAGCAAGTATAATACCTTCCATTAATGGCAATGCAGGCCCAGAGAGAGCTGTCCAAGAGAGAGATCCTGTAATTGCCTCACTGACTCCTAAAAGCAAACCTAAGGTTTCTAATTCAAATGTTAACCTTGTTAATTCTCTTACAGGAAGACCCTTACATTACAACTGTATACATAAATGGCACAGGAGAATGGGGCATGCCAGTTTTGACGTCCTTAAGCGCATGCCATTGTTTGCCCAAGGTTTGAATTTCAAAGGATGTAAGGTACATTTGGATTGTGCTGTTTGCAAAAAGGCAAAATCAAAGGCAGCAGCCATTCCAAAACATGCTATACGTAAGTCAACACGCATGTTTGATTTGGTTCATACTGATATTGTGGGTCCTTATGGCCCAACTATTGGCGGTAAAAAGTATGTCTTAACTATTGTTGATAATCATTCTAGATATGGTTATGTCTTTCCTATGAGAGAGAAATCTGAATCGTTTCAGACCTTTAAAGACTTTGCAGTTCAAATCTACAATCAACATGGGGTGAAGATCCGCAGAATCCAGAGTGATCGTGGTTCCGAGTTCATGTCACAACGTTTCCAGGACTGGATGTGCAGAAACGGTATCATTCACCAAACATCTGCCCCATTTACGCCGGCTCACAACGGGGTGGCAGAAAGACGGCAAGGTGTTCTCCAAACCATGATGCGCTGCCTTCTAGAAGATGCCAATCTGAAACATTCATTTTGGGGCGAAGCACTTAAGTATGCAAACTACCTTGTTAATCGCACTTGGAGTAGTGTGATTGACCAAACACCTTTTTACATGCTGTATGGCTACCAGCCAGATCTTTCTAATTTACACATTTTTGGTTCATATGCAATGGTGAACATTCCATTAGCGCGAAGAAGAAAAGGTGGCCAAATTGCTAAAAGACTGAGATATATGGGCATTGATGACAATTCGAAATGGGGAAAATTCATTGACTCTAACAATATGATTACAATTTCTAATTCTGCTAACTTTGAAGAAGATTCAGATTGGTCCAAAATACATTCTAATGATCCTGGAGTTTATTTTCCCAGAGATGATACATTCAACATTCCATCTTCACCTGCCGCGGACGCTCATGCTAGCGACAACGATGGAGATGAGGAAGATGAAGAAGACTGGACAACCGCTCCAAGACGTTCCAAGAGAACTACAAAAGGTATTCCTCCAAAGAAATATACATTGCAATGCACAAACAGACGACCACCATTGGTCTGTAATGTTACACTTCCACCAGAGACTTATGCTCAAATCAAATATCTTCCACAAGATGAACAAGATAAATGGCACACCGCCATGCAAGTTGAGATGGACAGTCTCCAGAATCTCAAGGTATTTACACCTGCAGCACCTCCTCAAAACAAGAAAGTCATTGGCACACGATGGGTGTACAAAATCAAACAAAAACCAGATGGTGAACTATTATACAAAGCAAGACTAGTAGCACAAGGTTTCGCACAAAGTTATCCTGATGATTACACAAACACTTACTCACCTACAGTGCGGACAATCAAACTACATCTCCAAAAATTGGTAGTCTATCATCTCAGCCCAGTCATCATCTTTGGAGAAAAACAAGGATAATGTTGTCCTATTATTACTTCTTCAAATTTAGTTGCTTTAAAACACCTTTGGGCATTAAAACTGGGCCTATACAAATTTATTAACAAATTTCAAATTTTCATATAACAGAAATTAAAATAAATAAATTGGGAATCATATTGTTAACTATTCATTTTCATGAACAATTTAACATCATTAATTTTCATTCTTTACTGTTACTTTGATTTCATTTGAGGTCTCTGGAATGCCATAAAAAACTAACTACAGCTCTTGATCTGAAGCAAGTTGAGTATGTTGTTGTATGACTGTCAGGGTTCCAAATAGCATCCAAAATTAAATCAGAGTCCAAGGCAAAGTATTCCTCAAAGTTCCAATTTATTAATAGAGCCATGTTGGCACATCTGGGTGAAACCCGAATCTGAAGTCCCCCCCGGGTTTCACCACCCAGTTGAAAGTTCATGTCCTTGCCTCCACATCCACAAATCCATCACGTTGTCCAATCTTCTATTGCCATGCTGGCAGAGTCCACCCATCTCCTTCTGTGCAGGTGCAGAGACAAAGGATGATCTTGGCTTTCTAGAAAGAATTTGTTATGGCTACATACTAACAACCTCACGCAATCCCCCCTCCGATTTTCCCACAGTAGAAAAGGCATAATAGAATAATATAAAGTGTGGCAGGCCCAAGATCCCAAATAAAATGGCTTCGGCCTGACAATGACTTAGGTTGTGGTAAAGATGTCTACTTTTATATAAACATATGTTGATTTCTGCCGTGATTATATTTATGCATGAAATGTTGAATCAGATTTTAATGCTTTCTTCCTTTTTCCACTGATTAATGTGTCGTGCATTACCACCTAATGTTAAATAAATGTTAACTTAACATTCTTCTGGTCAGCTACTCTCTCTGTTTTTCCCAAATACTTAGGGATTGAGATTGTGTTCCCCTAAAAATTAACATAAAGTCCCAAATTTTACTTGTGATCACATTGGTTGCTTTTACACTAAATGGGCTATGAGCTAGTTAGTTGCTTTCAAAGATTGATTCATAGCCCACTGTTGCATATGAAGACCAAGTTTATGTCTGCTAAATTGGAATTTAATTACCTTTATGTGTTTTATAGAGAATAGTCATTAAATCATAAAAAGTAAAATCACCTTTGTGGCATTGTATTGGCTACAGGTGGACTGGGAGATTGGGGTGGGGTTTGAAGAGGGAATAATAGCTTAAGGCTTTGCGCGGGAACTTCGGATTCTGCCTGACTTCTCCGCAATCACTTTCTGTCAGTAAAAGTTTCCTTTTGAACTACCACTGTTTCAAGAGTCATGCTTTCCTGAGAAGATAGCTGAGGCAGGTCATTAGGCGGAATCTGAAGTTCCCGCGCAAAGCCTTAAGCTATTTTTCTCTCTTCAAACCCCACCCCAATCCCGCAGTCCACCAGTAGCCAATACAGTGCTGCAAAGTTGTTGTGAGAACTCTGAGACATTAGCTGGATAGCAGTTCACTCTCAGGATGCTGCAACCTTGGTAACAGGCTGGAACTGGCTGGGAGGAAGCCCATCCATCGCACAAACCTGGCCCCCCTCCCTGGATCCCCCGTGTTACATCAAAAGCGAAAATATGCAAAGAATTCACCTCCAATAACTCCCCCCTTCCCCCTCCAGAATGGCAGCGTCCCTATGGGGACCTGACAAGCAAAGGATGAGGGGGACACTGGCATATTATTGGCCTCTTATCTGAAATAGTAACAGAATCATAGTATTTCCATCACTAAGATAGAAAATAGAATATAATGATTCTATTCAAAGTGTCTATCAAGCAAAAAAAAAGCACATAAATGTTTTTATGTGCTTTTTGGAGGAACAATCAAATATTAAATAGGCCACCTTTCCTTAGGAAAAGTAGGATAATTTGAGATATGGCTCAGCACAAAGGGACAAGAATAAAAAAAAATCCAAAGTATTTTTAATAGTTTATGCAACCTTCCCTGTGCTAATACAACAAAATATTTTTCCCCGGGATATTTTGTAGTTAAAATCAGAGGTAAAAAGAATTTAGAAGAGTGAAAAAATAACATTATATTCTATAGGTGGTATTTATTTATTTCTTTGCATTGGATCAACATGCTGTCATAGTTGTTTTTGTTTCATGTAATCCATCTAAGTGAAAACATCACATGCACTTCCAACTAGGACATAATAAAAGTCTGTGCTATTCACTTTCACATTCTAAAGCTTTGTGAAGATACTCTCCCCAGCATGGAATGGTTATCCAGATGTCCTCAAGTGAACTGCTGTGGTATCTAAGTAACCATTTTTTCATGGCTCTTTTAGACAATCAAAAAAGCTTCAGAGGAACCTCACACAGGGGAGGAACCTCACACAGAGGAACCTCACACAAGGAAACTGGCCTTGGATATCCCTATGCGAGGCTCATCTAAAGCATTTTGGTTGTGTGAAAAAGCTGGGGACAGTAGCTTTACAGAGCTATTACATGGATATTTTTAATTAAGTTGCATATAATTTGAATTTCTAATATGGGCCTTGATATCTAATACATTTTGATATGAGAAGCGTTTGCATTATTTTATTCTCACAAAAATTCTAAATCTCCCAAATTTCTGACAATTTGAAATAGGAACAATTGGCAGTGATGGCCAAATACAGAGAGAAGCCATCGCAAGCTTGGAATGTAAAAAGTCATCAGCGTGGCCACTGTAGGGACACTGGCACCTGTAGCAGGGGTGGGTTCTAACTTACCTCACTGCTGGTTCGCTTCCTCCTGCACCTCGTGGCTGCGCCTCGTGGCGCGCACTTGCTTCATGCACACGTGCATGCACAGTACCAAAAAACCACAAGAAATCCCCCCCCAAAAGCCAAAAACAACATGGCGGCACATGCGCAGTGCTGGAAACTCGGCTTCTGTGCATGCGCAGAAGAAAAAAAAATCAGAAAAAAATTCCCCCCCAAAAAAATCCAAAAAAAAGATGGTGGAGTCCACAGACTGGCACCAACCAAACCGGTTTGGTGATGTCATCGTGACGTCACCAGCGGTTTGCTATCGCTTCGGGCGAACCAGTTCGAACCAGGAGAAACCCACCTCTGACCTGTAGCAAATTGAAAATTTATATCTATGCATAGAAAATATTTATATGTAAAGAACAATGTATGTGCAAGTTATCAGAGACTCCAAATTTTCAAAAACATTGTAATGTTTTGTTCATACAGGAATCTTATTATTTTATCAATAAAATGTAATGCTTTTAAATATGTCTAAGAGGAGAATTGTTGGCCGTTTAACTTCTAGTAACTGATCAAAATAGGAAACTACTTCATTTAATAATTCTATGGAGGCTTTAAATTATACAACCACTAAATACTTTGCTTTTTCTCTGTTGATTCGTTCTTATCATTTTCCCATGTTTCTCAGGTATTTCTGTCTACTCATGAATCATTCCAATGGACTTTAAACATATACTTTTATTTCATTTTTAATTGATTTTCCTCCTTATTCTGCATGATAGTCATATGTTACACCATTTGCTGACTATAGTAGTCTGTAATGTTTTTCTAACATCATTTACAGTATTCTGAACTAGATACAAATATAGCTAATGGTGCTTAATTCACAATAATTGTGCTATTATTTTTCTGTAACAAATATAATTGACTATAACTGGATTAGATTTCATTAATAACCTGGTACTGTATAGGTACATTCTTGTGATAATCTGTTCTGTCTAATAAATGGAAAAAATAAAGGTATATGTGATTATTTACTATGATAGCTAAGAAACAGTGGAGGTATAGTTATATTATTGTATTCTATTATATTGTGTTGTATATTATATTATTATACAATATAATACAATACAATGCAATACATTACAATACAATACAATACAATACTATACTATACCATAACATACCATACCATACCATACCATACTATTATTATTATTATTATTATTATTATTATTATTATTATTATTATTATTATTATTATTATTATTATTATTATTATTATTATTATTATTATTATCTGTTTTTAATTTGTAAAAATGAAGTGTTTTAATATTGTGTGTGACTAGCCATACGCTAAATAAATGTTATTATTATTATTATTATTATTATTATTATTATTATTATTATTATTATTATTATTATTATTATTATTATTATTATTATTATTATTATTATTATTATTTTATTTCAAATTGTATCATATCATATTAACTTTAATATTAATTAAAGATAAAGTGAAAAGAAAGAGTTTGCTTAGATTTCCTTGGATTTGGACTCTGAACAAGTCATTTTAAGATGACTGAGGGTGATCAATGTGATTTTGGGGGGGGGGTTAGATGAAATAAGTTAGAATTTATAATTCCTCGGGAAGGGGACAATGGCCTTCAGACTGCTAATCCAACCACCTGTCTATTAGGCCCATGTCATTTTTGGTTGATACAGAATAACGCAGCGTAGGCTGTTATGGGCAAGCCATGATATGCCCATGTAATTATTCTCCTTTATCTACCAGGGGCAATTCAGGGTGCTGGTTATAACTTATAAAGTTCTTCATGGCATGGTAATTGGCAAACTGAGGGACCATTTATCTTGTCCTTTATGATCAGGCACAGATGGCATACATTAGTCCTCTCAATTAAACAGTATAATCTACTGGGAATCAGAAATGGATTTTCTCTGTCATAGTGCCTGTCCTTGAGAAGGGCGTCCCCTAGAGATCCTGATCTTGCATAAATGGATCCTAAAAATCTTACCTATTTCCCCTATCCTGGGCTAGAGTACATAGGGAGCCTCTTAGGGGAATGCTTTGCATTACGCTGTGTATTTTATTGCTCTTACTTGGTGTTTTTTTTATTTGTTATACTGCCTGTAACTTAATATGATATACCACGTTGGTATATGATGCCAGGTGCATGCATGCGCACATAGTTCCATTGGTGTGACGGCAGGCAGGCAGGCCTTCTACTCATGCGAATGGGGTTTGTGCATGAGTGGAGGATGCTTGCGCCCGTGTGCAAAGCTCCACTCACATGAGTGGAGGGCGCTTAAGTGGTGGGCGGTTGTGCTCATATGTGAAGCTCCACTCATGTGAGTGGAGCTCTGCCCACGAGCACAAGCACCCTCCACTCAAGCATTTTCCGCTTGCGCAGGGGTAGTTTTAGGTGCATGCGCACTTGCTTCACTCACACAGCCCACAGGGGTGGGTTCCTCCCGGTTCGGACCAGTTCACCCAAACCAGTAGCAACCCGCTGGTGACATCAAAATGACGTCACCGAACTGGATCAGTCAGTGCCGGTCCGTGGGCGCCACCATCTTTTTTATGATTTTTTTGAACTTTTTGAATTTTATTTTCTTTTTTTCTTCTGAGCATGCGCAGAAGCCGAGTTCCGGCACTGTGCATGCGGTCGCCATCTGTTTTTTGGCTTTGTTTTTTTGCCACGCGGCGCGGGAGGAAGCGAACCGGCAGCGAGGTAAGGTAGAACCCAACCCTGCTTCCAGGGTCCACTCGTGCCCCTTTTGGCTCCCAAGGGGCTGTAGGGAGTTGCTAGGCCAAAAATGGGGCATGGGGGGTGCAGCGTGCCCCCACACCCCTTTTGGCTCCAAGGGGGCTGTAAGGAGGCTTGCTAGGCCCAAAACGGGGTGTGGTGGTGCAGCGCCCCCCCCGCTGCCCTTTTGGCTCCCAGGGGGCTGTAGGGAGGCTTGCTAGACCCAAAAGGGTTGCGGGGGGGGGGCTTCAAGGGAGAAAGAAAGAAAGAAACCCTCACTGTTTGGGGATCCCCAAGTGCACGGAGTTTGAGTTGAGAGCTTATTGTAAGTGGCTGCGAAGCTATCCTTCTCAGACTAAGCTATCAACAGTGGAGCTCTAAGAATGCCAGATAATCAATGGGCATGTTCTCAGTTTCAAAACGTCTGGCTTTTCTTCCTGCTACCAAAGACCTTCTGGGGTTCTTCACAGGAAGGGAGAAAGGGAGGGAGGGAGGGAGGGAGAAAGAGAAAGAGAGAGAGAGAAAGAAAGAAAAAGAGAAAAAGAAAAAGAGGAAGGAAGGAAGGGAGAGAGAGAGAGAGAAGGAAGAAAGAGAGATAAAGAAAAAAAGAGAAAAAAGAAAGAGAGAGAAAGAGAGAGAGAAAGAAAGAGAGAGAGAGAGAGAAAGGAAGGAAGAGAAAGAGAAAGAGAAAGAAAGAGAAAGGAAGGGAGGGAGGGAGAGAGAGAGAGAGAGAGAGAGAGAGAGAGAGAGAGAGAGAGAGAGAGAGAGAGAGAGAGAGAGAGAGAGAGAGAGAGGAAGAGGAAGAGGAAGAGGAAGAGGAAGAAGAGGAAGGAAGTACCACAAACCACTAGACGTAGCTTCAGAAGACACTTTGAAACAGCACAGCAATTTAGGCCTGGAAGATATCTCGGAGGTCATCTAGTCCAACCCCGTGCTGCAGCAGGAAACCTTACATTGTCTGGATTATTTTGGTGCCTCTAACAGAGAGGAAAATTGCCAGAAAGGAGTTTACTAGGACAAGGCTGCCATGCAGAGGAAGGCAGAGATAGTCCTTGATTTATGACCACAATTGAGCAAGAGCATTGTTAAGTGAGTTTCACCACATTTTACTCAATCCATGACATTTCCTGACTCTAACAGTGATGTGCAAGCTAGGGAAGAACATCTGAAGGCATGTGTAATGTTCTAATGTACAGAAGTTATGGTTAAATGTGTGGCAGAAAGTGGACTCTGGGTGTGTTTTTCCAAATGCAGCAAGTGAGGTTGAATGTGTAATTTTAGAAGAGCTCTCTCTCTCTCTCTCTCTCTCTCTCTCTCTCTCTCTCTCTCTCTCTCTCTCTCTCTCTCTCTCTCTCTCTCTCTCTCTCTCTCCATACACATACAGTATATATAATAGATAATGTATCTTTTTGTGTGCCTGTATGTAATATGTATGTACACATATGGCATATATACATAGGATTAAATAGTATATTTTGGATGTTCAGTAGTAGTAAATAGACAGGGAAATTGTATTTCATTGAGGCCTTTGAGGCGAGGAGATGCCAGGCACCCTAACCCTAACCCTTGATGTGAGTGATGTCAAGTTGGCCACGCCCACCCAGTCACATGACCACCCAGTCACATGATCACCCAGCAACCCCCACCCAGTCACATGACCGCAAAGCCACACCCACCCAGTCACATCACTGCCCAACCACTCCCACACAGTCACATGACCATGAAGCCACGCCCACTATCACATGACCATCAAGCCACACCCACAAAATAAGCCACGCTCACAGAGTGGTAGTAAAAAAAATTGGAACCCACCCCTGCGCAGCCCGATTTGAAACAGGCCGCAGCCAGGTAGTGGGCTGCAGCCCATGGGTTGGGAACCCTGTCGTATACTGGCCAGAATTCCTCTGGAGTTGAGTGACTTTAGAAGTTTGATAAATAAATTAATAAAGTAGGAAAGAGGTCCCAAAATGAACATCATACCCAAAAACTAGTCATAATCGTAATAAGACCCTGCTTATTTTCAAAACATTCCAATAAGGTGTAATTGCACAACAAATAATCAGTGACTAGTATCATTGGTCTGGGCAAAAGCAAATAGCCCAGACACAATAGATATAATCTAGATATTGCTTTTTATTCCATTGCTCATATTATTTTAGAAGCAAATGTGGCATTTTCACCAAGAAACATGCTTGCTTCATTTTGTAGTATAATACACGTAAAAACTCCAATCATCTTATTAATAATATGATGAATAATAAGCCAAATATAATATTTGGTTCCTCAACCTTTATTAGTATTTATTACCTCTTTATGAGTACATGGGATGAAAAATGAAAACTGTTCTGCATTATTTGTGACCTTTTCAAAAACATATGAGCATGAATGATTTATATTACACTGGATCCTGATTCTATTTACAGATATAGGGAATTTTTCAAAGCATTTTTGTAGTAAATGCTGCTTCCATTGGTGCAGCACTAGCAGCCATAGCACCTGGCTTCCAAAATCCATTCGCAAGATTCTAAGAATCTTGATTTAATTGCTCCATTGTCTTCCCAGGGAACCTTCCTCCAAGTTCATAAGAAATCTTAACTTCAAAATTATTTAGTTAGCTTTATCTATTTTCCCAGGCCTTATTTGTCTTTGGCTTACTTCATATATTATGATAAATGACAATTAAAAAGAGAGCATACATGATGCCATAATTAAAGTGCTGGACTAGGAATGGAGAGACTCGGATACTGGTTCCAACTGGGTGACCCTGAGTCAGTCCCTTCCTCTCTGTCCAAATCCAGGTTCTGCAACAAGCTGGTTGATCACCAAATCCCTAGTCACATCATGCATTGATAGTTTTGCCATAGGAACTGGGCAAGATAAGTGCAAAAACAAGCAGTGCCAATAAAAGTAATGGTGCTGTAGAATATACTGAATGAGGACTTGCTAAATAAATCAAATAAGTCCATGAGGGATTGCTGCTTAAGGCAATTTGAACATGGAATTAATAATATGGTTCAAAAATTAATTTCTTAGGAAATTTTCTTCTAAAAACACTTCTAACTTTAATTATCTATGCAACTGGATGATATAAAGTACAGAGAATTTATATCTCAATTATTGCTTGTGCCTTTTTTCTCATTTATGAATGAAATTGGTCTAGGTCTTGTTCTGAAAACAGACATTATCTTTCAACAGATATTTTAATGATCATCTTCACAGCATTTATATTAATTAGTAGGTATTACACCCTATAAAGTGTCCAGGTTGCTCATAAAATAAGCTTTACCCTCTATATATTCTCATTATCTTTATATCTTTATACATTGAGTAGAAAGTAGTAAATGTTTTATTGTTGTTATTACAGTTATTATTTTCCTTGCATATTTTAGTATTCCATGTGAAAAATTAGCAGAGATGCCAGTGTGCCAGTAGATGTCAAAGATATTTCTGTGGGCTCTATTGATCCTACAAACTTACAGTATTTCAGCTTTCTGTTTTGGGGACTGAACACCTATAAAAATAATAATTGACATATTTTCTTTAAATGGCAGAATATAAATGATTACATGGAAGTTATTCATACTGTTCCCTCTCAAGAGCAGCCTCATTTTATAACAAATCTATCTAATTTTATATCTGGAATTCAGATATGCCACTTATGCCTTTTTTTAATGGCTTTTCTGTTATGTCCCAAAATATCAAGCTATGGAGATCCAAAAGTTTACATACATGTAAAAAAAAAATTGTGGATTGAAAAAAATTACATTTTATTTTGTTGTGTAATTTTTATAGAGAAAAATTTGCTTCACTATTAATGATCAAATCTTATCTATGTAGTCTCTACTTATGTATAGCTAATACGTGTAGTAACCTCTCTCCAAAATGCATCAATTGTAGGGCACTGTAAAACAAATGTTTAAATGAAGCATTGATATCATTACATATCCACTGTATGATAACTTTTTATAGGATATAATAGAATCTAATAAATGCAAAATATTATTTTTGTTGTAACCCAAGATCTATGTTTTTAGTATTAATGTTCACATCCTTTTCCATTTTCTAGGCAAAATAGGAATCCTTTATTGGTATAAAGTTTGAAATTCTTTCTTTTCAGCCATGAAGGTTTGCATACTAACTTGATTCAGTACCAACAAAAATTCATAAATGGCAACTTGAGGGGTTTGGGGAGAGGTTCCTAGGTTGCCACAGGGTTCAGCTAGGATGTTGTTATATTGTAGTAAATCCTGCCACTAACACATATTAGCTAAACAGTTACTGAGCCACAAAATTATACTATGTTGATGGACCACATTTAAATTGTAACTAATTAAACCAATGTTTATATTCAGCAATAGAGAAGTTTAAAGCTTCTGTGGAGATTCAGTGTATCTCATGTAGATTCTCATGTAGATTCAGTGGAGTGCCCCAAGGCTCTGTTTTAGGCCCAGTACTCTTCAACATCTTCATCAATGACTTGGACGAGGGGATAGATGGGGAACTCATCAAATTTGCAGATGACACCAAACTGACAGGAATAGCCAACACTCCAGAAGATAGGCTCAAGATACAGAAGGATCTTGACAGACTTGAACATTGGGCACTATCTAACAAAATGAAATTCAATGGTGAAAAAAGGTTCTACATTTAGGCAAGAAAAACAAAATGCACAGATACAGTATATGTGGTACCTTGCTCAACAGTAGTAACTGTGACAGGAATCTTGGAGTCCTAGTAGACAGCCATTTACCGTATTTTTCGGAGTATAAGATGCACCTTTTTACCCCCCAAAAGAGGGTGAAAACTTGGGTGTGTCTTATACACCGAATGTAGCCCCACCCAGCCACCCCCACCCTTTAGCCTCTGCCTCCCAATTTACCTCTTTGCAGCAAACAATGCAGAGCCTGATTAGCACAAGGAAGTGATTATCTGCCTCCCGACCTACAGCGGACTGAGGCTTGCAAGCCACGAGGGTGAGTCAAAAAGCAATGCCATTTTCTTTAATTCGTAAAATGAAACTAACTACGGTATCTGCAAGGAGACAAATTGCTTGGAGGTGAACTGCTGGCAATGTTAGACTGCTAAAACTGCAAGGAGGTAAGTCAATAACTATAAATGTCTATAGAATGTTCAAATTATTAGACTTATTTTTTAAAGACTGCTTTATTATTGTTCTAGACAACTTAACAAAATGAAGAAACTTTTTTAAAATAAATGCTTGATCTGAAGAGGCCCAGTGCTATTGTATCTTCTTTTAAATAGCAGAGAATAACTATACTTCCAGAAAGCCACATCAAATTTAAAGATCTGTAAAAGTATAATCTGAAATGTAACTGTCCCATAATGTACATTTCTCCAATTCTTTGCTATTTCTATGGGTCAGGCACACATGCACAGAAATACACAGCAAACAGTGTATATCATCTGTACTGTTTGCTGTTTGCTGTTTGGCAAATTGCTGGGAGGCAGAGGCCTTTTTTCCTTGTTTTCCTCCCCCAAAACTAAGGTGCGTCTTATACTCCGAAAAATACGGTAAATACGGCAGCAGTGTGCAGCAGCTGCCAGAAAAGCCAACGAAGTTCTAGGCTGCATTAACAGAGGGATAGAATCAAGATCACGTGAAGTGTTAATACCACTTTATAATGCCTTGTAAGGCCACACTTGGAATACTGCATTCAGATTTGGTCGCCACAATGTAAAAAGGATGTTGAGACTCTCGAACAGAGGTCTTCAAACTTGGCAACTTTCAGACTTGTGGACTTCAACTCCCAGAATTCTCCATCCTGCATAGAGATGATTAGGGGACTGGAGGCTAAAACATATGAAGAATGGTTGCAAGAACTGGGTATGTCTAGTTTAATGAAAAGAAGATGAATATATTGAATATAATATCAGATCAAACTAGTACATATTTGCATAATCCTTTTAGAGCACAGTTATTCTGACTGTAAAGACTTATTTTCTACAGTGGGTATGAATACTTTAACCTGAGTATGACTGCATGTTGAACATTTTAAAAATACTGTTTCCTAAGGTTCTATTTTAGTCCTCAGTTGCAATCAAAGATCACATTATATACACGGATATAGAAACTTAGCAACAAAATAGCATGGGTACTCTACTGAACAGTAAGGACTTACAAAGTGAGGAATGTGACTTGTCCTCCAAGTTGATGACTTCCTGGAAGTTATGAAAACAGATCTTTTCTGGAAACACCATAGAGCAGGGGTGTCAAAATGGCGGCCCATGGGCCAGATGCGTCACGTGCAGGCCACTCCCACTCCAGCTCCGCGAAGGGAAAAAACAGTTCAATATGTTACGTGACGGCAAAGTGACGTGGTGAATTTGACACCCGCGCCATAGAGAGAGAGATGCCAATGAATGTTGCTTCATTGTTTTTGTTTTGATTTGTAATTATCTTTTGAATCTTACTCTCTACCATTTCCATGAATATTTTATTTATTATACTTCTGAAATTTTAGAAGCAGAATATTAAAATTAGTTCAATTATTGTATTTCAGCCACATATGCTTTATTTATATTACGTTTTTCTTTCCTACAAATTTTGTTAACCCTTGAAAATCACACAATGACAAGTGGCAAGGGAACCTTTTGGAAATTTCCACGAACTTGTCAGCTGCATTTATGGGTATTATTAATTCCTAGTGTCAAGCCATATAAATGAGAGATATCCATTATAGATTCAGCCTCTCATGCTGGATGGGACACATTTGTATTCAATGTTTCATCAATCTTGAAATCTTATTCTTAGAACTTTCTCTCATCTTTGGTAACTGACTTGACAGAGTTATAGAAAGACCAACCATTTCAAAGTGTTCTGATACATTTCATGATCAGTCCACAATAAATAAACAAGGGTTGCAATCCTGGCACAATTATTAGAAAGAAACCCCAATGAACAGTATAGGATTGCATTTAAATTATTAGCAATACCTACTTTAGCATTCTTTTTTTAAAAAACCTTCTGTACAAAGTGAAGGTTTCTTGCAAATCACAAAAATTAGCATGGTTTTTCAAATAGTTCATTCAAAGTTCATATTTTGGTGGTTGGTGTTAGGATTTTATTTTGGCAGTAAATTGTACTGTAAAGTTTGTTTTATTCCTTTGTTTTACAAAAGGTCAATAGAATCTCTGGGTGATGCTGTTTCATAGGGGAGGTGCAGCAGTAGAGGAGGCAGAAGTTCTAGATTCCACAAGATGATTGTCACGATGTGAATATTGCCAGTTGTGCATCTCTATGTTTTTCTACTGTTTCTTGTATCTATGGTCAAGCAGACGTATGATATATTCTACTACGCATGCCTGCATTCCAGAGGTTTCCTCCTTCCTTTTCTCTTCGCCATTTCTGCCGGAGGTAGAAGTGATTTATTCATTAGCCGATAAGATGTAGCCTTAATAAGGATTCTTTTTATTATTTTCTACTGAAATAAATATTTTGTTAATTAGATTTGAATCTCGGTTTTATTTTCTAAGTAAGAATGTTTACAAAAGGGAAGCAATGATCCATCGACCTCCGGAGGATTTATTCCTCCCGCTCACAATGATACTGTCCAATAGATGGGAACTGGAGCATGCCAGCTCTCCCAGTTCTGTTGGCATAAGCAGAGAAGATGCTCACACTTGTTATACATCAATACAGTTGCACATTTATATGACCACAGAGCAATGAAACATGTGCAAATAGCTACAACAAAGACTATGTCCACAATGTAATGTTATTCCTGCATTCTGCTCTTCAGTGGCAGTTATTTCAGTTTTATTTAGTTCTTTTTTTTCACCCAAATGCCAATCAGTCTTTTGGTAGGGCTATAAACATGGCACAGATGAATAGCTGTACAAACAGATAACCAGTGCTGTATGGGGAATATAATGAACCCTGCTTCTGGAAATTAGAAAGAAAATCTGGAAATGTATTACATTACTTAAATTAGAATGCCAAAAAATAATTAATTTAGATATGGAAATCTTATTCACATGCTTGTCCCATAGTAAATATGTAAGGGACATAATCCCATATGGTAGAAGGAGTAGTGGACAGCATATTAAGAGAGCCTCATTAGATGCAGCTCTGCTTCGCCTACCAACTATGCTGTTGCTATGCAACAACATTTCACCAAATTTAAAAAGAGCCTTTTCTGATTGTGGAAGTCTTCCCACAGTGAAAGGTGTCTTGAAGATGGTGACCACGATAGCAGGATCAGAAGGAAACAAATTTTGATAATAGTGCTGAATGCTAGTTCCCACCACTCTTTCACCATGGATTCCCATTCACATGTAGAGGCTAGCTTTGATATTTCAGAAAAAATCAGAATATGGAACCATAAATCAGGTTAGAAATAATTACAGTCCAAAAATTAATTAGCATAAAAACAAAGTTGATAGTGTGATAAAGCCCAGTCCTATCTGCACATATAGGGAACAAGTGCTTTGGACTTGATGAAAAAGATTATTTATAATTGGGGAAAGAAACACTTCTTCAGGTGACTGCATGGTGCAATCAAGCTTGGTACAGCTCAGAGACAATTAAGAATCAACTCAGAAAAAGGAAGTGGAGTAAAAATGAGCTGATGGTGACTGAGATCAGCTTTTTCATAAAGCAATTGCTTATTCTGCCTTCATTTTCTTTTATTGTTGGTTTTTGTCCTAGGCTCATATTATTAATACAATAAATTATGAATATTTAAATTCTTAATGAATCAGTGGTGTTTTTTTCTAGAAAAGGGCTACTAAAGGAAGAGGTTTCCCACTTGCTTCCTTCTGTAGGAAGTTAGCACCCACCCCACTCCTAGAAGAATAAAATATGTTAGGAAATATTAAAAAGGCAGAATATTATATAGAATATCCCTGGCTGAGAAATGGAGAAACATGTTTTAGGCAGAAAAAGACTCACTCCTAGTAGCCCCCACCTTTGTCAATGTGCCATAAAGGAATGGGCTCAGTTCACTCATCCCCCCCACCTTTGCTAATGGCCTGGACCAATCTATTCTACATAACAAAGATCTACCCCCTTCAGGAAGACCCATCTAGCAAACAGAAACTCACCACATGGCACCTGGGAAGATTGCATCAGCCAGCAAGGCTCAAGCAAACTTGGACTCAGGACAGCCTACAGAGTTGCCCCTGCATGGCCCCATGGGAGTCTGACAGCCAATCAGAGTGCAGGGCCCAAGAGAGGGCATAAAACCCTCTCAGCATCTCACCCCTTTTTCTCTTCTTTTTTCAACATCCTCGAGGCATGTGATCCCCCTTTCCCCAGGACCTCAGACCATGTGGTCCGTCCTCCATTAAACCATCTTTCCAAGCAGCCACCATGCTTCCAGTGTCTTTTTCCCCACTTGGAACCGAACCCAGAAGGATATTACTTACAACACTTCCTAGTAAATCAGACAGTGGTAGGTAGGATTTTTCTGGAATAAAATGTTGGTTACAAAACACATAGTTAATTCTCCCCAAGAGCTACCAGGACTGAGAAGCAGGGCTGGAGGAGAAGGGTTTGAGATCTGCCAGGGGAAATAATATCACATATTGGATCATAGGGCTGTGCCGCATTTCAGATTCAGTTTGAAGAATGCATAGAATAGTGAAGGCAGACTGTCTCTGCAACACATTAAAGCACTGTTACCATCTACAAAAGAAGGAAGGAAGATCCTGAAAACTACAGGCCAGTCAATCTTACATCAGTACATGGGAAGATTCTAGAGCAGATCAGGAGCGGGTTGCTTTTTCTTCGTGATACCGGTGCGCTGCGCACGCATCGCCATGTTTCAGCATGCACACACCTGCACCGTCATGCGATTTTGCTTCCTGCGCATGTGCGGAAGCAAAATCTCACAAGGGGACGCGTGCACGTGATTTCGGTGCCTTTTTTGCTTTCACTCATGCATGGAAGCAAAAAATCGCCGAAATCTCGTGCACATGTGCGTCCCCTCGTGAGATTTTGCTTCCGTGCATGCTCAGGAAGCAAAATCAACCCAAAAATTCCCCCCAAAAAGATGGTGCCGTGCGACAGACCGGCGAAGATGGCACTGGAGCTGTCGCACGCAAATAGCGACATCTGCTGGCCGCTACCGGTGCAGTAGAGTCGACCGCACCGGTAGGAACCCACCACTGGAGCAGATCATAAATACTGACAGAAATACAAATTAAAGTGATAGCACGCCCTCTCTAAGCGGTTTACAGAGTTCAGCAAATTAAAGTGATGTTTGTTTGGTAATTAGTCTCTTTTCAACCTAAACTACAAGGAGTTCTCCTGCTCATCAGCGTTTGGTGACTGGTTCTATCAATCTTTTTCCCCCTGAAGGAGAACAGAATATCAATAATCCATCACAAAAAGACAAGTTAGAACTGCCATTTGATTATGTATGTCTTCTGCATAAAACTGATAAGCCCCTGAATTGGTGAAGTATCCATTTCCATTCAAAATGATTTTTCTTAATTATATCAGAAACTGAACTAAAATCTCATTCTCAAAGCAGTATTTATCCCTTATAAGACAATGCTTTGATTGCACTGCGCAAGACAGGAATTTGACTCAAAAGTGAGAACAATAACTAGCTATGTTCAGTGACTCATAAAGCTACCACCTACAAGTAATGAGTCATATTCTAAGGACGTTTTTTTAAAAAATAGACACAATATTTTAGTTTCTTTGCTGAAACAAAAGCTGGCTACAATTATACAGATTCTTGCACCTATTTTCATTATACTCTGAAACACTGGAGCATATATATGGACTGATGAAAAATAACATGCTAGTTTGAACAGATATGCTAATAATTAGCTATGTGCATTCATGTCAAATGAATCTGATGCCAAGAAGTTTGGAATTTATTGTATCTCCTTTGAAATGCCAGGAGAGGGCAAGCTGCAATCTACGCTGATACACCCTAATTCTTTGCTCTGCAGACTTCAAAGCTCCCTTTGAACATAGCTGCTGAAAACTAGCTCAAGGGTTCCTGCCTTGTTAAACAGGGAAACAAAACTGGGAATAAGATCTAAATAAACATATCACAGTTACACAAACGAAGAACTACTACATACACACAAAAGGCCAGTCCATATACATTATAATTTCATCCTCTTTGTGGATCTCAGTGATTCAAAAACTGTTAAGTACACTTCTTGGCTACTAATCTACTATCTACCCCTCCTATAAACTAAACATACTGTTAGGCATCAGATGCATTTTGACAGTCTGGAAACTGCTATTTAGATTATTTTGCCTCTATCCCTACTCATTTGCTACATATTTCTGAACTTCTCCCCGTAGTTCTTCCTAAAAAAAGAAAATACACAAAAGTGCCAGTCAATGTGAAGGAATGAAGAAAGCTGTAAAACAATATCACATTGATCTGCTGGAAGGTAATTTAGATTTTAGCCCAAAAAATGCCAGCAACAGGAATAAGGTCTGAGCAGTCCTTCCTAGGCATCAGGAGAAATTGGATAGCAGGAGGAGAGGGATTGACTCACTTTAGAACAGGGGTGTCAAACTCAATTTCATTGAGAGCCGCATCAGGGTTGTGTTTGACCTCAGGGTGCCGGGTGGGCGTGGGCAGGATGGGTGTGGCTAGTTTGACATCACTCATGTTGGGGGTACCTGTGATGGCCTGGGGGGGCTGGGGGATCATCCTGCAGCCCTCTGCCAGGGAAAACGGAGCTTGGGAGGGCTGGAAGAGAGCTGCAGGAGGCCGTCGCAACTGAAAAGGGAGCCCGGGATGAACCGTGCGGTCATCTCAAGCTCCGTTTTCGCTGGCAGAGGCACCGTAGGCTGGTCCTTTGCTATTTCCAGGGCAGCCCCACAGGCCGGATCTAAGCACCCTGCGGGCCGGATCCAGCCCGTGGGCATTGAGTTTGACACGCCTACTTTAGAAAGTGTGATCATGAACCATTAATCCTGAATGGAACCCACAATCAACTATATTCCTATTTCTCCCCAACCTTCATATTTTCAACCATTGAGATCTTTGTATATACTGGATATTTGCTTCGATTACAGTGTACAGAAGTACTATGTAATTTTGAAATTTCAATTTTGTATCATTACCTCCATTAGAGATTCAGCAGGAACATGGGGGGGGGGACTTACATTGCCCTTAAAGTAAATTCAGGAAGGAGATGCAAAGATGGTATCATCAGTTTTGACATACAAAAAACAATCAATTTAAAAAGATGTATGATTCATTCTTCTTGCACTTATTGTATGTATCTAAAATTTGATAGGATTCTTCCTATCAAAAGAAACTAGTATGAATTAAATTTCACTCAAAGTTTAAAAAATAAAAGCTGTTTAAAATCCTAACAGTCTTCTACAGGTATTCATTTGTAATTTGTCATGTTTCATCTCCAATTACTTTAAATTTAATCAAGTATTTCTTTATTTCTTTAATAGGCCACTTGACTCCATCCCACCTCTGACTAAGAAAACTGTAATTTTTCCATTATTATTTATAAGATTCATAAGGTTGCCCATCTTAAGCAACTCTGGGTAGCTCACCACAATAAAACCAATTTGGCCTTTGATATGTCTTAGAAGACATACAAAGTGAGGCAGACACGTTCAAAAGGCTAACAAGTTTATTCAGCTCAAGGTAAATGCTAACAGTGAAAGCACTAGCCTGTCTGCTCAGCGCGGCACGCTCAGGCTAACAGACAGCAGCCAAGTCAGTACCCTTGACAGCTCTTATATACTCTGGCCAGAACAGCTGCTACCAATCAGCTTGCAGCAGCAGCCCGGCATCAGCTGAGGACCTGAGGGAAGCCTGGACGCAGCAGCCTTCAATGTTCTTGTTTGAATATTTGCTACTACCACTAAGGTCTATGCCCACAGAAGCTCCACCAAGGCCCACACTGTAGTCTTTAAAACCCATCACCCTACCCCTCCTACTCATCAACAGCTGGAATCGGACAACTTGCCACGGCCAACTCATTGTGGGACAACTCTACACAGCCAACTTTCCATGGGACAACTCACCACTGGACAATTTAACAATTCAATTTAATTACTTTAAATAAATTTAAAAGTTATTTTAATTTTTGTCATTCACATTTAATTTTGTCCCTCCTTTTGCATCCTTTCTTTAATGATTCCATTCTATCATTTATTTAGTAACTCTTGTCCTGCAGCAAGTTGGCCATGGCGAGTTGGCTGTGGCAAATTGTTATAGACCCCATCACAGCCTAGCCCTACTCAGCAGGTAAATACACTTCTTAGCAGATTCTGACTTCCATGGCCACCATCCTGCTATAATTCCATTATGATGGAAAATATAATTATGATCAAGGAACCTTTCAAAAATCAGAATTATATCAAGGGTTGTGATTTATAGAAAATCGCATTTTATCACCTGTTCAACAGAGAAATCAAAGCAACAGTCTGCCACCAGAATCAGCCTGAATCTTACAAAGAATTTTTAACATTGTTTGTTCTCTGGAGTCACTTTTTTCTTATTTACTAACACAATTTAAACTACAGTTGCAAGCTTGTTTAGTTTATTTACTGCTCAACAGGTAAAAGCACCTAGCTGACCTTGGTTAATGTCAAAAATTTAAGCAAAGCTGGATGTTGTTAGATCTTGGATCAAAGATCACCAGAAAATGCTATGGCTGTACAAGCTTTTTTAAAAAAAATCCAGAAGAACACGACCGCAAATCACTTCCCTATTGCTGTCAAGGAAATTACATAGACGTGTTCATGAAATCACCACAAGTTGATTTAGATTCAAGGAAGTCTTCCCTTCACCTATTAAACTGACACACATTACTTTTTCTGCTTGGTTTCTTATCCATTATTAGTCTTCGGAAACACAGCTGAAAGATTCCTTGAATTGCCTCATCCATTGTTTTTTTATTTATTTAAAGCCTCACTGCATCAAGTAGGTATATAGAAAAGAAGTTTTTATTTGTTGCTCTCTGTTCTGCCTACTTTGCCTTTGACTCTCAGGGCTTCAGAAATTTTTCCTGCTCTAGAAATTTCTATCTGTAAATAAGGCTGGTAACCTAGCAACATGGAGTGAATAATATATCTTCCCTGCTGGGTAACACTGATGCATAATCAAATCATCCCTTTCTATTATTTGAAGCAGTAACATTCATTTTAAGCTCCACTGTGCATATTTATCCATGCCTATTTAACAAAAAGAGATGGATGAAATAATTTTCATTTATGTCTCTGAGTTTTCCCAAAAGTTTTGAACAACAATCAGTACAAAATGTAAAGATACTGTAGGTGTAAAGACAGAGAGAACCCTCAAATCCCTTACCTTCTGGAGCTGTCCAAACATAAGCTGAAATTGAGACAACACAGTGCGGCACGTTATATAATATAAACTTTCAGCTCTCATCACAGCGTTTGCCAAACATTCTTTGCTGAGCTTTCCTTTCCATATTTTTCCTGAATCTTTTATTTCCATTCCTATGTGCTTACTTCCCAGGGCCAAAATTCAATAGTAGAAACCATTTTTTACACATAATATATAATTCTACAGTTTCATTTGTGTATAACTTTTTATATTCTCAACTAGGCAGACCAGAAGCTTTACTTATGCTCACCTTATTTTAAACAGCTTCTTTCCTACTTCTATTCTTCCCTTGATAGCCTTCTAAAAAGTCCCAAAACAAGTTTAAAAAAATAAAAGTTTTGAAAAACCACTCTTTTTGGTGATATCCCCACCTCACCAGATAAATAACTACAAGTCTTTAGAAAGTCAGAGACTGAATTATGGCTTCTGACCTTATTCTAAGCCTAAGGCAGTGCTTCTCAAATAGTGGGGCGGGCCCTCCTGGGGGGGCGCGGAGCAATGCCGGGGGGGGGGGCGCATGACCCCAGGGAACATGCTTTTTTTTACCACAGGGAATAGGGGTTTTTTTGCACCGAACAATAGCACACAGCACAGAGCAGGAGGTATGAAGTGCAGATAACAAACCCTTAAGAGACACCATGGAAAAATATTTAACAGGGATGAAAAGAAAGGAGGAGCGTGATGGAGATAAGACGGGGAACTATGACGAAGCATATGTAGCGCTTGGCTTCACTGTGACTATGGTGGGAGATGAGGAAAGACCGTTATGTTTACTGTGCCTAAAAATGTTGGCAGCAGACAACATGAAGCCAAATAAATTTAGGCATCACTTAAACACATTACACCCCAATCACACTGATAAGCTGCTTGAGTTTTTTCAGCGAAAACGTGCCAAATATTGCAAACAATCGTCCCGGTGGAGAGTTGGGGGGGGCGCAAAATGTATACTTCTTCCGGGGGGGGGCATAACAGAAAATAATTGAGAAGCACTGGCCTAAGGGAAGAAAAATTTTAACTGCATTTCCCAAACAGAACATGTGTGATGAGTTAAATTGATTTGAATTATATTGTTTAAGGACTGTTCTCACACTCAAAATTCAGGTTGTAAATAGTACTTATATACTGTATATCACTCACAGAATTCTTTCCTAACCTTTTTAAAGTGATTGATATCACCCACTTAGATGTGGATGGATGGAATATGACTGATTCTTACAAAATGCTATCACAAAATTCATCCCACTTTGCAAGACTAAACCAGTTATTTTATGAAATGTTTAGTTACTTAATGTAACATGTTAAATTTTAAACAATCAGATATATGATTCCTGTAAAGTCTATGATGGTTCTGACTTAGATGGTTTTTAGTAGCATTTGTAATACGGGTCATGATCCTATCCATTCTGATGGCTTTCTAAAAGCAGATTTAAGTAAATAATTTACTTGTTTTAAGACTGTGCAATAAACTCACTTTGTAAGAATCAATATCACTCTTTCATAGTAGAAGCGGAGGTACTATCATACAGAGTGATCCAGCATCTACATAGCGCAGGGGGGAAAAATCAATTTTCTCCACAACCGAATAGTATTATTTCCATTTTATTTACTCTAAAGACAAATCTCCATGTTTGCAGAGTATCTGATTCCTTTGAAAACATCTTGTTTAGTCGAGCTGTTTAACTTGGCTGAGCACAATCAGCACTTACTGGTTAAATATATTTTGTTTCTTATCTTGTCCCATTCCAGTTCAAAGCACATCAGGATGCAGATGCTGTTTCCAGGCAAGAGAAGCAGAGCACTTTTTTTTTAACCTTCTTCCATTATATTTATATTTATATTTATTTATTTTATTTATTTATTTTGTCAAATGTATATATGATTACAGACAAAGTATAAACAAAGTATAAACATGATTGTGAATATATAAGAAGTACAAGCATGAATACAAGAAATTTTACAAATACATGGATACATTAGGACAGGGACAGTAGGCACAATGGTGCGCTTATGCATGCCCCTTACAGACCTCTTAGGAATGGGGTGAGGTCAACGGTAGACAGTCTAAGGTTGAAGTTTTGGGGGTTTGGGGAAGAGACTACAGACTCAGGTAATATATTCCAGGCATTGACCACTCTGTTGCTGAAGTTGAATTTTTTGCAATCAAGTTTGGAGCGGTTTACATTAAGTTTGTATCTATTGTGAGCTCGTGTATTGTTGCAGTTGAAGTGGCAGGCCAAAGTAATAAAATATGGAACCCTGACATGAAGCTGAAGTAGTCATTGACAGGTAGGACATTGTAGCAGATAATTATGTGTGCTACACTTAGGTCAGATCAAAGGAGGCGTAGTTCTAAATTATCTAGGTCCAAAATTTCAAGTCTGGTTGCATAAGGTATTCTGTTGCGAACAGAGGAGTGTAGTACTCTTCTCGTGAAATATCTCTGGACATTTTCAATTGTATTAATGTCCGATATGTAGTGTGGGTTCCAGACAGATGAGCTGTATTCGAGAATTGATCTAGCTAATGTTTTGTATGTTCTGGTTAAAAGATTAAAGATTAAAACATTAAAGATTAAAAGATTAAAAGTTAATATTACCAGAGAAGAAGCTACTCAAGATTAGGTTAACCACTCTTAATGCCTTCTTAGCAATGCTGTTGCAGTGGGCTCTGGCACTTAGATCATTAGAGATGAATACTCCAAGGTCCTTTACTGAGTGAGGATGTTGTAGGATAGGCTATGCAGAGGCTTCCTACCTACTTTTCATTCTTTGAAGAACTCTTCCTGGCAAGTGATCTAATGCAGAGGACCATGTCTTGAGACCTAATGAGAGCATAAGCAGACCTGTGCTGGGATTCAACCAAAGAGGATACATATCAGAGTGGCCTCCAGAATCAGGCAGTTACTGAATACAATAACTGGAAGCTCTAATGCCAGTTAAGTAGGATTTGGACCTGCTTCTATTACTAGTCATTCATTGCATTATATGGTCTCTCTAAACTCAATTATTTTCACCAGTTATGTTCCATATGTTATTTTCCTCATGTTACAGGCTATTTTTATAACATAATTATTCTTATGGATAGAACTGTTTTAGGTTTTTTTCATAAAAATCACAATATTACTTTGAATTGTAACCCTCTAAAGCAGAGTTCCCCAATCTTTGGCGGCCTAGAGCGGAGAACAGGGGGAAAGAGGGGATGATTTTGTAGGAGGGGCAGGTGCATGTGTGTGTGTGTGTGTGCACAAGCACCTGTTGCTCACAGGAGTGGGCCCAAGAGTGCCCGCGATGCTCACATAAGTAGGGCTGTGAGCGCTCGCGCGACTGGGCCTGCAAGCATCTGCAATGCTCACGCAAGTGAGCCCCCCCAATCACCCATGACACTTGCACTAATGGGGCTGTGTGGGTGGGCGTGCACCAGCCTCACTCATGTGGCCAAGTTGCAAATAAGTGTGGCCTGATAGTGGACTGTGGCCTACAGGTTGGGGACCCTTGTTCTAAAGCCTTTAGTAAATTCTGAAGGTGTCACAGAGAGATATTTGTAGGAGAAGTAAAACAATCAAAATGATAGTCACAACTGCATAATTGAAGAATTGCCCCTTTTTTACAGGTGTTGTATATGTGCAAAGGGAGCATAGTTTCAATTTCATGGGGGAAGTCACTTTCTTTATTTCTTTTACTTTTTTTTGCAAATAGCTCTGTGTTGCCTGATTAATTGGGTGTGAACCAGGGGTGTCCAACCTTGGTAGCTCTAAGACTTGTGGATTTCAATTCTGTGAATTGAAGACCTCAAATCTTAAAGTTGCCAAGGCTGGACAACCTCATTGTGAACCCTTACTATTCACTCTGTAACCACTATTATTTTGCAAGGATGTTAAATTGTTTGGTTCATAAATAAGATGCACACTTGAAATAGATAGTTTGGTTGAAGCAGCTAGAAATAAATAAATAACCTTGTTTAAAAAAACAAAACAAAAAGATGAAAGCAAAAATGAAGGATTTCAGTTTGAATGCATAGCCAATGCTATAACCTCATCATATCTCATTTTGCATTGAAAGATAAAGTATTTTGGGTTAATATCAGGGGTGAAATGCTCCCGGTTCGCTCTTGCCTGTCGGTTGTCGCAGAGCCGACGGACCCGGTGGCGGTCGCGGCACGGGGCTTCCCCCGCCCACCTGGACACCGCCATTTGAGTTCTTTTGCCCTCTGTGCATGCGCAAAGCATTCTGCTCATGCGCAGAGGGCAAAAGAACTCAAATGGCAGCGTCCAGGCAGGCGGGGTAAGCGGGCAGGGTAAGCCCTGCTCCACGGCCGCCACTGGCTCCGGAATGAAATAATTCAGCGAACCAGAAGCATTTCACCCCTGGTTAATATAAAACACTATTGGATCACTTGTATTTAATTTAGATACAAGTTTTATTGCAACCAGGATGGCAGATGCAAAGAATCAGGACCATTCATAAAGTTGCAGTATAGTAGATTTAATCAAGCCTACGGTATACTCAACTAAAGTTCAACCCTAAATTGGCACCAGATAAGGGTCAAAAAAAATTTATTTTATTTATTCTTTTTTATTTATTTATTTATTTTGTCAAGCATATGTATGATTACAGAAAAAGTATAAACATGATTGTGAATACATAAAATGTATAAACATGGTTATGAGTACATGAGATGGTTACGAATACATGGGGACATTAGGACAGGGACGGTAGGCATGCTGGTGCACTTATGCACGCCCCTTACAGACCTCTTAGGAATGGTGTGAGGTCAACGGTAGAGAGTCTAAGGTTAAAGTTTAGGGGGTTTGGAGTAGAAACTACAGAGTCAGGTAATGTATTCCAGGCATTAACCACTCTGTTGCTGAAGTTGAATTTTTTGCAATGAAGTTTGGAGAGTCTTAAGTTAAGTTTGTATCTATTGTGTGGTCGTTTCAGGAAGAGTTGGACTTGTGGGAATGCAATGGCTCTAAGCTGATGATGCACTTAACACTGCCTACCCCCCAGCTCTGCCTGCTGTTCTTCTACATCAGATCTCTTTTCAATCCTGCAGTTTCTAAATATAAGTCCAGGTTGAATGTTCATCATTTGATTTAAGCAGTGGAGCTTTAGCCACTTTTAATCTTTACCTTCTTTTTTTTAAGTTTTGGGAAAAAATAAAGCTCCTCTAGTCAGAACAGGAGTTGCCATTTTAACTTCTGTTTTTACCAAAAGTGCTTAAGATTGATATCAATTCAATTGACTTTTTTTTTGTTCTGTTTTATCTTATTTTTGGTTGACACGTGTCTTTTGGCATAATAGGATTAGACCAAAATGACCCAATATTTCTTGAGAAAAAGAAATGGGGTGTGGCCAACGGAGTTGGGTAGAAAAATATTCTACTCTATTGAAGTACAATATAACCTGTTTCTTTAAACAACCTCAAAGAAAAAACAATCTAAAAAAACAGGATTTTCTTTTCTTTTTTAAAAGGTACACTAAATGAAAAGGGGAGAACTGAGGCAAATACTGTGGTTCAGTAACTCGAGTGACTGTGGTTACTAAGATGGGTGCAACTCAACAGGAGTTCCAGTCAATAATATCCTTCCCTGCTTGGTTTCTTTTTCTTTCTCTACATTATCCAAAGTTTTTTTTAATTAAAATGTTAAACCAAAGGAGACTAAAAATTGGGAAACCAGGATGACGTTTATTTCTGTCACCTGCACTTGGAGAACATAAAAGTTCTAAAAGAGAAGGTAAAGCTTGTCCTAAATTAATAAGTGATGAATTGCCTTTGTTTATTCATGACGAGCATCCCCTTCTCTTTGTTTTCACAGATATTCTGTTTCCTTTCAGATCTTCCCCGCACCACTTTTCTCTAGCACTCTAGTGCCCTCTAGTGCCTGGAAACATCCGAGCTTTCTAGTACTCATGAAGTGAACACTGAAAACAAAAGAGAACATTTTTGCACAGAAAAAGACAGCACAAAAGGATGAAATGCTTTCATATTCCTTTATTCAGGAAAAAGTTTCTTTCTATATTGCACTGTCAAGTCTATTGTTTTGAGGAAGAGACTAACCTCTAATAATGAAATACTACCATTATTACTACAGTGATTTTTTTTCAGGCATGATAAGTGGGGTCAGTATATCTGGGCTGCAAAAATATAAACATCCACAAGATGATACAGTTAATATTTTATTGCAGCCCGTATTTGGTCACTTTACTACTTACAATACAGAACTGCAGCAGACTGTGACTTCCATGACAAAAAACTAAGGAAAACTGACAATAGCAATGCATGAAATGATGGAATCAGTGGGAGAGTGGGCAACAATAGATATTAAATTGCTGCCCTATTTAGTGCAGATAGTCAAAATTCTGAGAGTTTATAATTCTAATAACCTTTAATTAAACTCATTTCCCTAACCAGTCCAGCAATTTATGTTCTTTTTGAAAAATGTAAGAGGGTGAAAAGGCTGTTCTAATAAGTCCTTCTGTTAATTTTGTCTCACAGTAGAAGACAATTGTTTTTAGGGTTCCATTAATTTTATCTTAATAAAATTAAAATTAACACACACACATATGCACACACACATAGAATATATATATATATATTTAAGAAGCTAGTATTTTTCCCCATGATTAGAAATAAAGAAAATAGGAAAGAATGGATAATATCTGGATCTTGGCTCATAGAAATAAAAGCTGATACTTTTAGTAACAATAGAGAGGTTCTTGAATGGCAATTCGCAAGCTAGCCACCATTAATTTCTTCAAATGATTTTCAGTTGCTTTTGCGAACAGAATAGTGTGCAAATAGTGTTGTAGTTTTTAATCAAGATATAATACAGAAACATCTATATGATAAATAATTTCCGTGGCAGCTAAAATAATGCAGCATGTGAATGGGTGACTTTGGATCAGTCTATCTCAGCGCACCCTACTTTAGAGGGTTGTTGTGGGAAAAACAGGAGGAGGAAGGATTATTAGATATGTTCACTGCCGTGAGTTACTTATAAAACAATAATAAAAGTGGCAGAAAAATCAAATTAAATAGCTTAGCGAATTAAAGTGTTTTGAAGAGTTGGTATTTGCTTCCATTTCCTATTAATTTTCCGCTTGATATCAGAGAAGAATAAAGTGGTCTTGACCTACAAGTAGAAAGCCTACATTCATTGTGGTCTGGGATACTTTTTTCTGAATTGGACCTGTAAGTAAACCCGAATGGCAGATTTTAGCCATGGGAAAGAACTCTGCTGGAGAAAATTGTAAACTGTGAAGTGATAATTTAGAATGTCAATTTTAATTTGATGTCTAAGTTATGGAAATGTCTCAGCAGAAAAAAAACCTGCTTTAATTTCAACATGAAGAAAATGCCAGGAATTGCAGATTGGTTGGTTGGATATGGGACATCTGTGGAAACAAGAATATTATTCATATAAAAAAAGATAATACATTATATAACAAAGCCATGGATTTGTGACTAGGAGAGAAATGGCCATGTAGCTATAACTGCTAGCAGGCAAGAAATGGGACTAGCAATCATCATTCTGCTGTATCTGAGATGTTCAATGAGCACATGAAATGGTTACTTTTTAATATTTTCATCATGTGCATTCAGAAAGAGTGTGAGAAATTATTTTAATTAGTTCTAGGACAGATGAAACCTGAGATGATGCTTGCAAGAGTTACCAAAAATGACCAAAAAAAGAGTTCTTTGGTATGTTAGAAATAAACGAATGCCAAAGATAATGTAATCACATTCAGAGGAGAAAGCCGTGAAATAAAATTGGGTGACAGTAAGAAGGAAATGGAACATATTATTACTATGCCACCGGAAGAAGCTGGGAACTCCGTTCAAAATAAAAGAGTGTAAGAGAGAACTTAGGTAATTTAAGTAAAGTCAAGTTAGATGGACTCACAACTGGATGAACAAATATATTCAAAGAGCTCTTGCTAATAACCTAATTTCTGCTTGGAGGAATACCTGTGGAGATTCCCAGTCATCAAGATCATAGTTGTCTCAAAAATGTTTTTTTTTTCAGAAGGCAACTGGATTGGTTTTTCTTTGAGGAAGAAGAAGAAAACGTTTCACTTTGCATCCAAGAAGCTTCATCAGTTCTGATGTTGGGGGTGGGGGTGGAAGGATAGGTACTCACAATTGAGACTGGATGGTGGGTAAAGGATAGGTTCTGATAGAATGGTGGAGGGAGAATGGAAAGATTTTATTTTTTTGTGGTCATCTGATCCTTAGCATTGTCTAAATGCTGTTAAGGCCACTTGAAGGTTTAGCTGTGCTCTCAGGGCAGCGGTGGGTTCCTCCCGGTTCGGCCCAGTTCTGCGAACTGGTAGTGGCGGTGCGCAGAAGCGTCATGCGATCTGGTAGCAACGGGTTTTAGAACCTACTAATGTCTCAGGTTCACTGAATCAGTGCAATTGATTGTGGAATCATCTTGGAACTGTTGCAAGGGCCGCATTGTAAACTGGAGATAGGTGGTGTTTTATTCCTCCCCCTCTGTTGAGGGACGGGTGTTTAATTCTAACATAAATGGATTCTTTTACCTCTCTTTCAAAGCAATAGTCCTATCTATCTAAAATATGGACTTTGTTGTCTTCAAAAGAGTGGCCTTTGTCTTTCAAATGCAGATGGACTGCTGAATCTTGTTCTGATGGGCTTGAATGTGGTGCCATTGCGATTATGAAGTGGTTGTTTTGTTTCTCCAATGTACAGATCTGCACACATCTCACTGTATTGTACTGCATATATCACATTGCTCGTTTGTGTTTAGGGTGGACAAGTTCTGCCTTAGTGTATTCTTGTACATGTACACTTAAAGTGTACATGTATATTGTGTTGGTTGAAAATCCTCCTGAGCTTTTTAGATATTCTTGCAACGTATGGAATGACAACATTGCTACATTTGTTGTTCTCTTCTTTGTTTGTTATGGAGGAAGTTTTGGAGTGGAATGTCACAGAGCTCTGTCCTGGCCCTGGGCTCTTTTACATTTTTATTGGTAACTTTAATGAGGAAGTTGAAGAGATAATTATCATTTTGCAGATGCTACAAAACTGGGAGAAGTCAGCTAACATTGTAATGAAAGAGGGAAGATTTTTAAAAATCTAGATAGTTTTGAACAATAGTCTGAAATGAATAAGATGAAATTTAATAGGATAAATATAAAAATCTGGATAGAAAAAATATAATTTGGCAATAATGCTCATGAAAGGATTCTAGGAATCGTTGTTGACCACAGCAAGCAGTGTGATACAGCTTTTAAAAAGGCAAATGCTATATTGGACTACATTAACATAAGCAGAGAATCCAGATTAATGAATTAATTGTCTCATTCAGCCTTGCTCTGGTCAGACATCATTTGGAGTATTGTGTCCATTTCAAAAAAACAGTGGCAAACTGGAACAAGCTCAAAGGAGGGGCAATTTATATGATGAAAGCTTGGAAACCAGGTCCTATGTTGAATGATTAAAGCAGGGGTGTCCAACTCACGTCATCATGTTGTCATCACATGACTTATCACGACTTTGTTCCCCTTCGGTAAAATGGAGGTGGGCGTGGCCAGCATGTGACACATCCAGCCCATGAGCCGCGAGTTTGACACCCCTGGATTAAAGGATCTACAGAAAAGAGGATTGAAAGGAGATCTGAAGGGTTGTTGTTGTTAATGTATTAGCAGAGTATTCCTTGTGTTACCAAGGTTGTGCATACAGAAACGTTTAGATTGAGATCAGTTGTGAATAAGTACTCAGCCACACACAGATACACTAAACTTGAGTTAAAAGTTTACTTTAAGAAATAGAATTTTCCTATAAACAGTCCAAAGTCATACACTTAATAGTCATAATGACAATCCAAGTATTATCAAGTACAAGTACATTTTAGCTATAATACATAACTACAACACAGAGAGAAATGCAGAGCATACATACTCTAGGCCTTGCTCTAATGAGTAGCGGAGAACACACTCAGTAGTAGAGACCAAAGACAAACAGAGAGGGACTCCCATAGAAATAAGCTGTGAACTCTAGCTCCCTCTTGTGGCAGTCTGCAACACCTCAGCTAAACAGACACACTTCTGTTAAAAGCTAAAACATATATTGTCCTACCCAATATTAGTTATGGTCAGGGACCTAACATTCTCCCCTTTGGGTAGGTCAATATATAATACCTTACATCTTTAAACCATAGTTTTCACAACACTCTTTATGTTTAATTGCACCTTGCGCTTTAGTGAAATGATCTGCAATATTCTGTTCAGTCATGCAGTATTCCAACTTAACCATTTTATTTTGAACACATTGTCTAACATTCAGATATCTCAAATCAGTATGTTTCGACCTTGTTTTCACAGCTAAACTATTAGCCATACTAATGGCAGATTGATTGTCTTCATACACAATAAATGGCTCCTGTACAGTAATTCCTATATCCTTTAACAATTGTTTATAATACACCAATTCTGTACACATTAATGATAAACTCGAGAATTCTGCTTCCATAGTGGATAAACTAATATGTTGTTGCCTAATAGATTTCCACCCTATTAAAGCATTACCCAACATTACCACTATACCTGATGTTGATTTGCGAATCATTGCATCAGTAGCAAAACTTGAATCAGCATATGCAGTTAACACTAATTCATTTCTCGGTTCTAAATACAAAGAATAATGTATTGTGTGCTTTAGGTATCTAAGTATTCGTTTAGCTGCTTGCCAATGCCTTTCATTTGGTTCAGCATTATATCTAGCCAGTTGATTTACGCTGTAAGATATATCTGGCCTAGACCAATTACTCAAATATGAGAGACTACCAATTAGAGACTGATATATCTCCTTATCAAACACAGGACATTTAGTATCACTATTTGTAAATCCCTGATCCATTGGTGTCTTAGCAGTTTTACAATTCTCCAGGTTATATCTTTTTAACAATTGGCTAATCTTCTTAGCTTGCGAAATTTTGAATCCTCTATTTGTCTTCATTATATCAAGACCCAAATAATGTTTAATTTCTCCTAAATTTCTAATCTTGAACTTTCTTTGTAATTCAGAAACAATATCATTTGCTTCTTGTTCAGTCTTTGTTATAATCGCTATATCATCTGTAAATAATAGCAACAGAGAAATCAAACCATCTTTCTCTCTCCTAAATAAACAAGGATCAGCTATACCAGCTTTAAAATCCATGGAAACTAATTCTTTTACAATGCATTTATTCCATTCATAACCTGATTGCTTTAAACCATAAAGACTTTTCTTTAATTTCCAATAATTATTTTTTCCATCATCTTTTAAACTTAATGGCTTTCTCATATAAATGGTATGTTGTAAAGGTGCATGTAGATATGCAGTTTCGACATCTACATGATTAATTATGCATTTATTTTTAGCTGCCCAAACTAATGCTCCTCTCAATGTATTTGCTCTCAGACTAGGTGCAAATACCTCATCATAATCCTTATCTGATTGAGCAAATCCCTGAGCAACTAATCTTGCTTTATGGGTAACAGTGCCATCCACACCAGTCTTTAATTTATACACCCATCTGCAACCTATTGCACGCTCACCTGGTGGTAACTGTACATCTTCATATACCTCAAGATCCTTTAAAAATTTTAATTCCTTATTCATAGCTTCCTGCCAAGCTACCTGTTCCTTTGTTGGATACAGCTTAAGTTCATTATAATTAGACGGTTCCACATTAATCTGGCATACAATACTTGCCTGATATCTATCAGGTGGACGTCTCTCCCTAGTTGACCTCCTAGGCAATTTAGTACAAGTTGTTGGAATTTCCTCTTCCTTTTCCTCCCCTATCGAGGTATCTTCTACATCACCCATAGATGATTCCTCTATTGAGGATTCTTTCACTATCCTATCATCAGTACTATTCTTATCAGAATCATCAGGAAACAATGGATCCTCAACAACGATACTATCTTGTTCCTTGTATTCCTGTTCCAGTTTACTCCATCCAACATGCTCAAGGAATTTAGCACTTGCACTACAATATACTCTAGTAGTACCTGGCTCCCAGAATCTAAATGATCTATGATTAGATTCATACCCTACAAAACATAATTTCCGTGCTCTGTGTTGTCCCTTTCGCCTTACTTGTGTGGGAATATGCACCCATGCTGGTGCACCAAATGTATGCAAATAACTAAGATTTGGTTTCCTACCATACCAACGGGTAAATGGCAATTCACCAGTTGTTGCATTCACTACATTGTTCAAAACATGGTTAGCACACATTATAGCTTCACCCCAGAGCCTCTCTGGTAAACCAGAATCTGAAATCATGGTTCTAGACATAGCCTGTAATGTCTGACCTCTACGTTCAATATGCGCATTATGTTGTGGCCGAAAAGGAGCAGAACGCTTATGTTCAATACCAGCTCTCTTTAGCATATCTTCAAATCTCTTATTGGTAAACTCAGTACCATTATCTGTTACTAAACTAACCAGTTTCTTTTTCATTTTTCGTTCAACAAACCTTAACCAGTTTACAAAATGCTGATATGTTTCTGTTTTTGTTTTCATCAGATAACAGAAACCATATCTAGAAAAATGATCAACTATGCTCAATATATAACAGGCTCCACCTAAACTGGGTTTCTTAGGGCCAATGAGATCAGCAAATACAACCTCTAATGGTTCCTTGGTTTTAAATCCATTTAACCTGTTTGCAGGAATTACCTTGCTCTTTTCCTGATTGCAAGCATTACAATTTAAATATCTTGCACAAGGTTTTAATTTTATACCATTAGATAACTCAACAGTTTTCTTTAAAATTTTGAAATTTAAATGTCCCATACGTCTATGGAGCAAATGAATACATTCGTCATGAGGCTTTCTATTTTCATAAACTGAATTAGCCTTATTTAATGGACTATCATGGATAATGTATAAGCCATCATGCAATCTTGCAGTAACTCTTTTACCTTGTTTTTCAATTAAACATTTATCTCCCTGAAAAGTTACCACAAACCCTGCTTTTACCAATTCTCTCACAGATAGTAAGTTATTTTTAAGGTTAGGTACATATAACATTGGTAAACTTTCATTAATACATGAACAATATGCATTACCTTCTCCAGATACTCTCAATTTCCAGCCATTTGCTAATGATACATGCTGGTTACTTTTAGTCATATTAACAAATCTCTCTTTACTTTTAGTTATACACTGAGATGCTCCACTGTCTATTATCCAGATATCATGCCTTACAGTTTTATTTGTACTTGATATAGCTACACTGACATCATTATAAGCTCTCTGCATATTACTAGCATTCTGCTTTTTACCCCTTTTACAGAATCTGGCTATATGACCTTTAGCCCCACAAGAATAACATTTCCTAACAATATAGGCAGTTGAAGACCATTGTTCTTCCTGTGGTGGTTTCTCTCTCAGTTGTTTTCTATCTTGCCTTCTTCTAGACTCTTCTAACAGTCTTCCTATTATGCCAGTCAATGTCAGTTCATTTCTGGTCAAAACTTCCAGTGAAGACACATAATCATCATAAGAGTCATCCAAAGAAGAAAGAATAATATAAACTTGATGCAACTCTGAGAAAATCAGTTCTTTTTCATGTAGCTCTTGTAATGTTCTCTTCATAAACTCCAAATGAGCTAACATGTCACCACCTTTTAACAAACGTGCTCTGAACAGTTTACGTGTAAGGTGTATGTGCGCACCAACACTATCTCGAACATAAAGTCTCTTTAAGGTACTCCAACACTTGGCAGCAGAATCTTCACCATGAATATGGACCAGTTGCTGATCACTCAGTGTCAGTCCAATAATACTAAGAGCCTTTTCATTATCCCGGTTAAAGGCAGCTATTTTCTTCTTATCTTCATCATTTGTTGGATCCCAAGCTGTTATATCAGGTGGATTATTAACCACAGTCCATAATCCTTCTTTACGCAAAAGTAAGCTGCACTTCATAGACCAGGAAACATAGTTAGTTCCATCTAACCTGGTTATCAGGGATAAGCTAGTTGACTGTTCTTGTGCCATTGTTAATTTAACAGTAAACCACAAGTTAGCTGTCTGAGTATGAAACTGAATATTCACACTAACTCTCAATATCTTTCTGGGCCCATAACCAGTGTTAATGTATTAGCAGAGTATTCCTTGTGTTACCAAGGTTGTGCATACAGGAACGTTTAGATTGAGATCAGTTGTGAATAAGTACTCAGCCACACACAGATACACTAACTTGAATTAAAGTTTACTTTAAGAAATAGAATTTTCCTATAAACAGTCCAAAGTCATATACTTAATAGTCATAATGACAATCCAAGTATTATCCAGTACAAATACATTTCAGCTATAATACATAACTACAACACAGAGAGAAATGCAGAGCATACATACTCTAGGCCTTGCTCTAATGATAAGCAGAGACTACACTCAGTAGTAGAGACCAAAGACAAACAGAGAGGGACTCCCATAGAAATAAGCTGTGAACTCTAGCTCCCTCTTGTGGCAGTCTGCAACACCTCAGCTAAACAGACACACTTCTGTTAAAAGCTAAAACATATATTGTCCTACCCAATATTAGTTATGGTCAGGGACCTAACAGTTGTACAGAAGACCAAATGCACTTATTCTCATTTGCCCCAGAGGACAGACCAGAACCAGTAAATTAAAACTACATGAAAGGAAATTTCAACAAGAGATTTTACAGAGCATCCAGATTATACAAGTGGCCAAACAGTGGAATAGGTTACTACACAGTACTCTGACTTCTTTGCTAGAGATTTTCAAACTGAGGCTGATGGTCAGAGATCCTGTAGTAGATCCTGCACTGAGTACTCTCAGTTATCAGCATACATGACTAGTCTCTACTCCCTTCTGACTCTAGACGTCTGTGATTCAGTGACTCGAACTGATATCATTCAGCCAAGAGAGAAAATGCTCATAATACAAGTTCCCACCAAAGCAATGGAACTTGCAGAACTTATTTTGGCAACCTTGCATTTAAATTTTGGCTGCAGTGTGTTCTTTTTTAAAAATGCTATTTTTCTTCTACATCACTGCCTTTATCCAAGAAAGTAGGCTGTTATTCTGCATTTGGAAAATAGGACAGAATTAGTAATTATGCTTACAAATCCACCGGGCTTTAAAATGGGTCAAGTAAAGAGGAAAACTTGAAGAAAAAAACCATAGCTCCTGTAGCAAAGGATTTTTTAATTTTATTTTGGAAGGGCCTAGACCGCAACTGTTGCTGATATACTGAAGCCACCACTCAAAGTAGATGTTGGTAACTGCATAGTGTATAAAAATTCAACTGATGCAGCTTTGTTTGGAATAGCGCTTCAAAGATTCACTTGCTGAATTGAGCTATCATACAGTTGCAAAAGTCATATGAGCTGAACCATAAAATGTTAGCAATGCTAGCTATACTGTTCAAGTAAATAAAAATGTCATGTACTAGAATGTGCAAAACATTCTAAACAAATCTAAGGTTTCATTTGACCCTAGAACATTGTGTTGTTTAGGTTACTTGACATCCTTATCTCTTTGAATAGGGAAAGGGTCAGTACTGAATACACGGCAGAATGAATGAATGAATGAATGAATGAATAAATGAATAAATAAATAAATAAATAAATAAATAAATAAATAAATAAATAAATAAATAAATAAATAAATAAATAAATAAATAAATAAATAATGTTTTACAGCATGATCTGTCTGTATTTCCCTGAGAGTTCTGCTGCAGCTAATCTGAACTCAAGCTTCTACTTGTTGTACTCCTTATCTCTTTGAATAGGGAAAGGGTCAGTACTGAATACACGACAAAAGAAAGAAAGAAAGAAAGAAAGAAAGAAAGAAAGAAAGAAAGAAAGAAAGAAAGAAAGAATGAATAAATAAATAAATAAATAAATAAATAAATAAATAAATAAATAAATAAATAAATAAATAAATAAATAAATAAATGTTTTACAGCATGATCTGTGTGTATTTCCCTGAGAGTTCTGCTGCAGCCAATCTGAACTGAAGTTTCTACTTGTTGTACTCCTTATCTCTTTGAATAGGGAAAGGGTCAGTACTGAATACACGACAAAAGAAAGAAAGAAAGAAAGAAAGAAAGAAAGAAAGAAAGAAAGAAAGAAAGAAAGAAAGAAAGAAAGAAAGAAAGAAAGAAAGGAAGAATAAATAAATAATGTTTTACAGCATGATCTGTGTGTATTTCCTGAGAGTTCTGCTGCAGCTAATTGGAACTCAAGCTTCTATTTGTTGTACTGCAGTTTCAGAAAAGTGGTCAAATAGACTGTGATACAGGAGTCCTAGAAGATGCTCTAAGTATCAGTTCAATAGGAAAAATATGAGAATAAAGGTTAAGTTCTCATATTTAAGTTGCATTCTTTCAAAACTCTTGGTATTGTGGAACTCTCGGTGGTGAGTTTCCGCCTAGATAGACTAGACACATCTATGCCCGATATATAATTATGGGGCTCTAATTTCTTCCTTCTCCACCCTTCTCTGTGGCCTGTGGGAGGCGGTTGGGATAATCAGTCTGGAATTTGGCAGCCCCTGTATGAGAGACCAGGGAAGTAAGGCCAGCCTGGCCAACAGTGCGTACACTGGCTGAGGAAGGAACTGCATAACGTCGGGATAGTGGGAGTGTTTCTGAGCATTGTATCCCTCTCTATATTACTTTTGTATTATGTATTTATTTGATATTGGGTTTGTATTTTTTTAACTAGAATAACAGAGTTGGAAGGGGCTTTGCTCAAGCAGGGGACCCTCTACCAGGGGCCCTCAACCCCCAGGCCATGATCCACTACTGGCTGTAGCCTGTTCAAAACTGGGCTGCGGGAGAAATGTGCAAGCGTGCGTGTATGAAGCTCCAGTCATGCGAGCACAAGCGCCCTGCATTCAAGCTTCCTCCACAGTGGGGGGAGGGCATGTGAGTGGCAGGCGCACACAAGTACGCACAGCTCCATTTGTGCCAGCAGCCTGCATGCATAACAATTCCATGGCAATGAGAGAGTCAAAACACACATAATTCTTCTCTCTTATTTCATTGGCTGATTGTCATCCAGCAATCCTCCCCCAGATGGCCAATTGTGTTTGGGTAGGAGCCACCCATTGATTTACCACCTGGCTGCTATGATCAATTTGCTCAATACTTTGCCGGTAAAGTTGTTCCAAATTTCTCTAATCTGGACTCCACTTGAGTGCTGACTTGTATGGGGATATCTTGTCACCAAGTTACCTGCTGAACTTATCCCTGGTCACTTTGACCATACCAAGAGAAACAGCTGGTTATCCTTGTTTTCGGGAAGTTAAAAGGTCCAAAGTTCAGAAGTGTGGTACCAATTTGATAAATAAGTGGTGGGTAACAGATGTTCATTAGAGTCAGTGAGTCTACAGATATCTTGCTTTATCTTGCTTTAATTGGGGGATAAACTTTCATTTAAAAACATAATCAGAAGCTACAAAGTGGGCCACCAGTTTCTGAAGTCTGATTTATTTGCTCTTAAACCACCTAAATATTATTTGAATTTTAAAATGTGCAAATGGTTGCAGCCCAGTGCTTGTATTTGTCTCCTTAGTGGTACTATGTTAATTGCCATCTAGAACAGAGGTGTCAAACTTGTGTCGTCATGGCGGCATCATGTGACATATGGCAACTATTTTCCCCTTCGCTAAACCGGGCATGGGTGTGGCCAGCACGTGACGCATCTGGCCTGTGGGCCACGAGTTTGACAGCCCTGAACTAGAAAGAACACTTGGTAAATGTCAAAACTGAAGAACAGTTGAAATCTAGGTAGCTATGCAGTGGTGGGATTCAACCGGTTTGCACCTATTCGCTAGAACCAGTTGTTAATGTTCTAAGCAGTTCAGAGAACCGGTTGTTGGAAGAAACCTCCTTTTGGTTTTTTTCCACTTTACAGGGCTAATCCTGTAAGGAAGGCAGGAAGGAAACATTCTGGTGTTGTTTCTAGCCTAATCTTTATTGCCCTCCTTACAGAAACTGCCTCTTGGTTAACCCTTATTACATTGTAACAGTTAAAGGTTCTTGGCAGTATGCCCAGACTTACTATCGCTTGAGCTTCTCCGGAGGTTTTTTTTTCCCTTTTACTGGTACTTTGCTGGGGCTTGACTTTCTTAAAGGGAAAGGATTGTTTTAAGCTTTTTACACTGCTGTTCGGAGAAAATACTCTCCTGTTGGAATTCTTCCAGTCGGGATGCAACAATCAGCACTTTGAAGAAATAATTGAATAACCAAGCAGAGCTGCCGGAAAGAAACTTTTAATGACAAGGGATGAAGATGAGTGACATTCAGCAAGGCTTCTTGGCTAGCTAGAAAGATTGACATTCAAACATGAGTTTACATACCCTTTCTGAGTTTTGGTCTAAAACTGTTTTTTGGTGAAGTTTAATTCTGTGCTTGGTGATGTTTAATCCTGTGTTTATTGATAGGATAATTTTCCCTGTTCAGCTTTGTTTGGAAGGAAAAAGGTTAATCTCTGTTACTGAAAAGAAGCAGGGTTCAGAAATCTGGCTAGTTCCTGTGACTATTTGTTCTGGTAATTGGTTTAACAAGCAACAGCTACTGTGTTTGCTCTTTTGCTACATTCTAACGCTAATTGCTTCCTTTGTAGTTAGGCTTATCTCAAGTGTTTACACTTGAGCTTGCCTGGGGTGTGAGCTCTCGCAATGAGCCAGACAAGGTTTGTGTTTTAGTTTTAAAAGGATTTAAACTGTTGTGATTTAATTATTTGTATTGTGTTTGAATTTTTTCCTGCCTCATGGTTTCTTTTTCTTTCTGGGGAGGGGGTCTTCCTTCACTGCTTTAGTGGTTCCTGGCACTGTCCTTTTGGGGTGTACTTCAAAGAGGCAGGATGCAAGCTTGGCACAGATTTTTTTACTGCCTTTCTGGGGGGCATGTGATTTTTCCTTAAATCTGGATGATTTCCTTAGGATATCTTGTGAGGTGAGTGAGACCAGCCATGCTTTACAAACTTGGGAAGGCAGAGACTTGAACCTGTGTTCCCTATATACTTTGTTAATTTGTCTCTTTAGCTTGGCATTTTGTACCCCAAATATGCCCACCTACTTTCTGGAAAGCTTAAATGACCTCTCTGCTAAAGGGTTTCACTTTATGAGCAAGAGTTGGCTGCTAATAGTTATCATTGCATTTTAACTATTTTAATTCCTCAAGGTGCTCTGGCACCCTGCCTGATTTGTAACTCTGGGTTGCAGGTATTTCTAATCTGCGAGGTGGTGCAGCAGTTAGAGTGCAGTACTGCAGGCCACTTTAGCTGACTGTGATCAGGGTTGACTCAGCCTTCCAGCCTTCTGAGGTAGGTAAAATGAGGACCCAGATTGTTGGGGGCAATATAAATATTTTTTAAAAATTGCTTAATAGTGTAAACCGCTTAGAGAGTGCTTGCACTATGAGGCGGTATATAAATCTCACTAATCATAAATAATTAATAAATAAATAATGATTAGTATTTAGGGCAGCTTTTTTCAAGCAAAGAAAAGTATTTTTGTACAGCTAATCCTTGACATACAACAGTTCATTTAGTGACTATTTAAAGTTACAATGGCACTGAAAAAAGTGACTTATGACAATTTTTCACACTTACAACTGTTGCTGCATCCCCACGGTCACGAGAAGCCGGGCAAGTAGAACATGAGTGTTGTTGAGTTGGGCACGCCCACCCAGTCATATGACCACCTAGCCACGCCTACCCAGCTGGTCATTAGGGCAGAGAACCGGTTGTTAAATTATTTGAATCCCACCACTATAGCTATGTCTTAAGCCAGCTTCATTTTCAGCTGGTTTCAGCATGGACAAGCCATTTAAATTTCCAGTGGCCTAGAAGAGCCTGATGTCATACAAAATCGAAGTGACTGGGTACTTGTAATAATAAATAAAGGTGACTGAGAAAGGATATGACAGCAATTTTCAAAAATTTGAAGTGGTATCACATGATCAAGATAGGCTGAGATGGCAGGTATAAAATGATCTTAATTTCCAGGAAGACAGAGTCAAGCTGAGTGTTAGGAAAATATTTATCCTATTATCCATCATCCTTTATTCCTATCCCAGTTAGAAAAAATTTTACCCTAGGAAAAATAATTAATCACTGGAAAGAGAAATAGTGGAAAGAGAAATAGTTTCACTGGATGGGTTTAAGAAGAGGCAGGACAACTATCAGTTAGGAATGCTTTAATTTGGGTGTTTGTACTGAGTAGAGGATTTATAAAAAGCTTCTTTACTCATATATCAAGTCCTTCCTTCCTTCCTTCCTTCCTTCCTTCCTTCCTTCCTTCCTTCCTTCCTTCCTTCCTTCCTTCCTTCCTTCCTGTTATTAGTTTCCACACTAGATGGCAGCAGATTTCTAAAGAAAGATTAAGTTCTACATTGGCCTAAATTGGAAAATTATTTCAGCTGCCCTAAAATCCTTGGCAAGAAGAGCTAGTACTTTTCCAAGTTTGTACTTAGGGAGCTGCAAATTAAACGTTTGCCAATTATATCAGCTGAAATCACATAATGCTTCCTTTATTTCCTTTAATAATGGACTGTGCACTGATATCTCATCGTTTAAGACTGCTTTCCAAAACATACACAAGTGTGGCCTTTTGTGAGTAAATATGTATTACAGTTATATAGTTAAGTATATATCAATGTCACAGAAAAAACATATCTCACCATGCACTAATACATTACAAAAATGCTTTAGCGGAATCCTGCATTTGACTCGTGTAAAGTGGACAAAAGAGGGTTTGTTAGGCTGTCTATTTAGTGACCAATTTTTCTAATTGCTTTTAAATATAAAACCTGGATGAATTTCTTTTAAAGAATTGAAGAAAGAAAGCACACACTTAAATATCTCTGCATCTAATCTTCCTGGTGAAAAGTGAGCCTATTTATACTCTTCCCAAAACAGAACATTTATTTTAAGTTATCGACTTCTGTATTGCAATGAAGGATCCAAGAACTAAAAGCCAGATGCTTCCTTGAAGATCTGTATCTTTTAAAGGTATAATTTGTAACATACATACGTCCCTCCTTTTCTAGATGAACTCAGTTCATATGCATTGTGGAACAAAGCATGCCACGAAGGAGTGGAAGATGAATGTTCTGAATTATGGACTACATTTAAAAGATATAAATCTTTGTAGGAACTGTCTCACATGTCCTGAAATCCCCTCTGAAGCTGAGTGGTGCAGAATAGGACACATGCAGCACAAATGGGGCCTTGTTTATGCCTCTCTGAAAGCAAACTCAATCTTTGCCATTTACATTCTCCCAGAAACTGTCACGGTCCTTCCCGTGTTAGCCAGGATCTCTCCTCAATACAAGAAGGCTTTTGAAAATCATATGTGGCAGGAGATAGGTAGGAAGGCTTAGCAAATTTCCTTTCACCAACTTATTGTTAACTTAATACCGGTATAAAATCCAAGATGCTTTATTGTGTACAGTAAGCATTCCTTAAAGTTGAGATTTAATCTTGACAAGTCATGCATAAGTCCATTTTAATTAAAATAATAATAAGATAATTTGATTTTAATTACTTTACGGGTCCAACAAAAGTCATCTGGAGCAGTGGTCACCAACTGGTGGTCCGCGAGAAAATTTTGGTGGTCTGTAGAGAAATCTTTTCATTTCTCTCGAGGAGCCCGGCTGCAGTTTCCCGCGCCACTCACGCTTCAGCAATTTGACTTCCAGGGACAGGATGGGGTCCTTCAGGCAGTTAGCTCGGCCGCCTGTTAGCGGAGAGAAGTGCCCAGGGTCAACCCTAGCTTTGCTGTCCATTGCAGCTAGAAATCTCAAATACGTCAAGAATGAACGTTTCTCTTGTAGACAGCCCAGATGCTAGATCGGCCCCCTGCAAACTCTCGTCTCTCGAGGAGCGCTCGCTGAAGTGGCGCAGAAAACTTCGGCCAGCCTCCTCGAGAGGCGAGAGTTTTCAGGGGTCCGATCTAGTGTCCACAGTTGACAGCAAAGCTAGGGTTGACTCCGGCTGCTTCTCTCTGCTGTAGTGCTTCCTGGACACGGTTTACCGCTCTGAGCCCCAAGCGGCAGAAGACAAGGGCTGCCTTGGCACCACCAGCTGGCACAAACATACTGCAGAGAAAGCAGAATGCTGATGCCGCGCAAATGTAGGTAGCGCTTCGCTCCCACACCTTCCAGCCATCACCACCGCCGCTTGGGCCTGCTTGGTCTAACAAATGTTTTATATGCTCTGGTTAGCAGTGTAATATTGCCAGAGAAGAATCTATGCAAGATTAGATTAACAACTCTTAGTGCCTTTTTGGCAATGTTGTTGCAGTGGGCTCTAGCACTTAGGTCGTTGGATATGAGTACTCCAAGGTCTTTGACAGAGTGAGGGTCGTCTACAAGTTCGTTTCCTCCAAGTTTGTACTTTGTATTCTAATTCTTTTTGCCAATGTGTAAGACAGAGCATTTGTTGGTTGAGATTTGAAGTTGCCAGTTGTTTGACCATTCTGTTACATGATCAAGGTCTTTTTGAAGGGTAGCAGCATTGTTAGTGGTGTTAAATAGTTTAACATCATCAGCAAAGAGAACGCAGTTGCTTATAATATGATCACAAAGATCGTTTATGTAGAGTATGAAGAGTGTTGGTCCTAAAACACTGCCTTGAGGGACACCACTGTTAATAGGAGCAGGATTTGATAGGGCACTTCCTATTTTGACCATTTGTTGTCTGTTAGACAGGAACGCAGTTATCCAATCATGTAGGGGTCCAGAGATGCCATAGGATTTTAGTTTCAGAAGTAGTTTGTCGTGTACTACTGAATCAAAGGCTTTACAAAAGTCTATGTAAATTGCGTCTATTGTTTTACCCTGATCAAGTTGAGTGGTCCATATGTATTTGCAGTGTAAGAGTTGCAGATTACAGGATAATTTTTTCCTGAAGCCAAATTGTTTGTTGGAGAGTAGGTTATTAGTTTCTAAGTGGAGTGTAATGGATTGGTTTATGATTGATTCCATGACTTTGCAGGTGACTTTGCAGCTTCTTGAGAGAAGGAACACAAAAGAGGTTTCCAGGCTGTGTGCCTGGAGCAGGCGCTTTCTCTTGGGCCTCCCACCCGGAGGCCTCGCAGAAGCAGACAGGTAGACCTGAAAGGTGGCTGAGCCTTCCCCCACCAGTGGTCCGTGGGATTTAAAATTATGCATTTGGTGGTCCCTGAGGTCCAAAAGGTTGGAGACCCCTGATCCGGAGGATCCACTATTCAATGAATCTGCAAGTGTCACATGACTGTTCTCTGGCTTATGGGGTATTTCTCAAGGAAAAAGAATGACAATGTTGATCTATCATCCAAAGGTTGGGAACTGGTTGTAGAGAGCATTTGGTTTCCTGCTGCCAGAAACATGAGCTAATATAACAGGAAAAAATTAAACTTACTTACGCAGGAAACAGTTTAAGCAGAGCACATATCCAGAAATAACTTTATAGTGTGAATCAGGCATAACTACATTGTTCTGCGGAAGTACAGTTGCTGTGGATAGGAAATGTGTATCCCTAGCAATTATATCTCAGTTCTTCTGAGATATTATTCCCCATTTTTTGTGTTCTACACTTTAGTTTGGTAAAATGCAAGTAGAAATTCTTTCAAATGAAAAACATAGTACAATAGCTTTTATTTAGTGATGAGGTATCCGGTGGGCATGTCTCTCATTGTATAACCATCTCTCCGATGATCTGCAGCCTCCCTAGCTTCCTAAATTTTAAATAGAAATTATTTGAGGATTTCCCCTTCTCTTAAAGAAACTTGAACATCCATTCAATCTTTCCCCCGTGAAACTTGGTGGAGAATTGCAAAAGGCCATTTGTATTTAGCTTCATCTTTTTTCATTTCTGTCACCTCCTCACCCAGCCTTTCCAACCTGACACTATCCAGATGTGTCAGGTCTCCTTCCAGAAATCTCAGAATTTGACAAACTGATTAAGAATTCCAGAAAATATAGGCTCCTGTTCATGAACGTCAGCTGAAAATCATGTTAATATTAGTAATATTGTAATGACTGCTATTGGTTGTTTTAGGTTATGTTTACCATATGATTATTCATATTATTAGCTGCAACAATGGTCCACCATTACTAAAGATCCTATGCATAGATATATTTTATTCAACAGATTCTCCATCTAGAGAGTTGACATATTTTTTGTGAGAAATTAGTCATTTTTTTCTTCTATATCTGAGGTGGGAAACTATGAGGCTGTTTAACTATCAAATGCTTCAATCAGATCCAGACATCTGGAAAAGAAAATTAATGTGTTCTGTCCTGTTTCTTTGGAGATAAATCTCAGCTTTCCATAGTAATAGTTTACACATGAGAAATCATCTGTGGCAAAGACTTGACCCAGATGTTCCTTCAGAGAAATACTGACAGGCTCCAACAAAGTCCCAAAGTGGGGGAAATTGCATCATTAACTGCCTAATGGATATTTAATACTATGTTGTAATTTCTTGAATGGGTTCTTCCTCTGTGAAAGAAGCTTCTGTTTTAACAACTTATGTAAGTTTTGTGGGGGATGTTTGTTTCTTTTTAATATTCTGATACTGTTTATAAATTTATTTTATGTTCCAAATAGTCACTATGAGTATAGCATCTTTTTGAATCTTTGCACAGCCCTGGTTAGAAGGGGGCAGAAAATAGTTGTGGGTGGTGTTTTTTTAATGTTACACACTTCTCAATTGCACTACAGCCTTGTTTACTGCTCTATAGCTGGAGATGTATTCTAGAAACATCCAATCCCCTTCCCAGCGCAGGACTATCTCAGACAAGGAGTTGCCCAAACTTTCCCTGAACCACCTCCAGTACCACAGCTCCAGGACAGAGTTTATTCCACAACTCCTTGAGTTTGGAACTCTTTGTGTAAAGTTTCTACCAGTTAGTTCTTGTTCTACTCTTGGGCACTATATAGCAAATAAATCCATATTGTTTTCTCTGTGACAGAGCTTCAGTTATTGGAATATTGCTATTAACCTTTTTTGGCCTTTTCTTCTTTAGGCTAAACATACTCAGTTCTTTTAACTGTTCTTCCTAGTATTTAGCCTCCAATTTCTTCACTGTCTTACTTGCTCTTCTCTGTACTCTTTCCATTCCTTATATCATGGCAACTGAAAGTTCTCCCCTTTGGTCATGCTCCAGGAAGAAGAAAAGATTCCTTTATTTCCATAAGTAATTACAGGCATTGCATTTCCCATTACAGCATGTGACTTTATTAATAGATTTTACTTGTCAATTTGGACTTAGGATCTATCTTTAGATACTTTTAATAGTTTGATTCAATTGCAGATAAATTCCGAGCTCACTGAATGAGTTGGACTCCAAGTAGGATTCCCTCAAAAAAAATTTTACAAGAGACATTTAATACAGACTTGAATCTAGTCTTTGTCTGCTTAAGAGAGTCTAAAAAGTCAGATATGTATTGCCACAGAAGTACTCCTCATATAAATGGTTTAAATAATTGTAATATTATTTTCTCATGATACTCATGGTATTTCTTTTGTTAATCAGAGTTGATAAACACTTTAGCTCTATCATATAACTTATGACTGTATGACTGTAACTTGTTGCTTGTATCCTTACGATTCATATTAATATTGATTGTTTCCTGATTGCTTACTTGAAGCCTATGACAACCATTCTTGACAAATGTATCTTTTCTTTTATGTACACTGAGAGCATATTCACCAAAGACAAATTCCTTGTGTGTCCAGTCACACTTGGCCAATAAAGAATTCTATTCTATTCTATTCTATTCTATTCTATTCTATTCTATTCTATTCTATTCTATTCTATTCTATTCTATTCTATTCTATAAGGGTAGCATATTGCTCTAACATATTAAGGATTTGTTTTAGCAAATTTGCAGAGGAGAAATAACCTTCATAACTGTCTGGTTTGGCTTTGCAACCAAACAAGACAAACACAGATATCAACGGATAATTAGAACTGCAGAAAAAACAATTGCTACCAACCTGCCTTCCATTGAGGACCTGTATACTGCACGAGTCAAAAAGAGGGCTGTGAAAATATCTACAGACCCCTCACATCCTGGACATAAATCGTTTCAACTTCTACCCTCAAAACGAAGCTATAGGGCACTGCACATCAGAACAACTAGACACAAGGACAGTTTTTCCCCGAATGCCATCACTCTGCTTAACAACTAATTCCCACAACACTGTCAAATAATTTACTAAGACTGTATTACTATTATTCTTCTCTTCCTTACTAGTATCTATCTCTTCCCACTTATTACTATAACCATGTTGCTTGTATCTTTCAATTTATATTGTTTTTATTTGTTTCCTAGTACGATTTGATAGCTTATTAGTAACCCTGACAATCACTAAGTGTTGTATCTTTTTATTCTTGATGAATGTATTTTATTCTCCTTATGTACACTGAGAGCATATACACCAAAGACAAATTCCTTGTGTGTCCAATCACACTTGGCCAATAAAGAATTCTATTCTATTTTATTCTATTCTATTCTATTCTATTCTATTCTATTCTATTCTATTCTATTAAGAGAGTCTAAAAAGTCAGATATGTATTGCCACAGACTACTCCTCATATAAATGGTTTAAATAATTGTAATATTATTTTTGCATGATACTCATGGTATTTTCCTTTGTTAATCAGAGTTGATAAACACTTTAGCTCTATCATATAAGGGTAACACATTGCTCTAACATATTAAGGATTTGTTTTAGCAAATTAGGAGAGGAGAAATGTTACTTGTGTGCTTTTCAAATGAAGTAATACATGGCAGAATTCAGTCTTGTGATTTCTTCTTTAACAGAGATCTTTTTCAGAATGCTGGAGAATTTAAAAGAAAAATAATGTTCTGGGATATGGGAAGACAGAAGGCTATATAAACTGATTAAACCTTTGAAATTCATGTCTTGAAACCCAGTATATTTTCCAGAGAAATAATTGACAGCTTCACAGTCTCCAACTCCCACCCCAAATACAAATGTATTTCCTTTTTTAGTTATTCTTCCAACAATTAATCTCCCCCCCCCCCCCCCACATCTTCCCACTGGCATCTTAACAGGGAGATTTAAAACACTCCTGCTTTGAAACAGGCAAACTCCTGTATATGTTTGAAATGATCCAGCCTGTATTAAATGCTCTGTTGGTTCTCTAAATTATCAGTTCAAGAAATATATGGGTTGAACAGAGAACAAACAAATACGCCTACCTAATGATTTACACCCAACTTCTAGCTATAAATACTAGGGTAGTTAGCAATTAATACAGATAAAACTAAAACTGACAATTACTTTCAGTTCAATTCTAAAAGGCCTAAGGGAAATAAGAAGATATTTACTTGGTCCTGAAAATATATAACTATAGTAGCAGGAGCCTGGAGAAGATGGGTAACTCCATATTTTGTTCACCATGAAAATTTAGTTCCAAGATATATAAAAGATTTATACCATGGCTAAATCATTTTTAAAATAATGTATTTTATTATAGTTAATTAATGAAACACATACATAAAATATTATATAACAATAAAATTCAAGAAAAAATAAATGATCTGGAAAGTTCTATCATGAATACGATAAATCCAAAACATTTAACCAAAACTTTTCTTGGCCACTCTAGTGTTGGCAATATTTTGGGCTATCTCTCAGCCATAAAAGTTAATAATGTAGCAATAATACGTAAGGGCTGAGGAAAAGCTCACCCCCCCCCAAAAAAATATGTTGCCTTCTTTACAGGCAAACATCACTCTTAACAATCCTATAGATTTCATTCCAAAATGTGGCAGTAATAGAATAGGCTCAGCCCATGTGAGTTAATGTTTCACCTTCTGAACTGCATCTCTTGCATTAAGACAGTAGCAAGAAATCATTACTAGATATTTATTTATTTATTTATTTATTTATTTATTTATTTATTTTGGAATTCTTATATGCCGCCCAAGTCCCTAAGGACTCAGGGCGGCGTACAACAGTGAAAAATACAAGAATAACCAAAATCTAAAATGTTAATTAAAAACAGTATAAAAATTAAAACACAATATAAAAAATCATCAACAACCATTCAACATCATACATACTTGGGGGGTGAGCTCGAGTGAGTTAAGCTCTACCCCCCGCCTGCAGGAAAAGCCATGTCTTAACGGCTTTTCGGAAGGCCAGCAGAGTGGGGATAGTTCGGGTCTCTGGTGGAAGTTGGTTCCAGAGTGCGGGGCCAGCCACAGAGAAGGCTCTCCCCCTTGGGCCCGCCAGCCGGCATTGCTTGGCCGACGGGACCTGGAGGAGGCCAACTCTGTGGGCCCTAACCGGTCGGAGGGAAGTATGAGGCAGAATGCGGTCCCGTAGATAACCTGGTCCTAAGCCATGAAGGGCTTTAAAGATGGTGATCAACACCTTGAATTGGACCCGGAGACCGATGGGCAACCAATGCAGCTGGCGGAGTATCGATGTCACGTGGGTGTACCTTGGCACACCCACCACAGCACGCGCAGCCGCATTTTGCACCAGCTGAAGTCTCCGGATACTCTTCAAGGGTAGCCCCATGTAGAGCGCATTGCAGTAGTCCAAATGAGAGGTGACAAGGGCATGAGTGACCGTGAGTAGAGCCTCCTTCTCCAAATATGGCCGCAACTGGTGCACCAGGCGAACCTGTGCAAAGGCCCCCCTAGCCACAGCAGAAAGATGATGGTCCAATTTTAGCTGTGGATCTAGGAGGACCCCCAAGTTGCGGACCCGGTCCGAGGGAGTCAGTTTCGCTCCCTCAAGGACCAAGGAGGGACAGTTGTCATGGTCCTTAGGAGGCAATATCCACAGCCACTCAGTCTTGTCGGGATTAAGTCTGAGCCTGTTCCTCCCCATCCAGATCCTAACGTCGTCCAGGCACCGGCACATTACATCAACTGCCTCACTGAAGTCAGACGGGGTGGTGATGTACAGCTGGGTGTCATCAGCGTACTGATGGAAACACACCCCATGTCTGCGAATGATCTCACCCAGCGGTTTCATGTAGATGTTGAACAGGATGGGCGAGAGAACCGACCCCTGAGGCACCCCACATGATAGGGGCCTAGGGGACGACCTCTGCCCCCCTGCCAGCACCGACTGCATCCTATCAGCGAGATAAGAGGAGAACCACCGCAAAACGGTGCCTCCCACTCCCAACTCGCTGAGACGATGCAGAAGGATACCATGGTCGATGGTATCGAAAGCCGCTGAGAGGTCAAGTAGCACCAGGATGGAGGAGTTCCCCCCATCCTGGGCCCGCCAGAGATCATCCATCAGAGCGACCAAGGCAGTTTCTGTACTAAAATATTCTGTGGTATGTCAATATACATGAATCAAAATGTATTTTATTTTATTTTATTTAGTTTATCAAGCATGTACGAGATAACAGGTATAAGTATAAACATGGACATGAGCATAGGAAATGAGTACGAATAAATGGGGACAGTAGGACAGGGACGGTAGGCACGCTGGTGCGCTTATGCACGTCCCCTTTTTTCATTGTTTCACCAATTTATTTCATTTTTAAAAGATTAATGTCACATTCTTTACTGCAAGCAAGTTAAAGCTAGAAGGGACATTCAGGCATGATATTCCAAAGGTCATGTAAATTTGTAATATTGATTTCATTAAATTCCTTCAGATTCTTATAAAAGTGGGTAATTGACCTAAGAGTCTCAACAGATTCCTCCCTTCTTGTCTGGTCCTACCCAAAAGGATTCAGGGAAAGGAATAGATGATGGCTGCCAGCTGTCTGAACTGATTGCTTATAGAGTGCTTTTGTAATTAGACCGGCCCTTTGCCCACCTTTGCTCAAAAGCAGGGGTGTCCAACCTTGGCATCTTTAAGACTTGTGGACTTGAACTCCCAGATTTCCCCAGCCAGCATGTTGACTGGATGCCAAGGTTGGACATCCCTGTTCTAAAACAAAAGCTGTTATTGGTACAGTAATGGGTTGAAAATCCCGTCACTACCGAGAGCAGAAGCGTCCGGGGAGGGTGGGCGGAACCTCCCACCACCACCGCTACCGGTTCCTGGATTCGGGCCATACCAGTAGCAACCCACCGCTGTATTGGTAGCATCAACACATTTGTACAACTCCCTGCCCCATAACAAATTCTTTGCACCAATTTTGTCTGGTTCTTTTGGTCTTTTTGCACTTTAATATAAAGAATTTTAATAAATGTAGTAATGTTTTTTACCTTTTTATTCATATTGTTACGTTGGATTTTTGCTGGTTTTATTATAAACTGTCTTGAACCAAGCTGTAAATTGGAATTAGGAGATTATAGAGTTGCATGGCATTGTTATAGCGTTCATGGTTTAATACCATAGTCTGCCTAACTATGCATGAGTTCCTTATCAGGGGTCATATCTATTTTAATGCAGTGTTGGTAACACTTGTAAATAATATATGTACTAAAGCATTCTTGCAATTAGCATACTATCCAGTTTGGCCCTAAATAACATACACTGTCATGGTAGGCTTGTTTACAATTACCCTAAGATAAAATCAGAGAAAGTGCTTCTGAAAATATGTCAAACATGTACTCTAACACTAAAAGGGAAACATTTTGCACGTTCGTACAGGTAAACTGAATATTGAATCTATTTTTCCTTGCTCCCATTTAGAGAATTTGCATTATCATCTGTACTTAGATTATTTCTGAAAGAAATAAGCTGAAGCTTAAAAGTTCTACCAGGCTGTAAAAGCATTGGCTTGGATGAAAATCTTTCAGGGCTGAACTACTAAATATCTATAATTTCTTTCATTGAAAAGGCAAACAATGTAGTCAAGTACTCAAGGGAAAAAGTGACAATGATACAGATCTCCATTGTCAGAACTACTTTGGGGAGCACATACATAGCAACATAATGGTACCAATATTTCCGGCAGGGAGGTGCAGTTATGGAGATAAGTTTGTTTTCCATTTCCTTAACTGTCATACAGGAACTATATTTTATTTTGGTGCATAAAAACAGTCTATGTCTGTTGCCATCCAAGACTTTGCAGGCTCAGAATTGGGGAGTGTAATTTCCAGTCTATTAAGGAGACAGGGCTGGGTTCTAACTTACCTCGCTGCCGGTTTGCTTCTTCCTGCGCCGCGCACGCATGCGCAGTGCCAAAACATCCCCCCCAAAAAGCCAAAAACAAGATGGCGATGCATGCACAGTGCTGGAAACTCAGCTTCTGCGCATGTGCAGAATAAAAAAAACCCCGGGAAAAAATTCCAAAAAAAAGATGCCGGCGTCCATGGACCGGCACCGTGATGTCATCGTGATGTCACCAGCGGGTTGCTACTGGTTCAGGCGAACCAGTCTGAACCAGGAGGAACCCACCTTTGTAAGGAGAAGAAAATGTGGTACTTCAGTAATAGGAATAATTATTGGATATTTTATAGATAATAACAGGGTTCAAGCAAATGAAAGAATCTTTTTAGGAAATTATACATTTGTTATCAAAACACAAATCTCTAAATTAAAAATCAGTTGAACTTTTATATTGCATCCAAAATCTGTATTATCTATTACCCACTCAATTTCTCTCTCCACAGGTTCTTTTACAGCACTGTTTGATTTTCAGATACATTGATCTGTCTATGCATGATGAACCTATATATATTGCATTGGTTTTCAAGGAGAGATTTTATAGCTAAATTCATACATCATACTAAACTATAACATATTATGCTTAGCTTTATAATCCTAATAATTAGTACATAGCATTCTGTATAAACTAAGGCATTATGTCTTGTTCAACAAACCATTGTTTCCAAAAAAATGTGAATACCACCTTTGTTTACATATAATCTGCAGACTTAATGGACCAAGTATGCCCTGTAGCTGTTGCTGAACTTCATTTTCCACTAACAAAAGTTAGTACAATCCATGTTGGTGACTTATGACTTTCCAACAATTTCACAAGGGGCCTTGTGATCAAAGCCCCACCCTTCTTAAAGTATATTGTACACATTGTACATCCATAAAAAAGGGGCAGGATTTCACCTGTCTGATTGTACTTGTCTTTTTTTTTAAACCACTGTCATTGCAAGCACCCTAGGTTTACATGTAGTAAAATATACAAACAGTGTTTGTATACTAACTGGGAAATGGGAAAACTTCAGCCGGCCACAATTGACAGCCATTGACACAATAGTCAATGGATGTTTGAAAGAAGAGAATCCCAATTTCTTAAATTGCTTCAGAAGTCTTAAAATACTACCCCACTCCCTCAAAACAAAACCTCAAGATAGACTTGACCTTAATGTGCAAGAAAACTAGTTGAGATGTAGGAATATAAATTGAATAACCTCTGGATTATCTAAATACAGTGATACCTCGAGATACGAGTTTAATTCGTTCCGTAACCTTGCTCGTATGTCAATTTGCTCGTATCTCAAAGCAATTTTCCCCATTGAAATTAATTGAAATGCCATTAATCCGTTCCAGCCCCCAGGCTGGCTGGCTGGGCTGGCTGGCTGGCTGCTAGGTGTCTGTGTGTGTGTGTGTGTGTGTGTGTGTGTGTGTGTGTGTGTGTGTGTGTGTGTGTGTGTGAGAGAGAGAGAGAGAGAGAGAGAGAGAGAGAGAGAGAGAGAGAGAGAGAGAGAGAGAGAGAGAGAGAGAGAGAGAGAGAGAGAGAGAGAGAGAGAGAGAGAGAGAGAGAGAGTTTTCCTCCCGCTCACTCTAGGAAACCCACACAAGTCCAAGCGTGCTCTCGGCTAGGCTGGGGGGGGGAGGCAAATCGGTTGCCCCCCCCCCTTTCTGGTAACTCCTCGCCTTCCTCCAGCTCCTTGCCAGCCTTCCAAAGAAAGAATTCTTTGATATTCAAATCTGGCTGAAGGTTTCCTCCCTTTCAGAATGTTGTGGAAATGAGTGGGTCGTGTGCAGCCGGCCGTTCCTCGTATCTCAAATGTTGCTCGTACTTCAAAGCAAAACTTCGCTCGCTCGACAGCTCGTATCTCAAATATCTCGTATGTTAGGGCACTCGTATCTCGAGGTACCACTGTATTGTCATAATATAATTTGGGACTTGGAAGGTACTCTGGTTATAGAAAACCTGAAATAATATAACTCTTTATTTACCTAGAAACATAAAACAAACTGAATTGTGCAAGAATGTTGAAGTGTAAAATTCAATTTTTTCCCAATATGAAGCACATTCCAGGTATGGAGACAGGTTGGCAATTACAATGGCAGGCAGTGGGAATATGCTATAAAGTGCACAGTCTCCATCTAACCTCCCATCCTTTGCCTGTCTCTTTCTCTGAATGTTTTTCTTGTTTTGGATACATCACTTCTTTTTAGTCTGCTTATTTCTGATTTCTATTAATCCATAAAATATGATCTATATAATTTTATTTTTTTAATAGAATAACATCTCAGTGGTGTCTATGTGAAATGAACTATGTCCTTTTGTAGGCAGAAGATCAGCAAGCTTCCTATTTTCTCTACCATATTATTTCTAAGTTTTTGATAAATAGAAATCCTATTTACAAAGTAGGTCTTTAGATTGTATCCATCACTTCAGAAATATGGGTCAATATACATGCAATGACCTAAAGTACTCAGTTCTGGGAAATGCACATTTTCCCTCCCAATGCTTCCTCTTATGCAAGTTCTGGCACTATTCATTTATCTTTGTCTCTTCTCAGATTTATGAATCCTTGTTATGTATAACAGATGTCTCCAGCTATGCAAGACAAAATTAGATCTGATGAATTAAGTTTGGATCCAAGATGGCACCGACGAAGGCTGCCTCGGTGAAATGCTCTCAAATGGTTTCTTTATTTTCTATTATTCTCTGCGATTCTCTACGGATTTCATATTCACAAGAACATCTGCTAAGAATTAAGGAACGTTTCTTTAAGGAGCAGTTCTCTGTAATCTCACCCCCACCTGTCTTTACAAACACGGAGGAGATTCTAACACAGGAGGAAGCTAATTCCCCGGAACTATGGATCACCAAAAGCAAACGCAGACGGCAGAGACGAAGAGGTAAAAGGCGGGAATTTTAAATAGACTAAGGAATAAGGGAATTTAAAAAACCCTGCTCCCTTCAATCTTTCTTACCAATTTACATTCATACGTGATACAATGCTGTACAATCAGGCCAGAAATGTATTAACAAGGGAGATCAGAACAGCAAAAAAAGCTACTCTGAAAAGCTAAGGAATCAGTTCTTAACAAATGAACCAGCAAACATCTGGATAACTCTTAAAAACATCACCGGTTACGGCAAACCTCCTTCCCAAGCTGAAGGAAATCAGCAACTGGCAGATGACCTGAACATGTTCTACTGCAGGTTTGAAAGGGAACTACAGCCACCTATCTCCACAACCTCCATCCCAAACACACCAACAACAGCCAAACCTCCTACAATTGACCCCATCCCATTGGATTCACAACCCCTGGTGATCACAGAAAAGGAAGTGCAAGATCTATTTCACAGATAGAAGCCAGGAAAAGCACCAGGTCCAGACAAGATAACTCCTTCTTGCTTAAAAGTCTGTGCTGACCAATTGGCCCCCATCTTCACCCAAATCTTCAACAAATCAGTAGAGAGATGCCATGTTTCTTCTTGCTTCAAACTCTCCACTATCATCCCAGTGCCGAAGAAGCTCTCCACCAAGGAACTGAATGACTACAGACCAGTTGCTCTAACATCTGTAGTTATGAAAACCTTTGAAAGGCTAGTGATGTCCCACTTGAAAACCATCATGGATCCACTGTCAGACCCCCTGCAATTTGCATATTGAGCAAATAGATCGACAGATGATGCTGTTAATATGGCTCTGCACTACATCCTACAACATCTTGAAAGACCTACGCAAGGGTCCTCTTTGTAGACTTTAGTTTGGCGTTCAATACCATCATACCAGACATTCTTCTAACTAAATCAGCTAGCGGTACCTGAACACACTTGTAAGTGGATCATAAGCTTCCTAACAGACAGGAAGCAGCAGGTGAAGCTAGGCAAAATCACATCAGATACCTGTACAATTAGCACAGCGGCCCCCCAAGGCTGTGTACTCTCACCACTTCTCTTCTCTCTATATACCAATGACTGCATCTCTAACGATCCACCTGTTAAACTACTGAAGTTTGCAGATGAAACAACAGTGATTGGTCTCATTCAAGACAATGATGAAACCGCTTACAGATGGGAGGTTGAACAACTAGCCTCGTGATGCAACCGGAACAATCTGGAACTGAACACACTCAAAACCGTAGAAATGGTGGTAGACTTTAGGAGAAACCCTCCCATTGTACCACCTCTTACAATACTAGACCACACTGTATCAACAGTAGAGACCTTCAAATTTCTAGGTTCTATCATATCTCAAGACCTAAAATGGTCACCTAACATCTAAAACGTCACCAAAAAAGCAGAACAAAGAATGTTCTTTATGTGCCAACTTAGGAAGCTCAAACTGCCCAAGGAGCTGCTGATACAGTTCTACAGAGGAATTATTGAGTCTGTCATCTGCACCTCTATAACTGTCTGGTTCAGTTCTGCAACCCAACAAGACAGACACCAGAGGATAATCAGAACTGCAGAAAAAACAATTACTGCCAACCTACTTTCCATTGAGGACCTGTATACTGCACGAGTCAAAAAGAGGGCCGTGAAAATATTTACTGACCTCTCGTATCCTGGACATAAATTGTTTCAACTCCTACCCTCAAAATGACGCTATAGAGCACTGCACACCAAGACAAGAACAGTTTTTTCACGAACGCCATCACTCTGCTAAACAAATAATTCCCTCACCACTGTCAAACTATTCACAAGGTTTTCTGTATTACTATTACTATTAGTCTTCTCATCGTTCCTATCACCCATCTCCTCCCACTTATGACTATATGACTGCAACTTGTTGCTTGTGTCCTTACGATTTATATTGATTGTTTCCTGATTGCTTATTTGTACCTTATGACAATCATTAAGTGTTGTACCTCATGATTCTTGACAAATGTATCTTTTCTTTTATGTACACTGAGAGCATGTGCACCAAAGACAAATTCCTTGTGTGTCCAATCACACTTGGCCAATAAAGAATTCTATTCTATTATGGCTGAACAAACATTATTTATATGGAATGTTATAAAGAAAATAGTGTTCCATAATGTTATGGGATAAGGAATGTGGTCTCTGTGTGAAAATGGATTGCATTTGTATAAATGCACTTCTGTGCATGGAATTATGGCAGCATAATCAATTATGCCTAATGCTAAAGAAGAAAAAAGAGGCAGCCTTCAAATGCCTGACAAAAATTAAAAATAAAAACAACTGTGTGATACATACACAAACATAGAAATACACACACACACACACATACATACCACGATGGCTCAGCAGTTAAAGACACTGACCTTGTCAGCTAGAGAGGTGACAGCCTAGGTTTGAGACCTGAGCTCCATGCAACAGGGTGATCTCTCAGTAGAATAGCTTGCCTCCAGAAGTTGTGGGTTCCCCATCACTGGAGGCTTTTAAGAAGAGACTGGACAGCCATTTGTCTGAAGTGGTATAGACTCTCTTGATCAAGCAGGAGGTTGGATTAGATGACCTCCAAGGTCCCTTCCAACTCTGTTATTCTATGTTCTACTTGCCCCAGCTTCTGCCCACCTAGCAGTTTGAAAGCATGCAAATGTAAATAGATTAATAGGGACCACTTTGGTGGGAGGGTAATAGCGTCCTGTACGCTTTTGCCATATAGCCATGCTGGTCACATGACCACAGAAACTGTCTTCGGACAACACTGGCTCCCTCGGCCAAGAAACTGAGATGAGCACCATGTCCTAGAGTCAGACATGACTGAGAGGGCAACCTTTATCTTTTTATACCCAGAGACACATGCACACACATAGCATATATATTTATACATGTGTGTCAGTGGCGGGTTGCTTACTTACCGGTCCCGGTGCACTGCGCGCGCATCTCCACGTTTTGGGCATGTGCGTGCTTGCTACGCGCGCGCGGCCCCTCGTGAAATTTTGCTTCTGCGCATGCGCAAAAGCAAAATCTTGCCAAAATCTTGTGAGGGGACGCGCATGCGCACGAGATTTTGGCAAGATTTTGCTTCTGCGCATGCGTGGAAGCAAAATCTCACTGAAATCTTGCATGCACACGTGCTTCCCCTCACGAGATTTCGGAGAGATTTTGCTTCCGCGCATTCACGGAAGCAAAATAGGCCAAAAATTCACCGAAAAAGATGGCAACGCGCGCGACGGACCGGCAAAGAGGGCTCCGGAGCGGTCGCATGCAAATTGCGCAATCGGCCACTCCCTACCGGAGCTTTGCACCGGACAGCTCCGGCAGGAACCCACCTCTGCTGTGTGTGTGTTGCTTTGGTGCAATAGTCAAGGCAGTAGGCAGTACTGGTGCAATAGTAAGGTAGTAGGCTAGAAACTGGGAGACTGTGAGTTCTAGTTCCACTTAAGGATATAGCCAACTGGGTGACCTTGGGCTAGCTACTCTCTGTTAGTGCTAGGAAGCAGGTAATGGCAGACCACTTCTGAACTCTTGCCAAGAAAACTGCAGGCAGTCCAGGCAGTCACCAAGAGTCAACGCTGACTCAAAATCACGCATTGTACTTTTTATCGTTTATCTAGTTGACTCAATGACAGTTTTGTGTGTCAGCTGATATTTTCACAAAATGTGGATGAAAAGCATCATTGTATCATTTACAAAATATATTCAACTATATTGAGGAAAACTGAACAAAAATAGGTATCACAGAAAATGGGAAACAAGATCAACTGAAATCTTTTGCTAAATAAATTTATTATATTGGAAATATATGTATTTACATAAATACTGTATGCCACCTTATTAGGTTTTGTTTTTTCTTTACTGTATTATTAGTAAGTATAAGCACAGAGTGAAAAAAGTCATTAGTCAATATGACTAAAAAACCAGAACAAGCTGCCAACAGTATCCAGATTTTCCTTCCTGCCTTGTCTTGCACATATTTTTCTGGTATGCTGTTAGGTTCTTCACAAATTATTTCCATCATCCTATTTCAAATAAGGCAGTACAGTTTGTTCTGTGCTGTGTTAATAGATGTAGGACTTGCTCAATTCCCCCATACACCTGAGATTTAGCCATTGGTAACCTCATGGAAAGTTATAATACAGCTGCTGGTGAGTTAAAGGAAATTTGATCATGAGTACTTATTATTTAGATTAGATTAGATTATTATTAGAGTTGGAAGGGACCTTGTAGGTCATCTAGTCCAACCCCCCGCTCAAGCAGGAGTCCCTACACCATTTCGGATAAGTGGCATTCCAATCTCCTTTTGAAAGTCTCAAGTGTTGGGGCTCTCACGACCTCTGCAGGCAAGCTGTTCCACTGGTTGATCGCTCTCACCGTCAGAAAGTTTCTCCTCACTTCCAGGTTGAATCTCTCCTTGGTCAGCTTCCATCCATTATTCCTTGTCTGGCCTTCTGGTGCTTTGGAAAACAGCCTAATCCCCTCCTCTCTGTGGCAGCCCCTCAAGTATTGGAACACAGTTATCATGTCACCCCTGGTCCTTCTCTTCGCCAGACTGGCCAAGCTCAGTTCCTGCAACCACTCTTCGTATGTTTTAGTTTCCAGCCCCCTTATCATCCTGGTTGCTCTCCTCTGCACTTTCTCTAGAGCTTCAACGTCTTTTTTATAGTGTGGTGACCAGAACTGGATGCAGTACTCTAGTTCTGGTCTAACTAAGGCTTTATAGAGTGGTATTAGTACCTCACTAGTTCTAGATTGTATCCCTCTGTTAATGCAACTCAGGATTGTATTGGCTTTTTTGGCGGCTGCTGCACATTGCTGGCTCATATCTAGTTGGTTGCCCACCAAGACTCCTAGATCCCTCTCGCAGTCGCTGCTATTGAGTGTGGTTTCACCCAGTTTATATGCGTATCTTTGGTTTTTCTTACCTAAGTGTAGGATTTTACTTTTCTCTGCATTGAATTTCATTTTGTTTGATTGGGCCAAGTGTTCAAGTCTGTCAAGATCCACCTGGATCCTGAGCCTGTCCTCTGGGGTATTAGCTACTCCCGCCAGCTTGGTATCATCTGTGAATTTGGTTAGTTCCCCTTCTATTCCCTCGTCTAGGTCGTTTATGAAGAGTACTGGGCCTAGGATGGAACTTTGTGGTATCCTACTGCTTACTTCTCTCCATGTGGACTTAGACCCATTGAGGACTACTCGTTGGGTGCAGTTAGTCAACCAGTTGTTGATCCATCTGGTTGTGTAGCTGTCTGTCCCACTTTTTTCTAGCTTACGGAGAAGTAGGTTGTGGTCTACTTTGTCAAATGCTTTGCTGAAGTCCAAGTATATAATATATACTTGTATATATTATAAGAAGACCAAGTTTATAAGGTCTTGTAAGTGAGCAAGGAATGGTAGTCCTAGCAATGACTGTATTCAGTCTCTAATTGTTCCTATACTAGTTGGGTTTATATTATTGCAGTTCATGTTATAGTACAATGAACTCTATGTGAAAAAGACATTAGGGTTTATTTTTTCAGCAATAAACACAGAAAATGTTGTAGCTGTTCAGAATATAAAATATGCTCTGCAAGAAATTTCATAAACATAAAATACCAGTAATGTAAAAAGTATACTGATCCTTTAAGGTTGCCCAGGAAATGAAATTAAAATGGGCATATCTTATCAGGTTGTATCTTGATTTTAATTCCAAGACAGCATATTCCTTCAAAGCTGCTCCTAACTGCTAGGCCATCAGATGCTAGGAGGTAGTAATGATAGTATCTACTCTAAATTTTATTCTAAACTTTTTTATATTTAGGAGTTTTTTTGTGCATAGCCCAGTAGCAGCAATACTGACTTGGCCTTGACCTTGTCTAGTTGGATGTCTTGCCTAATTATTTTTTGTGCAACATATCAGACAGCACTATTGGACCACTTATAGAGGTAGATATGATAGAAAAGTTGACTGAGCAGCAGGCCCAAACTATAATTTCAATAGGCATCATGTGTCCTTGTGTAGTTTTTGTCATATGACACTGTATACTTTTCGGAGCCAATTACTAAGTTGCCACAAAGCACTGAGGAATACAGTTGTTCCAATCAAGAAACCCTTTTTTAAGCTATGAAATTTTCTAGATCACTTAATATAAGGGGGGGAAAGTATTATTCCCAATTGTGGGAAGCCCCTCCCCCCTCCTAGAGAATGAAATATTTTGGAGAATATTAAAAGAATATTATATTTCTCGTAAAGGAGAGGAGGAGAAACATGTTCTTAAAAGGCAGAAAGCAGCGGCAATCTTCCTGCTACAGAAAAACAGCCTCAAGCAGAAGCCTGAAGTCTTTAGGAATGGAGATTCTGTACCCATTCAGAAAGATTGGGCCCTCTATTCATAAACAAAGAGCAAACAGAGACTCCAGATAAGCAACACAATTAGGCAAACCAAAAGTTGTCAAGATTAACTCAGACAAACACCTAGGATTTGCATTTCCCCTTTTGCCTGTAGAGTAAGGTGACCAGATGTCCTGCTTTTGGCGGGACAGTCCCGCTTTTTAATAATTTGTCCCGCGTCCCGCGGCGTTTCAAAAAAGTCCCGCTTTTTTAATTTGAATTTGCCCTGCACACCCCTCTGCCTCTTGCCTCGCCTGCCTTCTCCTGCCAGGCGGGGAGGGAGGGCAGTGAGAGGGGCAGCGGCGGTCTTGCCTGTTTGTCACCGCAGAGCCGAAGAAGCTGGTGGTGTTCGCGGCGCGGGGCTTTCCCTGGCCGCAGGGATGCTGCCATTTGCGTTCTTTTGCCCTCTGTGCAAGCAGAACACTTTGCGCATGCGCAGAGGGCAAAAGAATGCAAATGGCGGCGTCCCGGCGGCCGGGGAAAGTGGGCGGGGAAAGCCCCACGCCGTGAATGCCACCAGTTTCTTCGGCTCTGCGGCGACGAACAGGTAAGCCTGCGCCGGTAGGAACCCAACCCCTGGCTGCGATGAAGGGGGGTGTTTGGGGGGGGTGCACAAAGCTGCAGGATAAGAGAGACGGACCCCTCCCATCTTGCTCCCCTAGAAACCCCCCCCCGTCAATGGTGTCCCGCTTTACAAATATTAAAATTTGGTCACCTTACTGTAGAGCCACCATAACCCCATAGGAATCTTGGAACAGCCATTATAATATTAAAGGATGTGTTCTTGCACAGGAACAGGCATCTCAATCACAAGGCCCCAAAGAATGTATAAAAGCCCACCTATCTCAATCCCATTTTGTCAGCCACCCCAAAAACATGCTGCTGTCACTAAGTTTCTGGCATCCAAATAAATAGAGGCCTTCTTTCCTGCAGCCAGCCTCCATTTTATTTCCAGCATCTTTCTCATGGCTTGGAACCAGACCGGATTTTTCTTCCAACACTATTCTGGGGCTTAATCCTATTTATGAGCTGGTGAATGCCAGCATAGAAGTACAAAATATGAATCAGAGTTAGAGAATATGCATCATTGTCTGTTTCAGGTATGATGTATTTCATATAGATAAATGACGCCACATTAATATAAAGTACTTGTTCCATATTAGCAACTGAAATGCTCATAATGAGCCATTTGCACTCTCCTTCTGAAAGCCCCATAAACTTTTGTATCCCTTGTTTCAGCTTTTGCTTCTCACTCAGGAGAACAACTAGAAGTAATTGCTTTCTTACTGAAATTAGTTAGGCTCATTCCATGCTGAGCTGTTTGTTCCCTTGCAGTTCAATATCAGGAAATAACCAGCAGTAGTTTTGCAAGAACAAAAATAGCTGATTGGAAATAATGTACTGTACAACATGTACAGGAAATTCATGAGACACATAGTGGAAAATTAATGTAAGAAATAAGAAGTAGAACTATGTTGCTCTCAAAATTCATCAGATAAACTACTTTTTGAATATAGGCCAAAAAAGCAATCTTTACAATTTCATTATTACCAGATTCAATTAATGCACCTCATCCTGTTGTGAATATAGAAATATAACTATGTCTTCGGTTGCAGAAGTCTAAAATCTATCATTTTCAGGGCAGAGGTGGTTTAGCAAATTAATCAGCATCAATTGGACTTTTGGTGAGGATATGGTGAAACCAAGACATCCCTGAAGAAATAGAGATGACATTACAGCTGAAATTGTCCGCCAGAAGTGAAATCCAAGCCACTGAATTATCTATGGATAAAGGACAGATAGTGAGATCACCCACATATACTCCAGACAGTGGTTCCTTGTGAGTAGGTGGCTAAAGCTGATGTTTTTGCAATCTGCTTGTTAATTGAGTAACTGGGAGTCAGGGATTCCTTGAAAGCTTATAGCATAATAAAGGCATAAAGTTTGTCTGATTCTCATTTCCAAATCATTTTGGAATTAATAGTTTGTTGCTCTTTAAATATTGAGAATCTCCAGAACAACAGGTTTCATGGTATTCACTGGGGGTGAGTTTTTTTTCAATCCTTTTCAGAAGAATTTTTAAGTACAGTTTAAGGATTTAAAAATTCAGAATTAAAACAAAACAGAGTGTTGATTTTAGAAAGTTATAAGTGGAGTAAGGGTCCAGATGGTTTCAATAACATTTTGAAATTAAATATAAAAATTCTTCCCATGAGAAAGCTAACCATGTTTTTGCATTCAGAATTAAAACAATGTGATAAGTTGGAATTTTGAAGGTTGTAAACTACACATCATTAGAAACAAACAAAGATTTTAATTAAAGGGAAAGCATATAAAACTCAATCTGATAATGCAAAATGGAACAAAACCTTTGTCAATGTATAACTGAGATACATTTGTGAAAAAATGGACTCAGACTTTAGTGTTAGAGATCTCTGTCATTACTGATAGGCTAGATGATGCCATGGAAAAGGAAAAAGTTTTACTAGAAAGGATAAAAATTGATTTTAATATTGACTTAAAAACAATAGGCTACAAGAGTATGGAAAATATATATATTGAATGTATGACCAAAACCAACTGATGTTTTGATAACTAAAAAGGACTTCCAAATAACAGACCAGAAGTGTCTTGCATTATCTTTATATATTTTATTTACAAAATGAACTTGTTAATGTTATTAGCATTTGTGAGAAGATATAAAGAGAAAATGGAAGGAAACCATGTGTTTGCACATTACTTAAAGGGACTAATGATTAAGATTCTTGGGAGCAAAGGAAAGGAATATAAAGTTGGCTTATTTGATCAAAGTTAAAGTAAATTGGCTGTTATTTCTGGAAATTTCTAGTGGACTTTTTTTGACCAGGACTGGATGATAATGTTTAAATTTTTGTTTATAAATAAGGAAATGCATTGCTGTATTTTAAATTTCTCTGATTAAGGTTAAAATACTTACGTTGTTATCTCTGGTAACTTTTATTGGATTTTTATTGAATAGTTTTTAATGATGAAGTTTGGGGGGTTTGTTAATGATAGAAAATGGAGATATAAATGTAAAAGGAAGAAATTCAAGTCAGTTTATTAGAACAAGTTTATAATAGATTGCTTTTTCTGGTAACCCAGCGATCCTTAATGCTGATTAGAATGGATGATGAGAATTTAAAGATTTTTTTTTAGAGAATAATGTAAAATATGGGATAAAGAGATTGTTGTATTTTAAGACATGGTGATATAAAATTTTTGATACTTGCTGGGAAGAAGAGGGAAGTTACTTCTTTTGTCTCTCTTTTTTAACAAATTCTTTTTTATTCTTACTATATATATATATTCATTTTTCTTTATATTTTTATACTTTGTATTAATTTAACATTAGTTTAATGTAAAATTATTTCTTAACAAAGAATCAACATAAGTGAAGATCTGTTCTTTCATACTTCAGAACTTATAGCTCGCATGTTGAAGCTATAAGTTCTTCAAAAGCAATCATTGCTTTTTACAGAAAAGGAAAATAATAGAATATTTAGACTATCTTGGAAATTTAGGCAGGAAAATTGATATGATTTTAATTGGGTCTCTCAGACAAGATCAGAAGAGCAACAACTACGTATGTCTCTATAGCCACATATTAGTTCAGTTTTACTGTTCAGTTTTACTGTACTGTTTACTGAAACATAGTTCAGTTTTACCTGGTAATTAAAGCTGACATCTGCGCTACATGCAGATATTAAAGTGCCCACAAACTTTTTCCTCATCTGCCTTTTCAAGTGGATAGCAAAGTTCTGCAAGAAAATCAGTTTGGAACTACCAAAAGTATTACATATATTTTGATAGTTCTAATGCTGTGCTACATCATGGTGATAAGACTGCCATATATAATTATCACCTGAATAAGAATGGGAAAGGATACAGTGGACACAAGAAAAATGAAGGAAAGGATCAGGGAAAGAGTAACTGCAAGAGCAGATAGTAACTGAAGCTGAATGTTGGAGAAGGAAAAAGAAGGAAGATGGTCAAAGAGGAAGAAGGGAGGGAGGGAGGGAGGGAAGAAGGAAGGAAGGAAGGTGGGAGAAGGGACAGACTTAGGTATCACAAAGAAATTAAAGAAAAATGTAGCAACCATGACAAATAGAAGAGAGGAAAGAAAAAGGGTGAGGCTTTTCATTTTATTTGTAAAAAGGTGAGCAAAGTTCAATCATTTTAATGGCAATTTTCCTGCAAAAATGTTTGAGGTTCCTATAGCTATTTTCTTTGACTTTTTATCCAGTACATCTGTTTGCTTCATACCCACTTTATTAATAAAGGAGAATAATGTACAAAATTATTATTTTTGAGAAAACGTATTGGGTGCTTTTAAGAAGAAAAAAGAAAAAGTGAATATTGCTTTTTTAAAAAATGTATCTTAATAAACAGCAGGTTAAATGTCCTTTAGTAGTTTTTGAGTATGATCAAAGATTTGACTTTATTTCCTATTTTCCAGTCTCATGGGCATCACAGTGTTTTTATTCACTAACAAACAAAACAATCCTTTTTATAAAGTGCAAGAACGAAGAAAAGTTTGGGAACCCAAATTCATTCTCCATGCAAAAAACACTGACATGACAAATAAGATCAATATGCCATACATGTGTATGAGTATGATAGTGTGTGCATATATGTGGTGAAATCTTAAATTGTATACAAGCTAAATATACTGATTGTATTGTTTATGATGGCGCTAATCAAAGGAATTGTGATGTTGTAATGGAGCCAGTTTTCATAAAGAAGAAATGTGTCGATGATAATTGAAAGCCTACTGTTTCTTAGTTCCTTTTAAGCTCTTTCTCTGTAGAAAAAGAAAGGATTGTATATTGTTGAGTAATTTTAATATAAATACAACTGTTATAATAGAAATTCCTTTGAGAGGCTTTTCTGGAATGCCTAAAAGAGCCATTCATATTGTTAAAAAACTCTTTAGCTTAGAAGAAATGAACGCTGTTCCAACTCCTGGGAATATGGCTATGGTAGTCTCCTAATTAGACTATGAACATTCAAACATTTCATAAACCATCATTGGTTTAAACTTATGCTGGGATAAAATGCACATGAATGTTTCAGGTTATGGATTCATAAATTTCAGCATGCAATTAACTTTCCTATGAATTCAGTAATTTTTGAAAATCTTAGACTATGATTGCTTTAATAACCACAATGGTTGGAATAATAAATACGGTTAATAAGAACAATCTACTCAGCAACAGCAAGGATTATCAATGCTTTATGAACACACACACACACACATATTCTGCCTCTTTAGCAAGATGTTTTACCTGATTGCCATAACAGTGTAGAAGTAGTTACTATTCTGCGGCTAATAATACTTTTGTCTGGATAAAAAAATCCATAGGGCAGAATGAAGGATATAATTCCTTCTTACATCAGACTTGATCCATAAAGATTGGGAGATGATTTTAAGGGTTTGCATGCAGAAGGCTCCTGGTTTCAATTTCTGGCATTTCCAGAGAAGACTTTCAGGCAACGTGTGCCTGAAATTCTGGCATGCTACTATCTATGTAAGAAATACTTGTCAAATTGATCAATGTGTGTAAGGCAGCTTCCCATGTTTCTAAATGTACCATTTACTCTTTTCACGTGGCTTGTTCCCTTCCAAAAATACCCAGATGTTTAGAGTAGTTCAGAGGAAAGCAGCCTCCAGCAATTTTTAACAGTAAACTGCCAAACATCTTTGAGTCTTTTGTATGTCTGCATTGCACTCACACCTAACTGATTCTGAAGTCTGAGCTTTCTTCAGAATTGTTTTGAGATCTTTGAGGAACACAGAACAAAATCCAACAAAATAGCTGAACTATAAATATATAATTTGATAATCTCCTCTGTATTTGAGGGCTTTTTTGGAGGAAAGTGTTTCTTAGTTAAAACTGCTAGGATTTTATAAAATAAAAATGTAAATAATAATCTGTCCCTCAACATGGATTAATTCATCACACTTTAGTGCTTTCTAATGAAAGTAAATTACTACAACTTGTATAGAAGACATTGCCTTGTCACAACACAAACTCCTCCCTTATGTATTTGTGTGTAATGTTGCAATAAAAGATCTTTCATATTTTGATGTCATCAAGGCTAACTGTGGATACCTATGCAATCATGCCAGCTGTGTTTGGCTCAGCGAAATAAAATTTGTCTTAATTTGTATGAATTCAGAAGACCCAGTTCAGTGTGCTTGGGGAGTTGAATGCAGAGACTCAGCTTCTTCCAATAAAATACTTTCCAAATTATTGCAGTGTAAGGAAACATTCATGAGATTAACCATTCTATTTTATGATATTGCTAAATTTATTTCAGGATTGTCAACTTTAATCTTGGGTGTGAAGCAGGGGTGGGTTCCGGATTCTGCTGCTGCCCGTTCTCTGAAGGATGCACCACATGGGCGGGCACGCATTGCATGCTTTGTGTGCGCACGTGCATGCACAGTACTAAAAAAAGTTTCTGCACATGCACAGAAGCAAAGAACAAGATGGAGCCGCCTATGGCGGCGCCGAGACAACCAGCTCAGAGGCGTGGCAGGCCTGGGTCGCTGCTGGTTCCAATGAGCCAGGCCACCAAGTTACTAACGGTTCTATAGAACCAGTCCAAACCGGTAGGAACCCATCTCTGGTGTGAAGGTGTCTATTCCAAACCCCCAGACAAAATAATGAGGTTGTTGAATTAACAAATAGTTGAGCTGCATTGTAATTATGCTGCTTAATTTTCTTCCTTGCAAGTAGAACTTTAAAAAATGCATGTGTATTATTATTTAGAAATATGATGAAGATGTCTTGGAACTATATTGGTTTGTTATTTTTCCTTCAGTATATGAATTAGTGGTGCGATTTACCAGTACTCCGAACTGCGCATAATCGCCGCCACCGGTTCTATTGAACCTGTCCGAACCTGCTGAATTTCACCCCTATTCCAACCTAATTTAACACAATCTTGGGCCAGTTCTTTGTTGCTAGAAAGGTAAGGATTAGCTGGATTTCAGGAGTGGGTATCCCACAGCAGGGGCAGCTACATAGAAGGCACACTTCCTAGATGACAACATTTAAGGGAAAGGACATCTGAAGTAACCCTACCTTATCTGAGCTAGTGGCCAAATAGATACCCTCAAAGGGAGAAAATCTTCCATATAATCTCTCCCCATACCATAGGGTTTTAAAGGTGATAACCAGAATTTTAAACATGCTACCACATTTTAGAGAATTATAACTACTGGTTATTAAGGGCAGCCCATGTAGCCCGTGTTGCAGTAATCAAACCTTGGAAAGTGACCAAGGCATGAGTGACAGTAAACAGGGCTTCAAAGTTCAGGAATGGGTACAAGTGGTTCATAAAATGAATTAGTGCAATGCCTCTCTATCCACAGCTGCTGCCTGTTCCTTGAACTGCATCTATGAGTCCAGAAGGCCCCCAAATTCTGTGCCAGCTCTGTTCAAAGGAAGTTCTACCCTCTCAAGAATCAAAGATCATCTCACCAGATCCAGGAGTGGTCAAAAATCCACAATTGCTCTATCTTGCTAACCAGCCTCTTACAGACACCAGGTACAAGAGCACTAAAATTGTACTGTCTGATCAGCCTTGTGGTATCATAATATACTGGTGATATTGCACTCATGTCATCGAATAACCTCTTCCAGAAATTTCATGTAGATATTAAAACACAATATTGAGACATCAACTCCCTGAAGCACCAATATCGCAGGGTACTAGAGTTAGTCTTTTCCTCTCCTTCCCCCTACAGGGATGGGTTCCTCCGGTTTGGACTGGTTCACCTGAACCGGTAGCGACCCGCTGGTGATGTCACCATGACATCACCAAACCGGATCAGTTGGTGCCGATCCGTAGGCGCCATCTTTTTTTTGAAATTTTTTTTGAATTTTTTTTGAATTTGTTTTCCTTCTGAGCATGCACAGAAGCCGAGTTCCGGCACTGTGCATGTGGTCGCCATCTTTTTTTCGGCTTTGTTTTTCCCCCCGGATTTTTTGTTACTGCACATGCGCGCCCACGCGGCACGGGAGGGATCGAACTGGCAGCGAGGTAAGTTGGAACCCACCTCTATCCCCTTACCACAAGCAACTGCTGAGGAAAGAGGAAGAACATCACAGTGCCTTCCACTCCAAACCCAAAGCTAGTCCAGAAGGATATTGTAGCTGATCATACTGAAAGCTGACGAGCAATCCAGAAGGGACAAGATCGATACACTATCATCCCAGCTTAGTCAGAGATCATCTACAAGCATGACCAATTCCATCTTGGTACTATAGCCCTGCTGAAAACAGTCCAGTACTGAGACCTTGTTGGGTGTTGAGAGTTGGGGGTTCCCTTTTTTATTTATTTATTTATTTATTTATTTATTTATTTATTTATTTATTTATTTATTTATTTATTTATTTATTTATTTATTTATTTATTTATTTATTTATTTTATTTGTCAAACATGTACAGGAAAGTAGTTGTTTGCATAAACATAACATAAGTAAAAAGTACCGATAAAAGAGGACAGTAGGGCAGTAGGACAGGGACAGTAGGCACAGTGGTGCGCTTATGCACGCCCCTTACAGACCTCTTAGAAATGGGGAGAGATCGACTGTAGACAGTCTGAGGTTAAAGTTTTTGGGGTTTGGGGAAGAAACCACAGAGTCAGGTAGTGCATTCCAGGCATTGATCACTCTGTTGCTGAAGTCATATTTTCTGCAGTCGAGTTTGGAGCGGTTTACATTAAGTTTGAATCTATTATGTGCTTGTGTATTGTTGTGGTTGAAGCTGAAGTAATCATTGACAGGAAGGACTTTTTGATATATGATTTTATGAACTACATTTAGATCAGATCGGAGGCGGCGTAGTTGTAAATTGTCTAATCCCAGTATTTCAAGTCTGGTGGAATAAGGTATTTTATTGCGAGCAGAGGAATGGAGGACTCTTCTAGTGAAATATTTCTGGACTCTCTCGATTGTATTAATGTCTGATATGCAGTGCGGGTTCCAAACAGGTGAACTGTATTCCAGAATTGGGCTAACAAATGTTTTATATGCTCTGGTTAGCAGTGTAATATTGCCAGAGAAGAAGCTACGCAAGATTAGATTAACAACTCTCAGAGCCTTTTTGGCAATGTTGTTACAGTGGGCTTTAGCACTTAGGTCGTTGGATATGAGTATTCCAAGGTCTTTGACAGAGTGAGGGTCATCTACAAGTTCGTTTCCTCCAAGTTTGTATTTTTTATTCTGATTCTTTTTGCCAATGTGTAGGACATAGCATTTGTTGGTTGAGATTTGAAGTTGCCAGTTGTTTGATCATTCTGCTACATGGTCAAGGTCTTTTTGAAGGGTAGTATCATTGTCGGTGGTGTTAAATAGTTTAACATCATCAGCAAAGAGAACGCAGTTGCTTATAATATGATCACAAAGATCGTTTATGTAGAGTATGAAGAGTGTTGGTCCTAGAACACTGCCTTGAGGGACACCACTGTTGACAGGAGCAGGATTTGATAGGACACTCCCTATTTTAACCACTTGTTGTCTGTTAGACAGGAACGCAGTTATTGAAGCTGTGCCCATTTGGGATTGGGTGTGGTATCAACCAAGAGCCCAGGGCAGTGATAGTAGAATTGCTATGGTCACCTGGGATATCCTGGTGACATTCAGAGGCTCTGTCCCACAAGTAACTGATGTGAGATTCTTTTTGTAAAGTTGGACTCTAGGGAACAATTGGGACTGTTGTGCAGTGTCAGCATCCTTACTGCATAGCACCTTCTTTAACTCATCTCCTTGACTTTATTGCTAGTTTGACAATACAATAGAATCTTGACTTCAAAAGGAATCATGATCTTGGCACAATGTTAGAAGGTCACATAATCACTTTCTAAGTATGCTTGTGTTTGTTTCTCTGTTTTTATTTTAAATATTGGATTCCATTGAGAAACAGAGAGCAAAATGTACACACACGCAATGTACACACACTGGAACATCACATCATAATGTAATTTAGGCAAAGAAAAAACTTCCTAATAACTTATCAATATGCTGTTCTTATTGAGGTATATTAGGCTGAGAAAGAGTGATTAGCACAGTCACCCAGTGGCTGAGGATGGACTTGAATCTGAATTTCCTATGTCCTAGTCAAAGAGCTTAATCAATCCACTATACTGGCTTTTAAAGGCAATCATTTTGGACAGACTATTCTGGGCCTTTATTGAAGATAAAAGGTAGATGTGGTAGATCTACCTCTAATGCTAATTGATTGTTCAACAATGGGTAACAAGCAACTTTTAAGGTAGCAGGAAAATATTTTATTTGCTGCTCTACTTCACATTTTATAATGCTCTTCCTTCTGCATATTAGTAGATTCTTAGGACAAGTGTAATGAACAATTATAACCTTATATAATACAGAACCACAATAGTGCAAATAATTGTAAATCTTCTTTTAGTTTTTTATCCTGAATTGTGATGGACCATGTTTTTAGATAGGCTAAACGAAGAAGATAAGGATTGTCTATGCTTTAAAATAAATTCAAGTTGTTACTAAGCATGAAAACATATAAGCTCATTCTTGCCCCACCAAAATGGGTGTTGAGATCTGAATAGGAAATTAATAACTGGATGGCCCATCAATTTGATTCTGCTATTAAACAGATGATGCAGTTCCCACTGGCAGAAAATTGCTCATAATAAAAATTCTAATCAAGACTTTTCACTCAGCAAAGAACGTAAGAGGTGGAGCACTTTTGCATCTAGAATCAAGTGCAAGTTCGTTTCGTGTCGTCATGAATACGTAGGAATATTCTTTTTAGTGGAAGTCAGTGTTGTTATTGTTTTCAAATAATGGGAGTTAATATAGTATAGTATTTTTGTCCATCCAAAAATTCATGGAAAAGGAGAAGAAATAAATATACAAATAAATATAGAGACACTATTCTGGTGTCAGCAACTGCTCAGAATATAGACTTCCATTCATAGATGAGGGGACAAAACATTTTATTTCAGAAAGAAAGATCATACTTTTTATATGAGTTATTTAGTATTTACATTCAGTGTAACTTTTCTGACGGTGTATAATTAAAGATAGCAATTGGTATACTTTAATATACTAAAAGGACAAGACAAATGAAGATACTCAGAATGTTCTTATAAAGCAGTATAAAAAGGTTGGTTTTATGCTGTCTTGTTGATTCAATCCATTTCTTTTCTGTGTAGGTGTCCCCATTCATTCCAGCTGATTCATCAAATCAGTGAAATGCCATGCATAGTTAAAAGGGATCAACCATTTGCAATCATATCTGACTACATTACCATATTATGTCATGAGGACTACTGTTTCTCTATAAGACGGGTATCTATAATAGAAAATTCTAGTGCTAAGCAGTCAATATATTTCAGAATTTCTTTGGTAGCCACTTTTATTTTGTAACAGTGTTTAACTAATATAAACACTTTTTAAAATTCATTTAACATAATGAATTTTAAAAAGCCAAGTCAAAAATCTGCTGGCAAGGGCTCAAGATGATTTGTCTCCAACTTGTTAATGGCATAACACTAACATTTTGCATAAAACCTCCATGCAAATAATAATATTTATCCTTTGAACCCTTATATGTTTGTTTTTAATTAATGTTCTTGGAATATATTAGTGGAAAGAATAGTTATACTATTTCAGAATGCAGGGGAGCAAGCTAAATAGTCTAAAGTTACGATGGTCTTTGTTTTGCACACTGAAAACTATTTCATTGGTGAAACTTCTGGTCATGTTTGATCTAAAAACACAACTGTTCCAAAATGTATTCAAGAAACAATTGCTTGTTCTTTTATCATTCTCGTTCAATTTGATTGCAAAAATGTTTCAAAATTTATATCAAAACAAACAAAATGCTGCTCAAAATATGAGTATATATGATTCTGGATGACTACAAATGTGTGAAGATCTTTCCAGAGGTCTGCAGCTTCTGAAATCTTAGTTAAGGGAACTTAGTTAAGGAAAGATATGATGTGAGCTCAGAAGGAATGTATGGTAGGAGTGCAGTGGAGCTACAGTATATTTCATATATCAGGTTGAACCAACCAATGAACATTTTGGATGCCTGCTATGATCACATACTTATCCAAACGTTCAAACAAAGAAATATTTTAACATTTGCATTAGATATATACTTAGTTTATGGCATATATGTTTATAAATTTAACAACGTTTTTCTAATTACAAGAAAGAATTTAGTGAATTTACTACACAATATTAGAGCTGACGGTAATTTAAGTGTCAGCACAAATTGAGGTCAATTTTTTTCATTGGGAAAAAGCAAAACCCCTTCAATATTTGCATTTTAATTAAGCAAGTATTTGCAACTATCAAAGGAACTGTTTCAATGAAATTAATAGAGAGTTGCAATTTTTGTCATAAAAGTAATGTTCTCTCCAATTGTTTTATTTTATTCCCAATAAAAATCAAACAAACAGAGGAAAATCTTTAAGGATTTTTAGGAATTATCCCTGTTCCTATATTAAAACTCATTCTATTCAGCAGGATCCTGCAATGTCGATGTATCATTTTCAGGTAACTGAAGATTAGGGAAGAATAGGCAAAACTAGTCTTCTTTGCACCAATATCTGAATACAATTATCTGAATATATACAACCCTGGAGATAAGGATGCTTTTATAAAACAAAAACACCTTGGGATTCCATTAGCAATGTGCATTTTTAAAAAAAAAATATATGAAGAGCAACATGTATTTTTTAAATGTGAAATCTGATAATTAATTCCCATTTGTTTGATGTTTGTCAGAATAAATTTATAAATAAGCTCATAAACTTCATTGAATTTGTATTCAGCCAAGTATACAGAATTACAACATAAATATATCAAGAACTTTTTCATCAGTGTGTGTTTGTCTTTAATGATTTCGGACTCATTCATTCATTGGATATATTTTTGCTCCGTGAGCATTAATGTAGGTGAGAAGTATTTTGGCTCTCTGCTCTACAACATCAATCAACTTTTCAATGCCTTGACGCCCTCCTTGGCTATCCCAAAAAATTCTGTCCAGGAACAATGACTGAAGTAGTTTTTCCCGCAAATGGTGACTTTTCAGCACAGAAATAGCAGATTCGGGAAACCTGAAATTGAATAAACCCATGAAATTTAATTTAAGTACCGCATTGCTATTTCATTGGCAGTAATGAAATTATGACCATACATAAATGAGGCAAGTTTAGGGCAGTCTATATAATGCAGGTAAATCTAATGGAGAATGAGAAGCCAGTAGTAAAATAGTAAAATCAGTGAAAGAGTTCCTGATATTTAAAAAACAAAGTAAAATGAATATAGGCACAAGGTTAAGAAGCACTTTAGACAAAGTTTGCCATCAGAAGGTTAATAAAGACAGCAAAGGGCAGTGACTAAACATAATACATAGAGACACCTCAAGGAAAAGATCTGGCAAGGGTAACCATGTCTTCTTATATCTGTGACTTTTCAAGACACTCAATCTCTCTTCAGGCATTAAATGCTGCACAGTTCTTTGATTTTATCTCCTGGTTCCCATATATTTAAAAATTCTTGAAGTTTTCATGAAAGCTGGAATATTAATTATTCTGAATATCTGATATTTGAATAGATCTTGGGAATCAAGCAGGTCCATATCACAGTCAGGATTAATGGCACGGTATACTGTCTCTACTACAGGAACAGTGTTCCCACCCACCCACCCCCATTGTAAAGCAATTGTGAAAGAGCCGTGGCAGTGCAGTGGTCAGAATGCAGTATTGCAGGCTGACTCTGCACATTGCCAGGAGTTCAATCCTGACTCAGCCCTCCATCTTTCTGAGGTCAGTAAAATGAGGACCCAAATTGTTGGGGGCAAATATGCTGACATTTGTAAACCATTCAGACAGTGCTGTAAACACTATTAAGCAGCATATAAGTCTAAGTGCTATTGTGTGAAACATTTTAAATCTGAAATCCTTTACTAGAAAATGAACTTACTCGTTAATGCCTTGTAATATTTTGAAATCCAGATTATCTTCACTTCTGTCAAAGAAACCTTTATTATGTATAAAGACCAAGTGCCTTGGGTCATCCTTTCTCTGAATAATGTGAGTCAATGCTATGTTGTCTTGGTCATCACATTGCTGATTTAGCCCTTTCTGTACACAGGAATCCTCTTTACGTGGTTTGAATCCACAACAGTTCTTATCCAAGCGATGATAGATCTGAAATTGAATAAAGTTTTGTCACCATCATGAATCATGGACTCATATAAACAGTTCCTTTTTAGGTTTATGGGGTGCCACAATAAATGTGTATAGACATGGACAACTGCAGATCTATGAAAAAATATTAAGGTGAAACCCTTAATCATACTGGCCACAGCAGAGGGAGCTTAAATCTGTATTCATCTCTCCCAGTTTTATAATAGTGATTTATCTCTTTTTTCCCTCATGGACACAGTCTATAATGCTAGCACAACAATGTGAATACAGATAGTCCTTGATTTAACGACTCCAATTGAGCCCAAAATTTCTGTTGCTAAGAGAGACATTTGTTAAGTGAACTATGCCCCATTTTACAACCTTTCTTGTCACAGTTGTTAAGTGAATCCCTGCAGTTGTTTAGTAACACGGTTCTTAAGTGAATCTGGCTTCTCCATTGGCTTTGCTTGTCAGAAGGCCGCAAAAGGTAACCCCATGACACTGCAACCATCATAAATATGAGTCAGTTGCTAAGCATATGAATTTTGATCACATGACCATGGAGATGCTGCAATGGTCGTAAGTGTGAAAAATGCTCATAAGTCACTGTTTTCAATGCCGCTGTAACTTCGAATAGTCACTAAATAAACTGTTGAATTAATGCTATGACAAGTACCACTTAATTTTTTTTAGATTTATTATTAGAGTTGGAAGGGACCTTGTAGGTCATCTAGTCCAACCCCCTGCTCAAGCAGGAGTTCCTACACCATTTGAGACAGATGACAGTCCAGTCTCTCCTTGAAGGTCGCAAGTGTTGGGGCTCTCACGACCTCTGCTGGCAAGCTGTTCCACTGGTTGATCGCTCTCACCGTCAGAAAGTTTCTCCTCACTTCCAGGTTGAATTTGTCTCATTATAGGCAAATGTTGTAGACTCTTTGCACACCTAACCCTTCTCCATTTGGCCAGTTCACAACTTTATATTAGTGGATCCATATCAACACTGCCCAGGAAGGTTGCCAGTAGGTTGAGGACTACCTGTAATGAGATGGTCAAAAGCTGGGGTCTGCCCAAATATTATTGGCCTCTTCAGGCCATTGAGAGACATGCCCTATACTCCGGGCACTTCTACACCTTCTGACTTCGTAAAGGATCAGTCAGGCATTACATAAATTACCTTATACTGTATATCAATTTAGATTTTAAAAAAATAGTAGTAGACCAGTTTTTAAACACAAGCACTTTTTCTATGCTACACAGAAGATCAGTTTAAGGGCCAGGTTACCTTCGGGACCGCATCCTACCACATACCTCCCCAAGACCGGTTAGGTCCCACAGAGTTGGTCTCCTCCAGGTCCCATCAGCCAAACAATGTCAGTTGGTGGGACCACGGGGGAGAGCCTTCTCTGTGGGAGCCCCATCTCTCTGGAACCAACTCCCACCAGAGATTCGGACTATCCCCACCCTACTGGCCTTCCGCAAAGCTGTAAAGACGTGGCTCTTCCGGCAGGCGGGGTGAAGAAGATCAATTTCCCTCATGGATGAATGATTTTGTTTTAACTTCTGTAATGTTTTAAATTGTTTTTATTATATTTGTATTGTTCTTATCCTTGCTGTACGCCGCCCTGAGTCCTACAGGATTGGGCGGCCTATAAGAACTTTTAATTTAATTAATTAAATTACATTAAACTGGGAAAAAGAAGCAGTTTCTTATAGCTACATGTTTCTGCTTATGTTTCAAATGAATGCAGTACAGATTTTCTATTAGATTTTATGTAGCCATGCTATTTCCATGGACTACTTCTTAACACCGCAGGCCATCAGGACAGAACTGGACTCTTTGGGCACTTGTCTCCACTACTCCCACTTGCAACAAATCACAAAAGAGACACATTCTATTAATCTGTTCAATTACACTTATAATATAAGTACTGAATTCCAGTTGGAGATAGCCTAATTAACAAATCACATGACAGAAGGGTATTAGTAAAGCAGAATGGAGTAACCCATTGACCTGTTACTTAGACAACTTGAGTAATGGCTAAAATGCTCATCCCAGATACCTCCAATTTTTGAATAAGAAATAGCTCCATCAAATGTCAGAAGTGCAATTAGAGGTAGATGTGTGGGACCATAAAATAAAGGTTCGTAGGTCAATGGAACTTTAGGTCACAGATTGTTCACCACTGTTTTAACATCTCTTCTAAAAACGTAATCTTACATACTCATTACCATTTCTCTTGTAATAACCACAAGTGTTTCTAATTACTGTGTGAGTTGGTCACATACATTTTAAAAAAATTGTTTACTCCTTTAAAAATGTGCTGCTGAACAACTTACATACTCTCAACACATCTCTTTGGATATAATTTTCTCACCTGTAAAAGAAAATCAAGAAGTGCCATCTTGGACCATTCTCGGTAATGGATATCGGTACATCCCCATTCTGCTTTGGGTACTTTACCATTTTGCCAGCACTTTTCCTTTAATTGCTTCTTGTAGGCTCCCCAGGTGAGTCTCAGTGAAGAATGAGTCTCGTTGTCTGTCTGAGCCAAGGAGGGATCCCAAAGAATGACAGGGCGTGGTCCATCATCTCAAGTAAAAACATTTAGAATACCAACGTGAACTGTCAGTGAAATTTAGACTTATAATCCTTGACTATTCTTTATATATTGTCTCAAATTGAAATAGTTAAAAACAGATGTTAGTAAAAGGGCATACTGGCAATGATTTTATTTTCCTTAGTTAATATGGTTATATTCCACATCTAAAGAAACTATTTCAGTCAAGGAAGAACACCAGACTTCAATTGTTTCCAATACCAGCTGGCTTCTACCTACAATTGTGCTCTGCTTAAAAAGAGCTCTGATGCTTGAGAAGATTTATTGAAATTAGAAATAGTTTGGCCAATTTGCTCCTGATATACCGTATTTTTCGGAGTATAAGAAGCACCGGAGTATAAGACGCACTTTAGTTTTTGGGGAGGAAAATAGGGGAAAACAATCTGCCTACCAGGTATTCATCTGGCTAGCATCCTTAGTCTGGTCAGCTTCAGCACATTATTTTATCTCCTGGTTAGGACTTAAAAAAACCTTCTTCTGAGAGAGTAACAATGAAAGAGCCTGCAAGCCAGTAAGAGCTGGGAAGATCGTTAGCACCTGGTTAGGGCTAAAAAAAACTTATTCTGAGCAGCTGCAGCACATTATTTTATCTCCTGGTTAGGACTTAAAAAAACCTTCTGAGAGAATAACAATGAAAGAGCCTGCAAGCCAGTAAGAGCTGGGAAGATCGTTAGCACCTGGTTAGGGCTAGAAAACAACTTCTTTGGAGCAAGTAGAGCAATGAAAAAAACCCTGCAAAGACTTAGGGCTGGAAAACATTCTTCTGAGAGAGTAACAATGAAAGAGCCTGCAAGCCGGTAAGAGCTGGGAAGATCGTTAGCACCTGGTTAGGGCTAGAAAACAACTTCTTTGGAGCAAGTAGAGCAATGAAAAAAAAAACCTGCAAAGACTTAGGGCTGGAAAAACATTCTTTGGAGAGAGTAACAATGAAAAAGCCTGCAAGGTAAGAGCTGGGAAGATCTGTTAGCACCTAGTTAGGGCTGGAAAAAAAAGCTACATTCGAAGTATAAGACGCACCTGAATTTTCAGCCACTTTTAGGGAGGAAAAAGGTGCGTCTTATACTCCAAAAAATACGGTAAATCTTGGTAGCTTATTCAAATATTGCAAAACAATGTTTGTTTGTTTGTTTGCTTGCTTGCTTGTTTGTTTATTAGAATGTAAATATGAATGATCAAGCAGGGAATATCAGCCTATAACAAATACGTTTACATTAGTGTCTTGAATGTTTTTAGTTTTTAAATGGATAGAATTCCAGCAAAAAGATATGCATAAAATATGTGGCTCTACTACTTTCAAAGAGGAACCAACAGTGAGAATGCAAAAAATTAAAACTGTTCAAATCTGCCTAATTAATGTGCAGAATGGTCATGCATAATTTCAATCACATTATTTTAAAGATGTTGCTTGAAGTAGCATCGGTGTAAAGCAGCTATGCCTTCTCCTGGTATCAAAATTATTTTACATTCCTGCACAACTCAAAGCACTCTTTGGATAACAGATCCAAAGTATTGCAAAGCCCTATCTCTGTATGTCATGTGCAGGTCAATATGATGAATATCTGCATCCATCTGCATCCATTTCAGAATATGATAATAATATTTGCAAGAAATACCATTTGCCTGCAGGCTAGATTTGGGACCACACAATAGAAAAGTAATAAAAAATGAAGAATTCATTTTTTTTATTTTGCTCTGGGACTTTAGAATTCAAACAGATAAGCATCTGCCACATAATTCCTGAGACTTAACAATTATTAAAAAGACAAAAAAAAAACCATGCATAGTGGACATTGCAGTACCTGAAAATCCTAGCAGAGAATACAAAATAAAAAGACCTACAAATAGAATTAGAAAGACTGTGACAATACAAAGCAAAGATAGTATCAATAGTAATAGGCACTCTGGATGTAAACTCAAAATACCTGGAGCACCACTTGACATTGACAATTTAATTGACAATTGACAGTTTAAGATGAACACCTTACATCCTGGAAAAAAATTATTTAACACCACCACGCAACATATTGCATTTTTGTATCCAATATATAAACTGGAAATTCAATTACTCTACAGTATATTGTCAATTTTCAGAGTTCATTGTGTACAAATACATACATTTAAAAAGAGGAAATATCTCAAATTTGGATGGGAATGGGACAACCAAATTTAGAGATTGAAATATATAGTAAGCCATACTGACAAATTCCCAAACAAGAGAAACTGAGAGGAATAAAAATGGTTGGATTTGCAGTGATGGCGAACCTTTTTTTCCTCAGGTGCCAAATAGTGTGCGCACACGCGTGTGTGCCCACACCCATAATTCAAAGCCCCCCACTCGCCCACCCCCCTGCGCATGCGTGCGTGACCCCCCACTGCCCCATTTCCCAACTTCCAGTGGGCCCGGTAGGCCCATTTTTTGCCCTCCCCAGGCTCCAGACGCTTTCTTGGAGCTTGGGGAGGGCGAAAATGCTCCCCCCGCCACCCCGTAGGCCCTCTGGAGGCCGAAATCGCCCTCCCAGAGCCTCCGCGTGAGCCAAAAATCAGCTGGTGGGCACGCACATGCACGCTGGAGCTGAGCTAGGGCAACGGCTCGCGTGCTGGCAGATATGGCTCCGCGTGCCACCTGTGTAAGGTGACCAGACGTCCCGATTTTGGCGGGACAGACCCGCTTTTTAATGCTTTGTCCCGCGTCCCGCCCGCCCTCTAAAAAGTCCCGATTTTTTGAAAGAATGCAGACAAGCTAGGGCATTCTTTCCAAAAATCGGCTCTTTTTGAGCCGCTCGCTTCACTTTTTACAGAAATAGATGTGAACCGCAGAATCTAGCCCTTCTATTCCAGGCTGCTTTGCCATTGGCTGAAGAGAGACACGTGTACAAAGGAACCAGGAAGTGACTGCTGGAATTGGAGTATCGGCTGTATTTTGCAATGTCTGGGTGATCTTATTGAATGTATGTAGTAAATTATTATTATTAAATAGAACGGGTTATTAATTTTTTTAAAAAATCCAGGAGAATACATTGAAAACAAACACCCAGGCAGGCAAAATTCTTGCTACATATAATATGGAAACTTGGAAAGACTGTAAAATTTGCTGCCTAACTGTTAGGGAGAAGCCATGCTATAAGTGATTTTATTTGCTGTATTGTGTGATATATTGTGTGTATAAGAATTTTTATTTAAATTTTGTCAGACTTCTTTTGTGAACATGTACTCTTTTTCCATTGCTGCAGTTTTTTCCTTTAATATTATGTCTGAAAAATATGTCTTAGTTATATATGAAAAACAAAATTTATGCTTGTGATATTGTAAATTGTAATTAATATAGGGTGTATCTTTCCTTTTTTCTCTATAACTGATTACCAAATTATCTACACAATAGACTGTTCATAGCTTTAATTAATACTATATAAATATAATTGTATTGAAACTATAATGAACAATTAGAACAATGTAACATAAAAAGAAAACAAGAAATGCAAAATGCAAATAGTATAATAAACAGATTAAAATAATCGTTAATTTCAATTTTAAAAAGAGAGGAAATTAAACATAAAACAAAAAAATTATTTGAACAATTTAAAACAGCATTTTCACAAAGAAAATGAGAGAAGAAAGGTGCCTTTAAAGATGTAATTATAATCAGCTCAGGAATTTCAGGAAAGAGTGCACCATTGAGAAATTCTATGACAAGCCACAAGAATGTACAATGTGGTTCTTGGTCCAGCGACAAGGTTCTTTCCCAGCACTGACCCAGCCTATAACAAGAAAGGTAATACTTGTACACTGGGAAGTCCAGTTTAAGCCATGTATTGCCAAGGAAACCTTGTATTTAGTTCAACAGCTAATTATCCATTGGTGCTTCACATGAGCATTGCCATTCTGCACCAGCTTTGGCCTCCAGACTAAATGCAAGGGCAGCTCCAAAACACAAGAACATTATAGCAATCAAAATGTGAAGTGCCATGTGGTTAGCATGTTGTGCGCCTGTGGTTTGTAAATGAAAGTTATCACAGTGTGAGAAAGCCATCCATAATGTGGTGTAACTGAAACATTGTTTAATCAATGAAAGTATTATAGTTCGATGGGGGGATTGTTTTCATAAGTGCATTTGTTCAATTTTTTAATGCAAGTTTATGTTTTGCACAGAGTTCTAAAAAAGTGAACAAAAATAACACATCCAACCTGCAATTGGACAGTTACATACAAATTTGAGCATATTATTTCATACCATTGTTAATGGAAATTTTTATAATCACCTACTGTCAGGTTAACATATACAGGTAGTCCTTAACTTACAACCACTATTGAACCCAAAATTTCTTTTGCTAAGTGAGATAGTTGTTAAGTGAGTTTTGCACCATGTTACGACTTTTGATGCCACAGTTGTTAAGTGAAGCACTGCAGTTGCTAAGTTACCGTATTTTTCGGAGTATAGGACGCACCTTTTTACCCCCAAAAAGAGGGTGAAAATTTGGGTGCATCTTATACACCGAATGTAGCCCTACCCACCCACCAGCCCCCACCCTTCGGAGGTTTTCGGCCTCCGTGGTCCCCGCCGCTGCCACTGCTGCCACCGCCGCTTCCCCCCTGCTGCTTGCCTCCCCCATCCCCGCTGTTGCTTGCCGCCGCTGCCGCCACCACCACCACTACTTGCCCCCGCCGCCCCCGTTTCTGCTGTCCCCGCTGTCCCACCGCCGCCGCTTCCGCTGTCCCCGCTGTCACGCCGCCGCTTCCGCTGTCCCCGCTGTCCCACCGCCACCGTTTCCGCTGTCCCCGCTGTCCCACCGCCGCCGCTTCCGCTGTCCCCGCTGTCACGCCGCCGCTTCCGCTGTCCCCGCTGTCCCACCGCCACCGTTTCCGCTGTCCCCGCTGTCCCACCGCCGCCGCTTCCGCTGTCCCCGCTGTCCCACCGCCACCGTTTCCGCTGTCCCCGCTGTCCCACCGCCGCCGTTTCTGCTGTCCCCGCTGTCCCACCGCCACCGTTTCCGCTGTCCCCGCTGTCCCACCGACGCCGTTTCTCCTGTCCCCGCTGTCCCACCGCCGCCGTTTCTGCTGTCCCCGCTGTCCCACCGCCGCCGTTTCTGCTGTCTCCGCTGTCCCACCGCCGCCATTTCTGCTGTCCCCGCTGTCCCACCACCGCCGCTTCCGCTGTCCCCGCTGTCCCACCGCCACCGTTTCTGCTGTCCCCGCTGTCCCACCGCCGCCGTTTCTGCTGTCCCCGCTGTCCCACCGCCGCCGTTTCTCCTGTCCCCGCTGTCCCACCGCCGCCGTTTCTGCTGTCCCCGCTGTCCCACCGCCGCCGTTTCTCCTGTCCCCGCTGTCACACCGCCGCCATTTCTGCTGTCCCCGCTGTCCCACCACCGCTGCTTCCGCTGTCCCCGCTGTCCCACCGCCACCGTTTCTGCTGTCCCCGCTGTCCCACCGCCGCCGTTTCTGCTGTCCCCGCTGTCCCACCGCCGCCGTTTCTCCTGTCCCCGCTGTCCCACCGCCGCCGTTTCTGCTGTCCCCGCTGTCCCACCGCCGCCGTTTCTCCTGTCCCCGCTGTCACACCGCCGTTTCCGCTGTCTCCGCTGTCCCACCGCTGCCGTTTCTCCTGTCCCCGCTGTCCCACCGCCACCGTTTCTGCTGTCCCCGCTGTCACGCCGCCGTTTCCGCTGTCTCCGCTGTCCCACCGCCGCCGTTTCTGCTGTCCCCGCTGTCCCACCGCTGCCGTTTCTCCTGTCCCCGCTGTCCCACCGCCGCCGTTTCTCCTGTCTCCGCTGTCCCACCGCCGCCGTTTCCCCTGTCCCCGCTGTCCCACCGCCGCTGTTTCTCCTGTCCCCGCTGTCCCACCGCCGCCGTTTCTGCTGTCTCCGCTGTCCCACCGCCGCCGTTTCTCCTGTCCCCGCTGTCCCACCGCCGCCGTTTCTCCTGTCCCCGCTGTCCCACCGCCGTTTCCGCTGTCTCCGCTGTCCCACCGCTGCCGTTTCTGCTGTTCCCGCTGTCCCACCGCCGCCGTTTCTCCTGTCCCCGCTGTCCCACCGCCGCCGTTTCTCCTGTCTCCGCTGTCCCACCGCCGCCGTTTCTCCTGTCCCCGCTGTCCCACCGCCGCCGTTTCTCCTGTCCCCGCTGTCCCACCGCCGCCGTTTCTCCTGTCCCCGCTGTCTCACCGCCGCAGTTTCTCCTGTCCCCACTGTCCCACCGCCGCCGTTTCTGCTGTCTCCGCTGTCCCACCGCCGCCGTTTCTGCTGTCTCCGCTGTCCCACCGCCGCCATTTCTGCTGTCCCCGCTGTCCCACCGCCGCCGTTTCCGCTGTCCCCGCTGTCCCCGCTGGTGTCCCTGCCACTACCCGAAGTGAGCCGCCACCTCCGCTACAGCCCAAAACCCCCACCACCGCTTGAAGCCTGCTCCCGAGGCACCTGAGGAGCAGCTGCTGCCATCCGAAGAAAGCCGACAGGTTAGAACTTTTTTAAAGGGTTTTTTTTAAGGGTTTTTTTTTAAGGTTGCCAAGTGGAGGAGGAATTCTGGGAGTTGAAGTCCACAAGTTTGAAGACCCTTGCACCCCCTTGTCAACTTTAAGACTTGTGGACTTCAACTCCCATTCCTGAGCTAGTATGACTGGAGGAGGAATTCTGGGAGTTGAAGTCCACAAGTCTTAAAGCTGTCAAGTTTGAAGACCCCTGGGTTAGGGGTGCAAGGGTCTTCAAACTTGGCAAGACTTTTTACAACCATGTACACTTTTTACAAACTTCAAACTTGACAGCTTTAAGCCTTGTGGACTTCAACTCCCATTCCTGAGCTAGCATGACTGGAGGAGGAATTCTGGGAGTTGAAGTCCACAAGGCTTAAAGCTGTCAAGTTTGAAGTTTGTAAAAAGTGTACATGGTTGTAAAAAGTATTCTGCTACACTGGTATTTTATTAAATAATATATTACTACACCATTTGGTTCAGAATACTTTTTTCCTTGTTTTCCTCCTCTAAAATCTAGGTGCGTCCTATATTCCGGTGCGTCCTATACTCCGAAAAATACGGTAGTCACACGTTAAGTGAATCTGGCTTCCTCATTGACTTTGCTTGTAGAAGGTCACAAAAGTGATCACATGACCCAGGAATACTGCAACTGTTATAAATATGAGTCAGTTGCCAAGCGTCTGAATTTTAATCCTGTGATCATGGGGATACTGCAACAATCATACGTATGAAAAATGGCCACAAGTCATTTTTTCAGTGCCATTGTAACTTTGAACGGTCACTAAATGAGCTATTGTATGTCAAGGATTAGGTGGTTTTATATTAAAAAACAAAGAAACCGGAATTAGTACTTGGCGGGGGGGAACCGATCTAAACAATTTTTACTTGTCAATTTTATATCTTGGGATTTTCTACGGATTGATTATTTTAAAAATGGACCGCAAATAGTTTTTTAAAAAACAAAATATATTTTACGGTGTGGCAAACCGATTTACTCATTCATTTTGGTGCCTTTCACGTTTTGGGTGGCCTATCAAAGCTTTGCTTTGAATGAAAATGGCCCATACAGATGGATTAGATCCAGTGTGATAGAGGAAATTTTAATTGTTTGCAAAGGTTAAATTGGCGACGATAAGATTATTATGGAACTTCATATAGACTGATTTAAGTTACAGTAACCTGGAGTTGTGCATCCCTGGGTTATATTAGAAAAGATCCTTCTAAAAACCTTTGAAAGTCATATTTATGATATCCAAAACCACATTTATCAACTGTAGCAATTAGATTTTATTTTAAAGGTATACATACATGACGATTGTGACTACCTTTAATCCATGTCCTGACATCTGGGACTACTCTTGAAAGGTTTCAGGAATTTGCAGTTGTTGCAAAAGGCAGTTGGTTCCTAACCAATGAAAGTGGTATGCTAAAATTGAAGGAGAAATTCCTTTTTTTGTGCTTCTTCTGTTAGCTTGAATTTTGGTGGACAGAAGAATTAACCAGTATGTGTTTACAGCAGCTTTCGTGATGATGCGTGAGTGGTATTTCGCATATATATATATATGAAATATATTACAATACTATTTTTGCGTTCTATGAAAATTTTTGTTGCTCCATATAGACCAAATTTTTAATCAGGAACCCACCCACACCCGGTCAATGGTGTCCCTCTTTACCAATGTTAAAATCTGGTCACCTTACACCTGTGGCACCCGTGCCATAGGTTCGCCATCACTGTCTTATGGCAAGAGGAGATGCAAGTTTTACTCTATTCTCATATTTCAGAAGCTAAATAAATGGATACCTCTGTTTTCTGCTTTATTTAAACTAGTGATCACATATCCACACACCTTTCTGGTTGCTTCGCCCTTACAGTTCTTTTTCTTTTTCCCTCCTGCAAATCAAACATAAATGGCTTTCTCAGCACATATATCTATTCTTGCTTTACAAAAGCTGATTTATCCAGCCCTTCCTGTTTTCCTATTTTTTCTGCTTCCACCCATACATTGTAGATAAAAGGAAAGGGGAGGAAGAATGGATAATTAATGTGTTATTTTTATCCCTTAAAAAATGTCATTTGAAAAATGGAGTGAAGGTGAAGTACAGGAAATGAGTGTTATTCATGGGAAACAGGCTTTGCAATTTCAGTCTACCATAACAATGCATATTTCAAAATCTTCACTAAAACAGGCTTCCCATTGCTACTATGGACTCCTCCCCCTTCCCCCATCCAATCATATTATTTAACATACGTAGAAAGGACCTAAAAAGAACCAGTTCCAACCCCCAGCTCTAATGCCATTCAGTTTCAGATGAAATTATGTGTATATCCCACATTAAATACCAAATGATTTCTAAATTGCTGTGAATGAACAGCTGGAGGGAACAAAGTGAACTTAGAACTAAAAGAATTAACACATACAAAACTACTGGCTAATTGCCCATCTCAAAGAATATCAAAATTCTAATGAAATAAACCGAGAGCTTGAGGCAAGCATTTTAAATCCTGAATGGATAAACTATTTGCAGCCCAAAGCCCCATCTTTTTATTTCTTCATTTATTTTGATCTCTGGGGGATAAAAGCATGACAGCCACACAGTGACTTCATTGGAGAATTAGAATCAATATTTTAAATCCTTCTTTGGCTTAGTGGATAGGATCCCCTCCTCCAAATATTTAGTATATTTATCACTTTTTTGCTGTCCTAATTTGGCAGCAAAATCTGGGGTTACGCTCAAACAAAAAAATACATGTGAAGCCAGGAAATCCTGAGTTGCCCATTCCTACTTTAGAGATCCCCTAGTACACGGGTGTCAAACCCGCAGCATCACGCTGCCGTCATGTGACGTTTCGTGATGTTTTGCTCTTTATGGAGGTGGGGTGGGTGTGGCCTGCATTTGACGCATCTGATCCGTGGGTCGTCAGTTTGACACCCTTGCTCTAGTACAATCTTCTCAGTGGGTATCACTCACAATTGTCAGCCATGCTATAAGAAAGTCAAGAAATCTGTTGTTTGCCAATTGAGAGACGCCTGGAACTATTTATTTATTTATTTATTTATTTGGTAGTTTTTCTATGCCACCTTACTCCCTCAGGACTCAGGGCGGCGTACAACATTTTATAAAAACTCCAAACAAATCATTAAAAAAGGCAATTTAAAAACAATTTAAAAAAACATATAAACAACATACATACATGGGGGAGACATCAGATATAAAGTTGTCTCAAACTCACCCCGCCTGCCGGAAGAGCCATGTTTTGATGGCTTTTCGGAAGGCCAGCAAGGTGGGGATGGTTCGGATCTCTGGGGGAGATCCGAACCATCTAGGCCCCGCCAGTCGGCATTGTTTGGCTGACGGGACCTGGAGGAGACCCACTCTGTGGGACCTAACCGGTCGAAGGGAAGAATGAGGCAGAATGCGGTCCCGGAGATAGCTTGATCCTAAGCCATGTAGGGCTTTAAAGATGATGATCAACACCTTGACTTGCACCTGGAGACCAATGGGCAACCAATGCAGCTGGCAGAATATAGGTGTCACGTGGGTGTACCTTGAAACACCCACCACAGCACGCGCAGCTGCATTTTGCACCAGTTGAAGTCTCGAATACTCTTCAAGGGCAGCCCCATGTAGAGCGCATTGCAGTAGTCCAATCGAGAGGTGACAAGGGCATGAGTGACCGTGAGTAGAGCCTCCTTCTCCAAGTATGGTCACAATTGGTGCACCAGGCTACTAAGGAGAAAAGGTGCTTTTATTGCATTGATGGAAACAGTAAAAGGGGAAGTATCTTATCCTAAACATCTTCAACATTTCAATAAATAAAATACATATTTTTATCCTATAGAAGCCTGGTCCTAGGTTTTATCTTCTAAATTGCTGAGCAGGAATGGTATCTTACATGACTGTTAAGTTCAGCAGTAGCCAACAATGGAGACAAAAAGTCCTTCCCAGGCTTTGAAAAACTGGTGGGGACAGGGAAGGTGATAATGCAAAGTTAGCAGCAAATGTTTTGGAGTGACTAGTTGGGAGATAAATACCACATTGATGAAATACCAGCTATTTTTGCTTTTGAAGGTTTCTGTCTCCATAGCAACTTAGTGCCTTGCCTACACTTTCTAATATTAGAACTGCAAATTTGGTATATTCTGGTACACAGTTATAGTTTGTTGGAGAATGGCTTTCAGAGGACTCCCATCTGTTTTTTATTGAAGTGCCATAAAGATTCCCCAAACTGTCTTTTGCTTTATTGGTTTAATGGTTCATTATATATAGATCTCATTTAAACATGATTAGGAAATTGCAAAAGAATTCAAAAGTGAAATTTATCTATGCAAATCCAAAATGTATATCAACAAGTAGCAATGTTGGACAAAACAAGTTGCTTTTTTCCCCGCAACTTCAACCTTTTGGAAGGGTGTCTTAGGTAAGGTGACCAGACGTCCCGATTTTGGCGGGACAGACCCGCTTTTTAAGGGTTTGTCCCGCGTCCCGCCCGCCCTCTTAAAAAGTCCCGATTTTTTGAAAGGGGCGAGGGAGGGCTGGGGGGCGGGCTCTCCCCTGCAGGGACGGCCGGCCACGGCTCATGGGGGGCGAAAGACAAATACAATTTTCGGCGGGCACGGCTTTGCAAGGGCTCTTCACAAGTTTGGCAAGTTTCACAAGAGCCGTTCGTGTGCAGGGCAGTTTATAAATAGCGGCCGCCAGGTAGGGAGCCAGCCGGGGTTGCACAGGGCTGGGGGAGGCTCGCTAGCCCGGCAGCTCCGGCCGCAGGAAAGAGCGGGGGGGGTGCCGTACTGGGAAGGGCCAGCAGTCGCCGCCGCCTGAGGGGGCCACCCCCCCCCGCCCGCCCGCCCGCCCGCCCGCTTCGCTGCAGGGGACGCTGCACCGGATCCCGAGTCGCGCCGGCTCTCCCGCGGCCACGATGCCCGCCGACCTGATGGAGAAGAGCTCCTCCTCGCCCGCGGCAGCCATCCCGGCCAGCGCCGGAGGAGTCAACGCAGGACGCCCGCCTGCCGCCGGCCCGAGCTGAGAGGCCTGCTGCTGCTGCTGCTGCGGCTGGGCCCCCAGTCCCGGCGGCGGGAAGGCTGCGGCGGCGGCCCCAGCCTGCTGAGCCAGCGCCGGCCCGAGCCGAGGGCCATGGATGCGACTCCTTCACTCGGGCCGCCCCGCCCATCGCGACGCCGGCCTTTTCGAGAGGGCAGGGCTGCATCAGGCGCCGGGCATGCACTGGAGGGCGGTGAAGGACACGGTGGAGAGGCGCCTGATGCAGCCCCGCCCTCTCGAAAAGGCCGGCATCGCGGTGGGCGGGGCGGCCCGAGCGAAGGAGTCGCATCCATGGCCCTCGGCTCGGGCCGGCGCTGGCTCAGCAGGCTGGGGCCGCCGCCGCAGCCTTCCCGCCACCGGGACTGGGGACCCAGCCGCAGCAGCAGCAGCAGCAGGCCTCTCAGCTCGGGCCGGCGGCGGGCGGGCGTCCTGCGTTGACTCCTCCGGCGCTGGCCGGGATGGCCGCCGCGGGCGAGGAGGAGCTCTTCTCCATCAGGTCGGCGGGCATCGTGGCCGCGGGAGAGCCGGCGCGACTCGGGATCCGGTGCAGCGTCCCCTGCAGCGAAGCGGGCGGGCGGGCGGGGGGGTGGCCCCCTCAGGCGGCGGCGACTGCTGGCCCTTCCCAGTACGGCACCCCCCCCGCTCTTTCCTGCGGCCGGAGCTGCCGGGCTAGCGAGCCTCCCCAGCCCTGTGCAACCCCGGCCGGCTCCCTACCTGGCGGCCGCTATTTATAAACTGCCCTGCACGCGAACGGCTCTTGTGAAACGACATTAGCGGTCTTTTGCCCTCTGCACATGCGCAGCGTTCTGCGCATGCGCAGAGGGCAAAACCCGGCGTCCAGGCGGCCCCGCCCCCCGTCGGTGTCCCGCTTAAAAAAAAATCTGGTCACTTTAGTCTTAGGGCTTGTTTTGATAAACAATCCATACATATTTTTATATGCAGTTTTTCCTAGTAATGTATTTTGTATGCAGTTAAAGTGTTGATATCCAAAAGCAAATGCACACTGAGCTATGGAAGCTGAATTCCCTCACATTCCAATCGGCTTTTAGCCTCTGGAGAAAATGCAAGGTATACTGTAAATTTAACAAACAAATTTAATCAACAAATCCTACATACACTATTTAAAATCAGAAAGCTATATTATGGAAAATGGAGTGGCAAAAGTTAATTATCCCTGGTGGCATTCCCATCCACAGTGACAAACTGTGTATCACAGTGCACGGTACTTCCTTTTATACATGAAATGACATTGCAAGAAATATGTAAAAAGTAGAATTTACATTCTGATATCATAATGCACATATGTACCCCCTACAAATTCCTGTGACTATTTTCTGATTTTTTTTCTCATCAACTCTGTTTGATGACGAAAAAGTTATTTCAAATTTTCTTTCAAAGGATAAGAGAATTCGATGAAATTCTTAAAGTAAGAATATGGTTTTCCTCTGATTTAGTACAAAAGGAAGCCTGCAAATATTCTCACCTAAGATAAAACCAGAAAAACAAAAACTTCATTCACAGAAGAAAAACTTTTGTGAAAAATTGCAAGGCAGTTTTATACAGTTTTGATACAGCTTTAGAACACCATGGCAATATTATAAACTAGGCCTGAAGAATGATATTCATCAAACAAAACTCTTGTTTATCATCACTGAACTAAGCAATTACATTAAAGCTGTGGCTATGCAAATGACACTTCACCAACATTAACAAATGTGAGAAGAAAAACTCAAAGGATCACACTAACTTATAACAAATAAAAAGGCTTTTCAAATAAATTTATCAGTACTAGCATTTCTTTGGCCTTTGGACAGAAGAGCAACTGAACAAAATTATTGGATCTGATGAATGGCACAAAATAATATTTGAGACATAATAAAGGTTTTTTTCATTATCCCTTACATTAATTAAACTGATGTATCCTTTCAAGGGTGCAGGCTGGAACACCATAAATATGTTTCTTGTTCTTGCTGTTGCTTACACTGCACACAGGGAACATAATAAATGGAATTAGTTGAGTTTCTACTTCTGTCTATGTCAAGTTCTCATACTCCATTGGTATAAAGCCAATTACGGAGCAAACAAATACAATGAAAATTAGAGTCAGATCAGGGGTGGGTTCCTACCGATGCGGTCCACTCCGCCGTTCCGGTAGGGAGCCACCGATTGCGAAACGGCTCCAGTGCCGTCATCGCTGGTCCGTTGCACGCCGCCATCTTTTTTCAGCAATTTTTCTGCTTTTTTTGCTTCCTGCACATGCGCGGAAGCAAAATCTCGCTGAAATCTCGCAAGGGGATGAGAGCGCCAAAATCGTGTGCGCGTCCCCTCGCGAGATTTTGGCGAGATTTTGCTTCCGCGCATGTGCAGAAGCAAAATTGCACGAGCGGGCGTGCACGTGTAGTGAGGGGGGGCACGCGTGTAGTGAGGGGGCGTGTGCACGCAACATGGTGATGCGTGCGCAGCGCACCAGTAGCGAGTTAGGAGCAATCCGCCCCTGAGTCAGATGGTCATTTGCACTGTTTCAAAAGACGGTTGTTCTGAATATGAGCTCATTAAATAACTAGCCTTGAAATCACTGCAGTTGCATGTGCATTTTTTAAGGCTTGTACATACTATACAAGATTATAGAGCTTATACACAAATATATAACTTTACATAGACACACACACACACATACATGTGCATGTATAGGTGCATGTATGTAGTATGCATAAATACATGGCTCCAGAAGACCTGCTCTCAGGAAGGGAAGTGATTGCCAATTATAGAAAGGTAAGAGGACTTTATGCAAAGGATCTGATAGCCTGCAGTTCAGAATACTTTGCATATTCTTGGCATTCTCTGATTTAGAGTTATATAATCTGCCACAAACATAGGATGGGAGCATCTTAAAGATTAAGTGTGAATATGCCTTATGCCTCATCTGAGAATACTGAAACTGGATTTCAGCATTCTTGCCAAGCATCTCTATATAAACAACAGAAATATTGTGAGATTTAATGATTTCACAAGATTTTGTTTTTAAGAGTTGACTTTTAATTAAATTGGGACGGTCACGCTTATGACCAGAAACCCCAACAACCATGTTCTCTATTCCCATTGTACTTGCTACAAGTAGTTTATTAAAGCCCGATTTGTTCTGTTGGGCCTCTTTTGAAAAGAAAAATCTTTATTCAGCCAATATCACACGTGAGCCTAAAGACACAATTCTCAAGTTTGAAATAATTATTATAAATAGCTTTGAAAGTCAGAACTGCAAAATACTTCTTTCCCTTCTCATCTCCAAGCCTTTAAAAATTTTGATCTGTCAACAATAATGAATCTTAGAAAAAAACATTGTCACAACTTATCTTTGTGATAAAGCAGCTATGTCAGAAGACAAAGTAAAATAATTTGGTGATTTAATAGGTTCACTATTCATTTAGTCAGTGACAAACCAAAACATTTTATTAGCAAGTCAGACATGATGAGAAATTCAGACCAGAAACAAGAGATGTAAGCTCAAGTTATCTTAAGGGAAGCTTCCACAAAATGAGTGATATCTGTAAGATGCTTTCTGTGTGAAAGGGTAATATGGCAGCACATTTATCTTTTTGTATCCTTTCTTTATATAGAGATAGGTTAATAGCACATTGAGATGATAGTTCCAAGCTTTATTTGTATTGGCTGCTGCTGATTTTAATATGGCTTCCATGTTTATTATTTTATATAATGGTAATTGTTTTATTTTTATTATTTTTGTCATTTTGAATGTGATCCTCTGAATAAGAGAGGTTTATAAAGTAAATTAATAAACCACATTTATTCTGATACAGAAAATCACAACATTTTAAGGAAAGATAAAAGACACAAAAGAGAGCCATAGAACATTAGGCAATTGTGGGTTTATTTATTATAGCAGCTAATATTCTCATTCAGTCTGGCTTTCTGAATCTGACTTTCTGAATTATCTTAGAGCTATACAAGTAGAAATATCTAGATAAATATAATAGCACTATCATATATAAAAATATACAAAATTAATTCTATTAATAGATTTCTCCCTAACATGTCACATCAGTAACCACAATGATATAAGAGTGACAAATTAGAGATAGACTATAAAACCCAAAACATATTGGGAGATTTGTCCATGCTTATTGTTACATTCTCAGACTGAAGCACATAGGCTTCAGTCAGGTTCTCCATTCTGGAGGGAAAATACTGACTGCTGATTGGCTAGACTGTCTGGCAGCTCCCTATAAAAGGGCTGGCTGTCAGACAGAGCCTTTGCTGGATTGTAAATAGTTGCCAAATAAAGAGCTTTTCTTTTGAAGCCATTTCTCTTTGCCTCTTCCATTCATCCTATCTAACACTTATTATAAGAAATTAAATCTTCCATTAATTTGTGCTGATATATTTTGCCATTATTTTTCCCAGCTCCTGCCAACCTAGCAGTTGGAAAGCGTGCAAATGCAAGTAGATAAATAAATACCACTTCGTGGGAAGGTAACAGCATTCTGTGTGCCTTGGTGTATAGCAGGGGTGGGTTCCTGCCGGGACGCTCTTACCTGTTGGTCGCCGCAGAACCGAAGAAGCCGGTGGCGTTCGCGGCGTGGGGCTTCTCCTCGCCATTTGCATTCTTTTGCCCTCTGCGCAAGCAGAATGCTTTGCGCATGCGCAGAGGGCAAAAGAACGCAAATGGCGGCGTCTAGGCGGGTGGGGGAAAGCGGGCGGGGGAAGCCCCGCGCCGCGAACGCCACCGGCTTCTTCGGTTCTGCGGCAACCAACAGGTAATAGCGTACCGGCAGGAACCCACCCCTGGTGTATAGTCATGCTGACCACATGACCTCAGAAGGATCTTCTGACAACGCTGGCAGAAACATGGATGAAGACCGCCTCCAAGAGTCAGACACGACTGCACATAGGAAACCTTTACCTTTATTTTTCATAGCATAACTACCAATAGCTCAGATTGGAATTTATGATCCAAAACAGTAAAGAGGGTTTCCCATTTTAATGTTATTTATAGTTAAGAAACATCGTAACAAGAAGTGTACAATTTTTATATGTAAATCGCCCAAAGTCACTTTATGTAAGATGGATGGTATAGAAATTTGATAAATTTATAAATAATAAATGAAAAAACAAAAAGGAAAACTGCCACTTTTCTTCTTGCACATCATCACCTAGCAACAGTTCTCTACCTTTATAGAGAATGAAAAAGGCTGAATTGTCCTTTTTACTTCTTGACAATCACAAATGATTATGCAGTTTAAAAACAACTGCTAATATGATTACTGAAAGAGCAATTTACAGAGGGCCTCAGTCCATGATTCTCTATCCTGGACCCTGAAACCCGAACTACCTCATTTTCTTCACCAGCTTTGCACCAGTAAAATCCTTCCCTAAAAATAACAGATGTATAGTGTGACTTCTGTACTTTTAGAGTCTGAATATTTCTTAGAAGCTATTAAGCAGTCACTCAGACTATTGATGTTTTCAGTACAGAGACCCATAAAGTGACATTAAAACATACTATTTTTATATCTGCTTATAGGAATGTTTTCCTAGTCAATTTCTCCTAGTTTTCTTTGCCTTTAATAAAACACACACTGATTAGAAATTTTACATAAAATAGCACTGTGACCACATTAGGAAAGAATCAGTACAGAAATGGAGAACTATTTTAGGATTCTTTCATTCAAATGTACTTCAGCCTTCTCTGCCTATAATTATATTATGACTATTACTTCTGTTGAAGTCATAGTTCAGCAATACAGTGGAATATGAAAAGGGGCATTCATTTTGAGATTTAAAAACTGAATGTGCACAAGGTAGGTCACTTATAAGTTTAGTGTTTTTAGGCAATTCATGTTGTATTATCTTAGTGAAACATTAGTTTAAAAGGTGAGAAACAAAGTCATAATTACATTATAAAATCTTATTGAAACTATTTTTTCTAGAAATAAATTCATTGGTACAGACAGCAAGAATCTATGCAAAAAATTACGATTCATAGTATTCAGTCTGACTATTATAGAAAATTCCAACATTGTACATTCATGGTTGCTTTTTACAATAAAAAATAAAAGTATAAAGGCACTGAAAAAGAACAAGTGTTTCATTATATTCCTGGCTTTGTCAAATCACCTTGGGCTGTTTGAAGTAGAATTGCAATGTATTATTACAATTAAGCTTAGCACACAAATCACTAGGTAAAGTTGTTTGGCAATCTCTGTAAAGAGCACTGATTTATTCTGCACGTTTGCAAAAATCTCACAAGTGATAGAGACTACACAGCTAAAATATTAGATGACATATATGCCCTGGCAGCAATATCTGGCCCATACAGTACTTTTCTAGCTAAAGAAATTAAACTCCAACCAAGTTTTGCATCCAGAATCTTAATGTAATTTGATAACTCCATGTTCTCCTGACCAATTTTAATATTATAAAACATGAATGTTTATAGTTGATAATGGACAAAATAGATCACCCATCCAACATTGTAATCATAGTGTGATATTTCATAAATTAAGAAAATTAATTTAGTTGAATATCTGAAATTTTGGTTACTCAAGCAATTTATATTGTGACTTGACTGGGCAGTAGATACAGGCAATCTGAATCCTTCCAGATGTTTTGGACAGTAACTCCCACAGCCTCTTGCCATATGATATGCTCACTGAGGTTGAATAGAATCAGTCAAAAAATCTGGAAGGCATCAGATTTACATCAACTTCTGCTGTTGAGTATTTAATAACATTTATTTCTTGATGCTACTGAAGGATAAAAGCTTGCTCTAAGAGAGAATGTTCTATTTTTCCAATGCAGTGAGTAAATTAATTACCTTGTACAAATTCCAATTTTCTGCTTATTGTAGGCAAAGTCCGATTCAGCCTTAGGATCCTGTCCAAATGGAAAGCGAACACTTCACTCATTTCAAGTGGTCTCTTGATGATGCCACAGTGACCTTGACTGCATATGTCTTCTTTGCCTGACTTATTATCAAGCTCTGTTATCCCAAATACTAGAAGTACTCCATGTTGGGTAGGCACTTCTTGAATACTATTTATTTTGGAATCTGCCATAAAACGCATACTTAGGATGTCCTCTTTGCTCAACCAAGAAGGTGGACTCTCGCTGTACATCCTGATATTGCTCTCCTGAACATTAGTTTGAACATTTAGGCCTTTCCAATGCTTTATATTTTGAGCCATTTGTTTTTCTTTCTGCTGCTGTTTCTGCCTAGCTTTCTCTGGAACTGCTGTTCCTTTCCTCTTATTCATAGATTTACTATAAAATGGCTTACGTTGGATTATGCCATCTAGTGAGTTCTTATTCCCATACTGCAAAGGTAATACTTGCTTCTTTCTTTGCTTGGGCCTCACAGTGCCTCGAATCTTGGCAGGTTTCCTTCTCTTGGATCTCAAAGTGATGTATACCACATTAGGCAACATTGATGTGTTATCTCTCCCCATTTTAGATTTTTCAAGGTCAGAAAATGACCAGGTGCCATCCATCGGGATTTCAGAAAAACGAGGTTGAGCAACATCTTGAAGATTCCAAGAGTTCGCTTTTGATAGTCCTTTTCTGTGTTGTGGTACAACACGACCTACTTGACTGACAAGGAAGCCCAAATATATCACAAAAGCAGTGCCCAACAGCAAATTCCTTCTGGTCCTTGAGCACTTGCCACTCCAAAGAAGCCGAGGTGAGCACAGAGAACAAAAGAGCCTGTTGATAATTTGGCATGTCTGAACCAGGAAGCTCATTTCTCCAGTGAATCAACATGATGGAAGTAGTTTAAGAATCCACTGGTCGCCAGCTAGGATGCTGCTGCATGCCTTCTAAATGACCAGATGTCTCCACCTCTTTTTCCAGCTGTTGTGTGTGCATGTCTCTATGCATATACACATTGAAAATGCCAAACAATTGCAAATGTTCAGTTCTAATGAATCTTGACAGCGTACCCTGACAAGCTGTTAAAATCTTTCAGCCACCTCAAAGGGTGTGATTGAGTTCAGTGAATGAATGGAGTTGGCTGTATAAACAGAGTTAACTGAGTCACAGTATGAAAAGTCTGGGAGTCCCTTCTGGACTGCTGAACTGTTGGAGGGAAAAGAATGATAAATATCATTTTACAGTCATCATTACCCACATGGTTATTTTTAAACCATGTATATCTCTTCATTTAAAGACTACAGCTAGTAATTATATTGCCAAAAGGAAGAAAAGGTTAGAACTTCATGTTATATATGTCAAATTAATATGAAACTATAAAAGTAATCCAAAAACACAATCTGAAATGAATTTATTGTTCAAAATTTCTGTTCATATTAGTTCATATTACTAACAACATTCAGAAAAAGGCTTTTTTTTTACAAATTGATAGTTGGTATATCTTTTTCCCATGCTAGTGGCAAGGAAGATATATAGAAATCACTTAACCTATTGCTTCTAGTTAACATGGAAATATATTTCATTAATCAGTGAAGGACTATGCAGGAAAATTAACTTTATTTAGCTAAAGGAGAACATAGTAGTCAGGTAGAAAGATGTACATTCACAGGTTTACATCCATTTAGGCATTCATTTTTTTATCAAGCAAAAATTCTTCCTTTTTTCAATGGTTAGATGTTTTCAATACAACACTATTACATTGCAAACACAAATATAAACAATTGCATGAGTAAATTATGTACATGTGCATATTCTATTGCAAATGCATCCTCCTAAGTCTAAAAATACTATTATACTGATGTGTTCACATAGCATATCTGTAAAAGAAATGTATAAATCTTACAAATGAACATAAACTTAACATGTGAAACAACAAATCTTTTACTTAGAGTAACTGTATTATTAAAATAAAGTTTAGAATAATCTTACCGACACAGTTGGCCCAAATCTTAGCTCAAAAATTTCTAGCAGCAATGAATACTAGCAAAATCTTTAGGAAAGAAGTCCATTTTTTTCCAAGAAAAAATATCCACCAATACTTTTATTAAAATTGAATAAAATATTACAAAATAATAAATAAGTTTTTGATGTTTTCAACCTGTGTTTCCCTCCCCAAAATCCTGATGTATGCAGTTCATTTATCAAGACAGTTCTGTTTGAGGAAGATCAGTCCAAATCCATATTCCTTCTACATGTTCTGATCATCCCAGATGGGTGTTCCTAGTTGACTGCCACAAAGTTATATGAACTTTTCATTTCTTTTAAGCTATTTTAATTTCTGGAATGGGAAAGCCCAGCCCGATGTCTTGCTTCTAAAACAGAACACTGGATCTATATGTTTTGAGGGCCCCCTAGTGAACAAAACCCAGAATGATTTAACACCATCATCTTTACTACAAAAGAAAAAAAATCGAATATATTACAATTTGTGGCTGCAAAATTAAGCATATTTCTTGAGACACGTCAGATTAACTTTAATGAGTTTATTGTACAACAGTGTTCCAAAATACCTAAGAGTTTTAAAATTGTCAATAGAAGGAAGCAATAGAGGAGAGGAACAGAACAAGAAAACAATATGTTGTGTTTAATTAAATGAGAGATAACTAATTGGGGAAGGCAATGGGCAAATGGGAATTTTGAAAGGAAAAGGAGGCCAGGGGAAATTTTACCTGACCATAAATGTCTATTCTGCAAAATATAGCTATTCACTAAGCAGTCATTTACCAGAATGAAAACTGATGAGAGTGTTCAAGGGGCGTGCATAAGCGCACCAGCGTGCCTACCGTCCCTGTCCTAATGTTCCCTGTTATCAGTACCCATCTTATGTATATAAACAATGTTATATCTATGTATATTATCAATATGTACTTGACAAAATAAATAAAGAAATAAATAAAAATCTGTTTCTTCACCTCCCAATAAACCGTGTCTCTTCCTTTTTCCTGGACAGGTAGATATGTTTAACAAGATTTAATAAATATCTTTGGACTGTAGCCATGTATCATCCCCCCCCCCCCCCAACTTATTCTTGTAAACAAAATTGATGCTGAAAGCACAAATCCCAGTAAATTCCCATGGAATATAAAGGCCAATGGACAAATTTAGCGGGATAATGGCATTCCAAGAATAATGGTGAACACAGAGACATACGGTAGTTTTGATACGAGTTTCCTATATTGCCTAGAAAATGGAGAACGTGTATATAATTTCTATATCGAGTGTCTGTGTGGACCATATACTATAACTTTAGTACCAAAAATAATATTTAGAATTTATTGGTCTCCACTAATATGAATAAAAAAAAAGTCTGTCCAAGACATCCTTTTGTTAGAGATATATTAAGGATAATACTTCTTTAAAGCACATGTTTTTACAATTTCCCTTATACTTACTAAATTTTGCAAGAAAGCAATAATTATATAAATATGACTGTACAACAAAAATTAAAATTTTCAGAGGATAATATTCTCTTGAATTACATACCTATTACATATTTGACATCTAGACACCCTAAATGTGCCCTTACTATTGTTATAAGGAAATATCCTTTTAGGTTCAGTTCCAAGTGGGGAAAAAGACACTGGATTCATGAAGGTTGCTTGGAAGGAAGGTTTAATGGTGGACAGGAGCACATGGCAGGAGCCCCTGTACAGAAAAGGTAACTTACATGGTTGTGTGGTGAAGAGGAAAAAGAGGAAGAGATATATTGAGTTCCTGGTTTTTATAGTCTAAGTTGGGTCCCACCTCTTAAATTTCCTTTTCCTGTATAGAAATGTATCCCATTGGCTCTCAGACCCCCCCAGGGGCATGCTGGGGTGGCTCTTGGCTTTTGTCTAATCCAGCTTTGGCTGAAATGGAAGGGCCTTGGGCAAATCCTATTATGGTTTTGTCATGCAAAAGACTTTCAGCCAGGTGAGAGGAATGTGTGAGCTTAGCAGGGGTGGGGGTTTCCAAGAGGAGTCTTTTGTCTGTTTAAAAAGCATGTTTCCAGATGTTTCCACAGAATATTTCCTACATTTTAATATCTCCTAGGATATCTCATTTCCTAGGAGAGGGGTGGGTGCTAACTTCCTACAATCCCTCATTTTTTTTTCAAAACATGTGAGTGCAACACATGTTTTGACACAAGCTTCAAATTGATCAGGTCAGGGAGATTTTATGGGTGCTTTCAATTTTCTCTGATGCAGAGGGGAAGACGTTGAAAGAGGCAGTTGAAAGAGGCAGCAGAAGGATTCCTTCAGTGGCTCCCAAAAGGAGAGCTTTCAACCATGATGGTCAATGGCCAGGGCAAAAGTTCTGGAAATAAATTTACAGTATCCAATTTTCCATGCCAATTATGTTCAGATGTTTGATAACACTTTCGATGAGCTCCCAGACAGGTTTCAAGCAAGCACAGGCCCCACAATATTCCCACAGCCATGGTTTACCTTGAAATCACAGGCTGCCCATTTCCAAGGGATGGTTCTTGAATCTGCCCTAGCTCTTACTTTAGTGCATCTAGGATTTGTGAGTCCAAATTGAAGTTAGCCAGTGTGCAATCTAGGCTTTTCCTTTTTTTTTTTTTTTTTTTTTTTTAGAATGAGCCCTGGGACTCTTACTCCTGAGACCACCAGTGCAAAATACCCTGCTTTACTGGGCAGCAGTCAGGCCTTGGGTTTTCGAAGATCCTTTCTGCTAGCTCTTCAAGTGGGGAAATTGCCTGAGGGGACCTGTCCCCTTCCCCCATGGAATTAGCAGGGAGATATGACTGCCTGGGCTTTAATGCCACAAAGCAGGAGTCAAAACAACAACAACAAAAAAAAAAAACCAGCAAGCTAAAAGCAGCTTTGGGTGGGGGTAGGTGAAAAAGGGATAACCTCAGTCTAATTCTGAATGGCGTGTCTCTGTGTGTTTGTGTATGCAGCTACAAATTTACCTCCCACTAGACAGAAATCTAAAGTGTACAGAACTCACTGTGGCAACCACTCCCAATACAATTCTTACATGAGTACATTAAACTGATTACAATATAGATGAGACAAGAAAGAGAAACGTTACAATGAATTTCAGTGAATGAAGCAAGGAAAGAAAGAAAACAAAGAAAAAAACTTTACAATGAATTTCTGTGACTGAAGCAAAGAAAGAAAGAAAAACTTTACAATGAATTTCTGTGACTGAAGCAAAGAAAGAAAGAAAAACTTTACAATGAATTTCTGTGACTGAAGCAAAGAAGGAAAGAAAAACTTTACAATGAAGTTCTGTGACTGAAGCAAAGAAAGAAAGAAAAACTTTACAATGAAGTTCCCCCCTCCCCCCTAGTCTTTTCAGCTGTCTTCTGAGGATTGAAAATAGATGTTTGGTCTTTATTTGTCCATCTCAGGGTCCTTTCATTCATGTCTGCTGGGTGGCCTTAGGTTTTGGTGGTAAGGCTGGTCAGTCAGGCTTGGAAAGATCTGCTCCACTCTGGTTGCTGTGATGACTAGAGGACTAGATTCAAACCCAATTCTGGCTCAAATGGATGGAATGTCTTTACTGGAGGCAGTGTCTGAGCCCATTTGCTCTGCTTCCATAGGCTTTAGGATCATGTGTGCAGGGCTGAAAGACATAAGAACAGGGTCCCTTCCCCCTTTTGCTGGTAATTCTACCACGAGAGGCATTGTAAAAGGATTAGAGATTTGGGGGGGGGGTAGATAGCTTGCAGGCAGGGTTTGAGGAAAACAATCAACACATCAGTATCGCAGTTAAATCAATTATAACAAAATGGAGACATCACCAGGGGAAAAAAATGAACAGACATTTCCATCTTAGCAGAGAATTGGCATCCATTAAACATCACAGAAGAGCAATATTAAAACTGTTTGCATGTACATACAGTAAATGTAAAAATGAAATTTTCCTGTAAATTAACTTAAAACATTATCCCTTAAATTTTGGCTTTTCTTAAAAACATCGAGAGGAATAGGAAAATTGAACTCTGTTCCTTGTCCCAGATCAGGTTGGCCAGTCCTAACTGGGCAAAGACATTTTCCTTTCTTTTCAGTGCTTTTAATTTTCTAACAATTTGAAATTCATATCTCTAGGAAACAGAGATATTTTACAGTTGCAATTACCTCGAGTGCGCACAAGACAAGACAAAGACGTACACAGACACAAAAACATGGACAAAGAGGATGACAGGACACACACACAAGTCCTTCCTGCCATAAATCTCAGTTAAAATTAGGGAAGGCACAAGTCTTAACAAACAAACCACGTGGTTACATATAAGAGAGAGAGAAGAAGAGAGAGAGAGAAGAAACAACAAACACCTCAACATTTTTCCTTTTCTGTTTTCTTAAGTACCTTTATTTAGCCAAATTGGCTGTTTTGTTTTGTTTTGTTTCTCTGTGTCATCCCTCAGCAAAGCCCATTTTCTACACAAGTTTCCTGCTTTTACTTTTTGCACATTCCTGTCATACAGATATATTCCTGGCGTCCCAGGTTCCAAGCCCACACAAGGGTCTCCGCCACCCACGAACTAGAGCTTCCCATGATCCTTTAAATGTAAGGTTCACTTTGGCTTAGCTAGTGACGCGCTCAACAGTTTCAGAGACTAAAAAAACTCTGGGAAGGACTTCCGATTCTCTCGTAGAAGTAAGGCCCCCTTCCTGTAGGGAATCTCTCTAGGTTTATCAGATCCAAAAAGGGGATCTGCGAGGACTAGCCGCCCCTGTACAGCTAGTACTAGGACCTCCACACTCACGGGCTTCACATTTAGAACTGAAAATTCTGGGGTTTGCTTTTGGGATGTGCACATAAAAATGACAACAACAACAACAAAATTTGCTTTCCCACCCTTCAATCACATACATACACACACACACACAGACATTCTTCCTCCTCCCCTAACAGAAGGTCCTGTGCTCTGTAAACGCTAAACAGAACTTACACAAATCAAAACAGAGAAAGAGAAGACATTGACACATAGGCTGGTAGATGAGAAAGAAACTCTATACTACCAAATGAGGATAAACAAAAATAATTCAATATTATGAAAAGCTGTATGAGCAAGAAGTTTCAGAAAAATAAAATTAAAGAATATTTGGAAAAAATGGAATTGCCTAAAGTACCAGAAAAGGACAAAAACTATTAAATGAATGAATATCAATGATGGAATTATCAGAAGCAGATCAAGAGACAAAAGAACAACCAAACACCAGGACCAGGTGGGCCAGTGGCAGAATTTTACAAAGATTTTACATAATGAGGTATTGATTGATGTAAAAGGTACCACATTCCTGAATGGGAGCAAATATTACTTTGATTCCAAAATAAGATTCAGATTTAATGCAGATAAAACTATAGGCCCATCTCTTCACTGAATGCTGACTATAAAATATATACTTCAATAATGGCAGCAAACTAAAAGGTTCCTAAATGAATTTATACATTCAGCTCTCTTAAGCTTTTTCTAAGAGACAGATTAAAAACAAAATGAGAATGATTTTAAATACATTAAAAAAAAGGCACAAGAAAAGGATGCTATTGATTTTGATACTGGAAGTGCTAAATATAAATATTATGGCAGACACGGAAATTAAAGGCGTGGAAACTTTGAAAACTAATTTTGCACCAAGTGAGAAATAAAATATGTTAATAACCAACCTTACTGACAATTTTGTTGTCCAAAAGGTAGAGAAGAGAACTAGAGGAGATAATTAAGTCCATACTTGACTTAATACTTACAAACAAAGAAGAAGTTGTAGAAGGATTTGAAACTGCATCATTAACATAACAAAAACGATTCAACACAATTGAACACACTAAAGTCTTAGATTTTAAAATAAAGCTGACCTTAATAAACTCAAGAGAAACTTGAGAAAGATTCCTTGGATGAAAGTCCTAAAGGAAAGAAGCAACTCAAGAAGCTTTGTAAACTCTGAAAAAACTTGTTTATAAAAGCCAATTGCACAAAAGCAATCAGGAAAAAAAAAACCAGAAATCCAAGAAACACCAGCATGGCTGCACAAAGACCTCACTGACAAATTGAATGAATGAAGGACAGATACAAAAATGGAAACAGGGACACATAACTAAAGCAGAATATCAGCAGATAGCAAGAATCTGTAAAGAAAAATCAGGAAACAAAAGCCTTGAATGAACAACGACTTGCAACAAAGTGAAAGATAATATAAAAGATTCTTCCAATACATAAAAAAAACAAGAAGAAAAATCAAGGAAACAGTTGGACCACTAAGGAGAGAAGGCAACACAGAGAAAGCCATGAGTTGATTAACTCATTCTTTGCATGTCTTCTTGCAAAAAAAGAAATGCAACCCAACTAACCAGAAATATAACTGGAAAGGAAAAAATAAAACAGACTGTAAACTAAAGTTAAAATAAGCAAAAACAGTAAGAGAACACCAGGTCCCAGAGTCCTAAAGGAGCTGGTAAATGAAATCTCAGAACCACTGCACATCTTTTAAAAAAAAAAATCTTGGGACACGGGGACCACCTGAGAAACTGGGAAAAAGCTAATGTGGTTCCCATCTTCAAAAAGAAAGAAAAAAAAAACAACTAGACTGAGCCCTATCTAATGCAAAGAAAAGTAAAATCCTACCCCTAGGTAAGGAAAACCAAAAATATAGATAACTATTATAAATTGGTGCAACAAATTAAAACAGATTTGGAGAAGTGGAAAAAAACCACCATAAAATGAGTATCCTGCAATGGCTAGCAGACAAAACAGGGCTGGGGGGGGAGAAGGGGGGGAAGAAGGGGGGGGAAGGAAATATCAAAGGATTTAGGAAGATACATTAACTTGGTTAAACAAAAAGCATGATTATTTTTCCCTAAAATGATTTGTACCCAGACAACACACTATTCAATTGAAATTGGAATTTACATATGCCATAAAGTATAATTAAAAACAAAAATTACCCCCACACGCACATACACACATGCAAACACACATTTCCCAGTTTTCTATGGTTTAAAGTAAAATTTAGAGGTAGGTACTCACCTTCTTTCCAAGCAGCCCTTGAATTCTGAACTCAAAACCCCTTTAAAACCTACTTCCCAATGGCCAAGGCCTAATAAATTTATTTAGGCCAGGATCATTGAAGAGGCTAGCTTGGAAATCCAGCTGGCTCGCCAATTGTTATAAGGAAATATCCTTTTAGGTTCAGTTCCAAGTGGGGAAAAAGACACTGGATTCATGAAGGTTGCTTGGAAGGAAGGTTTAATGGTGGACAGGAGCACATGGCAGGAGCCCCTGTACAGAAAAGGTAACTTACATGGTTGTGTGGTGAAGAGGAAAAAGAGGAAGAGATATATTGAGTTCCTGGTTTTTATAGTCTAAGTTGGGTCCCACCTCTTAGATTTCCTTTTCCTGTATAGAAATGTATCCCATTGGCTCTCAGACCCCCCAGGGGCATGCTGGGGTGGCTCTTGGCTTTTGTCTAATCCAGCGTTGGCTGAAATGGAAGGGCCTTGGGCAAATCCTATTATGGTTTTGTCATGCAAAAGACTTTCAGCCAGGTGAGAGGAATGTGTGAGCTTAGCAGGGGTGGGGGTTTCCAAGAGGAGTCTTTTGTCTGTTTAAAAAGCATGTTTCCAGATGTTTCCACAGAATATTTCCTACATTTTAATATCTCCTAGGATATCTCATTTCCTAGGAGAGGGGTGGGTGCTAACTTCCTACACTATGTATTGCCAAAAGACTAATACTGCAGCATTAGATAGATGGATGGATGGCTCTATTCACTGAACAGATTGATGACCTGATTTCACTTGCCACCTATGAGCAGATTGCCTAGAGATGTAGATTTTGGACAAGAATAATGAAATATGGAATTCATTTATACAAAATATAGTAAGTTGAAAAGGAATGATAGTCATACAAAGGTATTCAAAATAAATATATATGTATTTGGATAATATTTACATTAGATAAAAAGGAGGGAGAGAGGGAAGGAGGCACATGCATATTATCCAGACCATTCTACCCTCATCCCCTGCATGCTCCCCTGATCTATACTGCCCCCCATACACCTTCCTCAATCCTGTCGCCCCCTTCATGCCCCTTCTGACTTGCAAAACACCTCCTGTGCACCCACAGCAGTAGTAGGTTCTAAAACCCTTTACTACCGGTTCACACATGCACAGAAGCGTCCCGAGCGGGTGGGCGGAGACTCCCACCATTGGCGCTACCGGTTCTAAGAACCAGTCCGAACTGGGAGCAACCCACCTCTGACCCACAGGTATCTTAACCTACATTGCCCACCCATACACCTGCAAGGCATCTCTGGCATATACCCACCACCTTTCCCAACCTATATATTATATATAACTGAGCTCATACAACTACTGCAATCCAGAAAAAGCTTGGCTTTAAGAAGGGTAGAGAGAAGATGGTCATGCCAGATCCAAAACACCTCTATTCACTTTGTATCAAAATAATACATATTACTGGTTCCCAACATTTAAGTGAAACCGAATCACAGACTCATTGTTCTTGTGCAATATATGCCAATGCTAATAGTTAGCATCAGCAGATTGTCAATTTAACCCTACTAGATATGCATGTAATCTTACATTTAATTTTTATACACTCATGGATTAGTGTAGCTATTTAGAGATCTCAGAAATATACATAGGTTTTTGAAGTGACTAGATTAACACTGAATAGCTAATAAGGCATATTAATATTACACCAGTCTTATTAGCTTAATATTCTTGTTTGTGTGACAAATAGTTTTGTTTTAAATTTAGGGCTGCCGCAGTAGACAAGCGTTACGTAATTCAGAAACCTAAACAGTTTTCTGGTTCACTCATCTATGGAGAAGAATTTCTCCTACTTTTCTGATGTGTGAAGTTAAAATTGGTTACTTGGACTTGGCTTTCAAACTCAAGCACGAAACATACTATCTCTCACCCTATGCCTCAGTGTGTTAATATGATTGGTAAAATAACCCTAACAGAAAAAGATTATACTATATATCTGGGCTGCAAAAATTCAGATGATGGCATTAAACAGAGGGTGAAAAAATGAACTTTTTCCTTTCCTCTGTGTCCAGTTTTGCACCACAAATCTAGTAATCTAGTAGCTAGACATCTCCAACAATGTTGTTCAGTGACCTACTGGGACATATCCTTATGTCCTGCTAACTATGGCTTGAAGACACCTCAATAACTGGTTTAAGAGGACATAGGGTTTTTGTCTCTGTCACAGCTGATCAGAGAGGAAACGGTTATCTTCTTTTTTTGCGCATTGCCCTGCAGATTTTTTCAGCGTTAAAAAGATGTAGCAAATACAAAGGCGGCTAATGCCCTCATTTCAATGGCTGCTGGTTATTTAAAATCCAGAACACAATCCTAGTGTTAGCAAGCAGATGACACGGGCAGATTTCACACGACGCGCCGGGCTAAAATGCGACCAGCTGGACTAAAATGCGCGTTGCGAACATACAAACTAACAAAAATCTATAAAGTCTTTTAAATTTTTTAATCTTTAAAAAATAGCACCGGATTTCTTCTTCTTCTTCTTCTTCTTCCTGCAGCTGTCTAACGCTGCGTGCTCTTCTAACGAAGCCACATAATTATTCTACCTTGGTAGCCTACATTTAAGACTATTCCCTTTCACCAAGCAATAATAGAGCGAATAGCTACTTTAAAAAATATATATTCTACTCTCATCTCGCGGGATCCTAGCTTTAAGAATTGACGCTGGGAGGGCGGAAGTCTTTTGTGCGCCGGATCTCCTTCCCGCATATTATTTATGTACAGTATAGTAGTTGTTTGTATAAACATAAGTAAAAAGTATCGATAAAAGAGGACAATAGGACAGTAGGACAGGGACGGTATGCTTTGAACAAGATCATTTGCAGGCAACGAGATCCAGACAAAGAACGCGCTTTTTAAAAATACGCAAGTGTTTGGCCACCTGCCTACTACAGCTGGGCTGCAAAAATCCAAATGACCGCGAAATAGCAGCAAGTAGTTACAGCAAACCCTGAGCCATTTTCTGCTGCCACGCCGTGGTCGTCTGGACTTTGCCAGCTGGGCTCTGACCTGTGGCGAGGCATCATGTGAGAACTGGGCGGAGCTCCTTGTTTCTTACAGCTGTTGTCCCTTGAAACAATCGAAACAGGAAGCAAGAGCCGGGAGGCTGTCTTGAAAGTAACATCAGTGTACGAAAGGTAACATTTGCCTTTCTACTAACCGCACACAAAGAATTGCGTTGACGGGTGGTGGTCTCTGCGGCTTTTAAGTTTTGTAAATTGTCAGCAAACGGAAGGGAAGGGAAGATTAAACAAGTAGAGACAATGCAAAGTCGATTGTGATATTATCCAAATACCAAAGCTTTTGGATAGGCTACTAATTAGTTGGTCCCGACCTTGTGCTTTCCAAATGTGCTGGAATGATATATACCAGCACTGTCCACAGAGCAAGCTGGCTAGGTATTCTGCATGCTGCACTCAGGGTTCTCCAACCTTGGCTACTTTAAGACTTGTGGACTTCAACTCCCAGAATTCCTCAGCCAGCTTTGCTGGCTGAGGAACTCTGGGAGTTGAAGTCCACAAGTCTTAAAGTGGCCAAGGTTGGAGACCCCTGCTTGAAGTGGGTTATAAGGTTGAGGAAAGGTGGAATAAGTTCATCCTGCAGTCAGTCACTAAAGTAGTTTTCACCTACTTGCTTCTTTCCAGATTAGGTGTCTAGACCCTGAATTTATAGTCCATCATCTGACACATTCAGTAATGAGTTGATTATTTATTTTATTTATTTATTTTGGAATTCTTATATGCCGCCCAACTCCCTAAGGACTCAGGGCGGCGTACAACAGTGAGAAAATACAAGAATAACCAAAATCTAAAAAAGTTAATTAGATGGCAGGAAAAAAAGCCCACATACAATTACTATTAAATAGACATTAGATCATCCCATTTAAAAAAAATATCTTGAATTGCTTGACTTCAGAACTAAACCATCTACTAGGAATGCTTCTACTGATGATATCATTGCATGGTAGTGTAAACTAAAAACACCATAGCTATTTTCAGATATCATAACATAGTGTGCTTTTGAGCCTTGTTAGAAAACCCAACCCTCTTTCCCTGAAAATTTATTTACAGAGCTATGTTGAGAGTAGTTATGAAAACTCAGAGTAAGACTTACAAGACTACTATTGTGTAAAAACCACAGTGCAGAAATACTGTTCACCCCTAAGCCTTGTTTCTGCATGTTCTCTGCAATGCATATGTATTTGCTACAACATTTGAAAGGGCAATCTGTGTGTTTATTTTTGCAGTTTATTCTTGCTGTTTTGCTCAAGGGGCACACAAGCTGGGTTACAAGAAATAAAGCAAAGGTTTTGGGTTCTTGATATTCTCCAAGTTTAGTGGTTTTCCTGAAAATGTTTCATTAGCAGACAAGGTAACTTTTTTGGTGCACTAATGCCAAAATAAAAAATCCATAATACAGGTAGTGCTTGACTAATGACCTCAATTGATCCCAAAATTTCTGTTGCTAAGCGAAACATTTGTTAAGTGAATTTTGCCCCATTTTATGACCTTTCTTGCCATAGTTCTTAAGTGAATCACTGCAGTTGTTAAGTTGCTAATGTGGTTGTGAAGTGAGTCTGGCTTCCCCATTGACTTTGCTTGTCAGAAGGTCGCAATAGGTGACCATAAGATATCGGCACACGTAAGAACCTATTGCCAAGCATCTGAATTTTGATCATGTGATACTGCAACAGTTGTAAGTGTGAAAAACGGTCATAAGTCACTTTTTTCAATGCCATTATACCTTTGAAAGGTCACTAAGGACTACCTGTATCTCAAAAAAGGCACTTCAATTTACTGTCACAACTGAATAAGGCTGAAATGACCTTATTTATGAAATGACCTCATCCTCTTCGCCTTCCAAAAGGGCCTGAATATCTGGCTCTGCCAACTGGTTTGAGTTCCCAATGGGGGTATCACACTTTGGCAGTGGTGAATAGATTAGAAGACCCCACTTCTGCACCACTTATGCATTAGTCCCTTTTATCTAATTCTTGGTGGATTTTAATGTTTTGATTCTCAGTGTTGAATGTTTTAGTGTTCTTATTGTTTTATATTATGCTTTTGTATTGCTGTAAGCCACCCAAAGTTGCTTGACAGTGAGATGGGTGCTGTATAAATTTAATAAATAAATAAAATCTTTGTTTTGAATTACTGCTTTAATTTTACCTAAAAGGTCATTGTAACCAATCAGAATAAAGGGGACTGTCATATTGTAATACTAGCATGAGGGCTTCGTTAATATTGCGATGTGTCGTTTATTCCATGGTTTTCTCCTCCTAGTGCTGCCTGAAGAAAGGGAATCCAGAGAAGTCAAGTCAGGCACTAAAAGCAGAATGGAGATCTGGCAAGGCACCCCCTACTCTGTCAGCAGTAACACAACAGATCTGACCATTGGCTTTATTTCTTCAGCAGTTGCTGTTGTCTTATTTGGATCAAACTTTGTACCAGTGAAGAAGTTTGACACTGGGGATGGTAAAATGTTCATCTTAAAACAAAATTGCTGTTATCATGATGTGTGCAAGTAGTTGGCATTTCATTTAAAGAGTCCCTTTAAACAATTATAGCCGATATCTAGCTTCCACTAGATAGGGCAGATAAAAGATACTTCTAGGTGGGCTGTAGCATTTCACTGAGGTCCAAAGTTACTATAAAATACTATAAAAATCGTATTTTAACATAACATAAAGGAAACTTTATGAAATGTATCTTTGTAAGTATACAGCTCTTATTGTTTGTGTTTAATTTAAATAAAATTAAATCAACTCTGGTTTTGTCATGACCTCATCCACTAATTTTCCCTAATCTAATAATTTTTTGGGGGGAAGAAATTGAAACAATGATAATTGCCATTTCAACCAAATGAGTAGTTGATATTCCTTGCATATTGTTGCCTAGTGCATAGGAACTGGATAAATGGTCTAGAACACGGATGTCAAACTCGATTGCATCACGGGCCGGATCGTGACGTATCACGACATTTTTTGCCTTTGCGGAGTGAGGGTGGGCGTGGCCTGTGCATGACATATCCGGCCCACGGGCCACCAGTTTGACAGGCCTGGTCTAGAAGCTATTTTGTTCCCCTGGGTAAAGGAACAAAGTATCTTCTATTTCAAGCTTTTGTAAAAAGGATATTTGTTAAATATTGGTTTTTCCATAATACAAGACTAAGTTGTATGTTACATTAATCACATTATTTTTAAACACATGCTTAGATCAGCCACTTTTATTTTGAATGAAAAATTGTTATGGGTTCTTTACCTAGAAATGTGCTCCTAGCTTGACCCCCTAGACCAGCGGTTCTCAACCTGGGGGTCGCGACCCCTTTGGGGGTCGAACGACCCTTTCACAGGGGTCAGGAGACTTCACCCGAATGCCGCTATTTGGATTCTTTTACCCTCTGCGCATGCGCAGAACGTTTTGCGCATGTGCAGAATGTTTTGCGCATGCGCAGAGGGTATAAGAACCCAAATGGTGGCGCGGCGGGCGCGGCGGCGGGGTGGGTCACGGTGTGGCATTAGGAAGGTTGAGAACCACTGCCCTAGACTCACTTTTCTCTTTTCTCAGCACCTGCTATTTATCCTCAAGGGTATGTTGCTTATTATAGACTTTTGGAGATAAAGGATATGCTGATAATGTTCAGCAGTATCTAGGCAGGGAGCATATTTTGGATCTTCAGAATACAAGAAGCCAACTTAACAAATTTTGAGTATTTAATATATAGCTTGATCAGATGACCTCTTGCTTCAGTGGTTTTACTTCTTCATCTTACATTACTTTTCCTATATTTCTCTTTGCTGCAGTTTCATTTGTAAACATTTCATTTCATGACATCGCAGACATTTCATGATATCGCAGACATTTAATCAGTATTAACTATATTGGTAATTTATAATTTTTGTTCTCTTCTTTTATTCTAGGAATGTTCTTCCAGTGGATTCTTTGTGCTGCTATCTGGATTGTTTCTTTAATTGTTAACCTGATTCAGAACAGCCCTAGGTTTTGGCCTCTTGCTATGGTTGGGGGCTTTTTATGGGCTACAGGTAATATTGAAATTATCCTTCTCCATCAAATTTATTGGAGAAAGATCTATCACAATTTACACGATTTACAGGAGTGCAGTAAAATATGAAAAAACCTAAGCTTGACAACATATTGAGTTGTAATCTGAGTTATGACAAGCTTTTTGAGACAGTGACTCAACTGTTGTGTCATTCATGACACCCATATTTTTCCTCAATGAAAATTTGTGATTGCAATAGCAGCACTACAATTGGACTCCTAAGCTAAGGTGACCAGACGTCCCGCTTTTGGCGGGACAGACCCGCTTTTTAGCAATTTGTCCCGTGTCCCGCGGCGTTTCAAAAAAGTCCCACTTTTTAATTTGAATTTGCTAGTTCGTTTCTTTTGTATTTCTTCTCTTCAATGAGATACATCCCATCATTTCTAGGGCTTCTGCAAATCTCTATTCAGGGATTCCCACCTTTTAACCATGAAATAAACAAAGGCGATCTGTTCTTTTGAGTAATGCAAAGTGCCACGAGTTCCTGCCAGTTCGGCTCGGCCAGTCGTTCGGCGTAGAGCCGATGGAACTGGCGGTGGTCGTGGCGCGGGGCTTCTCCCGCCCGCTTTCCCCTCCCAGCTGGACGCCGCCATTCGGGTTATTTTGTCCTCTGCGCATGCGCAGAGGACAAAATAACCCGAATGGCGGCGTCCAGCCGGGCGGGAAGCGGGCGGGAGAAGCCCCGCGCCGCGACCGCCGCCAGTTCCATCGGCTCTACGCCGACGAACAGGTAAGCCTGCGCCAGTAGGAACCCACCCCTGGCTGCGATGAAGGGGGGGGTGTTTGGGGGGGTGCACAAAGCTGCAGGATAAGAGAGACGGACCCCCCCGTCTTGCTCCCCTAGAAACCCACCCACCCCCCCGTCAATGGTGTCCCGCTTAAAAAAAAAAATCTGGTCACCTTATCCTAAGCACTTGTTTTAAAGGGCAAGTAAAGATTCGCTGTTTCATCTGGGCATTTGCAGGGTAACAAATGTTCTGAAATCTAAATGATGTTAATATTTTATGGTCTTGTTTTATGGGGATTTATTTTGTTTTTAATGGTGTTATGTACTTGTCTTTATTAGAAATTGTTAATTGTTTAGTATGCCATTCTGAGCTGCTTCAGAAAAAATAATGCAGTAATGACATTAATATAGTAAGTTAGAAAAAGATTTTCATTAATTTTCCATATTAGAAAATAACAGGTTATATTTTAAAGGTGTTTGTATCAAACAAAACACTTAGATACTGTATGATAATATAATGGGGTCAGCCTAAAAACTCTCAGAGGAGACATTTGATGTGTCCTGCCCACCAGGAACCTTTTCATCATGTGGTGAGGGTCTCTGGGTATATTAAAGTATGTGAGGAGAACTGATTTATATAATTTTCTTCATTGTGAGAAATACACTCAAAACACTCAGCAGGAGACCAAATGAACAATAAATAATTGAGCATTTATTAGAAGCTTTTGTAAAAGGTCTTGGAAAAGGGAAAAGTCTTAGACCAAGTGACATTCTGGTTTGAATACATCGTATAAATACAGTTCATCTTTATAGGCAAACACTCCTCCCATTCCATTGTCCACCCATTTTACGTAACACTTTTGGACTTCCCAGCATGGAAATTCCCTAGCATTTTCACATCTCATTCTGATATCTGCATACTTGCTTTCCCAAATGTCAGCATGTCCCTAGTCTCACACTCTGTCTCCCTGTATATCTTGTATATGTCAGCATATGTCAGCATAAACTATCTTGTTGATTTCTTCTTTCTCTGGGAACAGAGAACAGAAAGAAAGCTGACATGTAAAAAATACATTTTGATTATACAAAATAATAAGTCATACAAAATGGCTGTGCTTTTGCTCTTATATTTTTAAAAGAATAAAGTTCCATTTCTCACAACTATCTTCCCTTACATGTAGGATTGGAATGTATAATGTTTGTGAATTATGCTTCATTTCATTGTAGTCAGTACAGTGCATAGCTGGTGAACAAGGTAAGAAATAAAGCTACTGTAATCTGCAAAATCCCACATATCTCTTCTTCATTTGAATATGAATTACGCATGCCCGATATTCATACAATTATCCATCAAACCATAATATGCATAAAAAGTGGTAATGATAATTATTGTAGGTCATTATAATTATGCAAATATGTAGATGTTACTACTTCTGCCTAATCAATGGGTTTCATTCTTGTATGCAGGTAATGTAACCGTTGTTCCAATTGTTAAAACCATTGGGTTAGGCCTTGGCCTTTTAATCTGGGCTTCTTTTAACTTGCTAACTGGCTGGGCAAGTTCAAGGTAAACATGCTGCATTCTTAACATTTATTCTTGGAGCCAACCATATATTAGTACCATTTAATCAAAGATCAAAAATAAACTTCTTGGAGAAAGATTTCTTCTTTACATCAGGGGTCCCCAACCCCCAGTCCATGAAGTGGCACCAGTCCATGGCATGCCAGCAACCGGGCTGTGAAAACAAGCAAAGCCCCATCTGTGGTATGTAGGCAGCATGCTAAACCACCACTGCATTCAGTCCATAGAAAAACCTTTCTCCATGGAATCGGTCCCTGGTACCCAAAAGGTTGGGGCAGGGGTGAAATGCTCCCAGTTCGGGCGTGCCTGCTGGTCATCATAGAACCGGTAGTGATCGCAGCATGAGGCTTCACACACACACACACACACCCCGGACGTTGCCATTTGGGTTCTTTTACTCTCTGCGCAAAGCGGCGCAGGCGGCGTCCGGGCGGGTGGGCAAAGCCTCGCGCTGCGATCGCTACTGGCTCTACGACGACCGGCAGGCATGCCCGAACCGGGAGCATTTCACCCCTGGGTTTGGGGCTGCTGATTTACATATACCTGTTCATAATGAATTGTACAAGAGGATTACATTCTCTTGCTCACAAGATTAGGTTTAGAAATATGTATTTGCTCATTGGTGGCCTCTTTTGGAAGATTCTTTCTCTCCTCTTCCCCTCACCCCCTTAGATAAGTTCACCATAACATAAAGCTTGTAGAAATGCTAATGAACATTAAGCATTTAATAGATGTCAGTCTGTTAGAGGCAATTATATGTTTATATCTTAGAATAATTTTTTTCCCAAAATCTTCAAAATAGCATTAGCCCTAAATAGTATGATATTTCAAGTGTTTAAAATATAATAGTTTAGATGTAGAAGTTGTCTGCTTGCCTGCCTGCTTGCTTGCCTGTCTTATCACATAACAAACACAGTGAAATCATTAATTAGCGAAAGGCCATAACTGTAGCTTGACTATTCCTCCTACATGAAGATATACAACTAAATCTCTCCAGCAGGCAACCATCAAGGATGAGCAATGTGTGGTCCTTTAGAAGTTGCTGAATGACATGTTCAACATCAGAAAGCATTTATTTCTATATCTGCATTTAGCAGGAAGAATCAAGCTGCAGTAATGGTGCACAGTGAGATCTAGACTTCAACAACATTCTAAGAGTCAATGTTGCAATCTCTGATCTAATTTTTTTAACATTTTAAAGCTCTTCTACAATACAAACATATAATTGCCTCTAACAGATTGTCATTTATTAAGGAGCGCTTAATGTGCATTAGCATTTCTACATGCTCTTATTTATGGTGAACTTATCCAATTTAATGGTGGGGCGATTGGGAGAAGACATAATCTGCCAAAAGAGGTCTATAACTACTTCAAGCCATCTTAGGAGCAAATAAATCTGGAATAATTACATTTAAATATAACCAGTACGCTAATATTTAAAAATCTGATGATCTGAGCAGGAGAATATAAATCCTCTTGCACAATTCATTACAAACACAGATGTATTCATATGTATGTATATATTTGTGTAAGAGTTATTATTACTGATTATCTGTAACTCTATCCTTTTTTTTCTTATTCTTCCCTAATTTCATTTCTACAGCTGAAAAGTCATTGTGAAACTTGGAGAAAATAATACATGTTTTTAATCTACCTTTCATAGATTTGGTTGGTTTGGAATTGACCCAGAAGAAGTCAGAAAACCAGTTCTGAATTACATCGGAGCAGCACTTTCAGTACTTAGGTTTTTGAAAACATTATCATTTTCTTAATGGTTATATACTTTGATTTTAAAATATCTGTAAATAATCATTCAAAATCAGATGAATCAAAATGTTTCTATTTTATTCTTGTGACCTAAGCTACAAGCATGTTTTACTAGAAAGGATATTCCACTAGATTCCTGTATATGTTCCAAGAAAATAAATATTGGATTGTTTTAAAATTACTAATGTTCAGAAAATGTGTAAATATGCTTTTGTTTAGGATAGTAAAGAATAATATATCACAGCAAGTAAAGAGAAAAACACCAGTTAGCTCAAACATATACTGCCTAACTACATGGATGACTATTGATGTTCTCTCTTTGCAGCTCCATCGTATTTCTTTTCATAAAAAGTGAAGTTCAAAACTCTTCACCATCTTCAGAAAGCACTCCATTATTAAGAGAACATGTATGTTTCTTTTTGTTATTGTTATAGTTTTTAAGGTGGTGGCTAAAAACTATCAACTACTTTTTTCCCTTAAAAAGTTTGTTTCAGCAGCAGAATTAGCGATAAAGATAAGTATCACTCAACTCCCAGGATTCCTCAATCAGCAAAGATTTAAAATGATGTAAAAGTGCCATCACATGTCACTGGGTGTCACCCCAGTAAATGTATGCCTTTATTGTGCAACAAACATTAATATGGAGTTTATTCCAACCATTTGCTGTCCAAAGCTTTGTGATAAATCCTGTAAGGTGCAAAGCTTCTTTTCCCTTGTAGGAATCTGTTTCAGACTGCTGATTTTCACTATTGTAGATCTACTCAAACAGGACTTTTTAAAAGTTAGATTACATATTTATCAAAGGCTGAATAACTACTATGTGCATGAAATGGGAATATGCCTAACAGCTGGCATAATCTTTGAAAGCATTTGTTTGTTCTGTTGGATATTTGACAAATGACTACCTTGTCCTCTAAATTCTGCTAAATAAGCTTCAAGAATAAAGTGTTTCTTTCCATAGCTAAAAAAAAAGATGTGGAAAGCATACAGCATTGAAGAGTTTCATAAATTAGTATTATATTAATTAATTATATTAAAATAAATATTAGCATTATTATCACAACTTTTTAATCCAAAATTTATATTCTTTTCCTCTTTCTTGTTTTATACTTACAACAATTATATGAAATAATAAATGCTGAAAAATAGTAAGTGGGACAGTATCATCCAGGGATTGGAATCATGATCTCAACAGATTTGTAAGGCATGAAGTTGTTGCACTATGTTGGTTTTATTAGTCTTATTACGAGAAGTGGCCAAAATCTGTGTTCTCAACATCTTTTTGCTGCAAGGATAACAATCTGGTACCTGCCGTATAGTAGGTTTTCATTTGATTCCCAGGCATAATAGGAACTCTAACACTATTTGTACAAGAGGTGTGGCAAGCAGTACTACAGTCCCAGAAATGGAAAGGATTGATAGTGCATATTAATTGTATTTATAGCATATAATTACAGTTGGGCTGAACAACAGTGGCTGTGGATATCAGTGAACAGCATCAGAAAAGGAACAAAACCTGTGTTTAGGGATACACAGTAGCAATAGCACTTAGACTTATATACCTTTTCATAGTGATTTACAGACTTCTCTCTAAGCAGTTTGCAGAGTCAGAATATTTCCCCCAATAATCTGGGTCCTCATTTTACCAACCTTGAAAGATTGGAAGGCTGAGTCAACTTTGAACTGGTCAGAATTGAACACCTGGCAGTGAGCAGAGTTAGCCTGCAATACTGCATTCTAACCACTGCGCCACCACAGCTCTTACCTTACATTTGTAGAATGTCGGAGAATATGTGTTAATAGATTTTACCTCCAACTATTTTGGGAACAAGTGGGGCAGTTCTTTCTTCCATTAATGTATAATCAACTTCTTTTTTTACAAAAAGCGTATTAACAGTTTAATTCAATTCATGTCTCCTCATATTTCATTTAGAAAGATGTGCATTGATTTGCAACTTGAAATGAAAAGTTACAAAATAATGTATAATTTGCCTAATTATTATAAATGGTGATATAAATTCAAGAAGCAGGAGAATGTGCTGATCTGGATTTTCAAAACAAAATAGTTTTCAGTGTACCACAATTCGCTTAGGCAGAGTTCTATCTTCAAGTGTAGATTAAGTCCAAGTTTAAATGCATTCAAATGCTTTTGGAAATCTTAAAAAAATTAAATGTTTTCATTTTCATCAACAGTCTATCAACACTTCTGAATACAGAGTCGAAAACAGGAGTGATGTATCTTGGGTGGACAACCTTTCTCCGTTAGGAAAAAGAATGGTGTAAGTTCAGGATATCTTCCTCTCCCACCTGATTCCCTCTCTTGTGTTCTGTGATAGCTTTTAGAGAAGAGAGTTGGTAAGCTAAACATTTGGTTGCAGTCAAGAACTTTTGCTGTTTCCTCATAAATAATAATTTCTGAAAATCAGTAGCTGTTCTCCAGCGGTGTTGTTTTCATGTGCAATTAAAGTCGTGACTAAGTCAACGTAAAATATTTCTGTCTTTCTTTTCCTGCCAGAGGCTGCTTTTTGGCTATGATAGCTGGGATATTCTACGGCTCTAGTTTTGTACCTGTGTTTTACATCAAGGACCACGGCAGAAGAAATGGGACTACGTATACAGGAGCCAGTCAATTTGGTAAAAGCAGATGACTTCTTCTGAAAGTCATATATCCTAGAAGTGTGGCCTGTCATATATCCTGTGGCCGTTTATGGTATATGGAAGGGAAGGGAATTGTTTACATGTTTCCTTTTACATTCCTCATGCTACTTGCCTCAGAGGTAGATTTCAGATATCTTTTAGCGAAGTTTTTTGTCCTAAAATCAATTGCTTTATATATATAAAAAGCAAGCAATTGATTTTAGGACAAAAAACTTCGCTAAAAGATATCTGATCCTAAATTTATTGTGTTACATTTAAAACTCTTTTTATTAATAGATTTAAAAGTATGGCGATTTGGATTTGCCCCCAAAATATCACATTAGAAAGAATTTATTGATAAATACAGGTTAAGAAAATATGCTGATTTAAATAAAATATCATATAATACTATGCTATTATTATACTAATTCTGATTACATTAAAACAGATTGCCCTTGCTATTTACTGAGGTTCTCTTAAAGCTAAGCAACTCCAAATAACTAGACTCTGGAAACTGAGACCATGAAAAAAATGTACTTTATAAGTAAAAAGCCGTCTGCAAATTGTACACATTACATCAAAAAACATCCCAAATTGGACTTCCGGTTCCGGATCGCTGCATCGCGGACGCTCCTCGTTGAGCGCCTTTCCTTTTCCCCGTTAAAGCCGCCAGAACAGCTGTCTGGCGGCTTGAAAGTCTCTGCCCCGGGCAAAGGGGAGAGATGAGAGCCGGACAGGTGGGGTAGAGCCCCCCCTAGTGCCCCAAGTGTCAGCTAGGGGCGCGAAAGGTGAGGGCTCCCCAGCCAGCCTGTCTCTTGCTCCGGGGACTTGGAAACCTCCGCTTTTGCGGAGCAAGATGCTGTGACCACCCGCTGCTTCGTGAATGGGATTACAACTACTTAATTGTTTAAACAAGCAGACAGAGAGAGACAGGATTTTAAAGGGCAAGTACAGATTTTTTTTTTCTTTCAACTCCACTGCTGATTTTCACTTCGGAAGAAACTAAGTAACAGTTATTAGGCTACAACATGGCGATCGGAGAAAGTGGGAGGAGAAGTGAAAGTAACTTTCGTTTCCCTAGCAGCTTTTTTTCTTATGGAAATTTTTGATTTTGAAAGTTGGCTTTACTCTCTCTGTCTCCCGATTCTGGATTACATAATAACTGACAATTTTTTAAAAATAAAATTCTATCTGGCTTTGGAATTTGAAAGAATTTTAAAAGAAATTTAAAAGAACTTTAACTAGAGGCTTGGCTTTTTCTTTGTTCACCACTGGAAATACTAAAATGGCTTCAAAATCTGGAAAGATTGTTTTGAATAAAAGAATGGATTATTCATCTGGTTATATTTCTAAAATGCAACTTACCACTGAGTTAACACCCCCAAAGTCTTTAACACCTGAAAATTTAATAAGTACCTTAAAGATTATGAAAGATGAACTTATTGTTGAATTTAACCAAAAAATTAATGAAATAGATAATAAAATGCAGGCTGCTTTAAAGAATATTGACCAACAAATTAGAAATGATGTGTTGGAGGTATGTAAAGGTCTAGCAACAAATATTGAAGTTTTGGCAAACCGCATTGAAGAAAACAAACAAGTTTTGACAACTTCAGTAGAATATATAGATAAAATACAAAATGACATTGCAAATTTTGAAACAGAGGTGTTAATGACGCAATTCAGATCCATGGAATTTGCCATAAGGGTCAGGGGGTTGAAAGAAGGATTATATGAAGATTTGAAAGGAAGGATGGTGGAAGCTTTGGAGCAGGTGTCTGGACTGTCTAAAGAAGAACTAGCCAGGCAAATTGATAAAATATATAGAATCAACTCCTGGTATGCAAAACAAAAACACCTACCAAGGGATATTGTAATATACTTTACTACAAGAGCCTTACGGAATAGGATTATACAGGCGACGTTTAAAAATAACCTGCAGGTGAATGGCCAGGAACTGATGATATGGAAAGAAATTCCCTCTAAAATGCTCAAAGCCAGAAAAGATTATACCTTTCTGATTGATGAATTTAAAAGGTTAAATTTACATTACAAATGGGAAGCACCAACAGGAGTTGCAGTGAAATTTCTGGGAAAAAGATATCGGCTTAATACAACAAAGAAAGCTACTGAATTTTATGTCAACGTCTTAAAGGCTGATATATCCAAGATTCCAGAGGAAAGATGTATGAAAACAAAAGAGGAGGAGGAGGGAAAGCCATCCCTTCCTCTTCAAATCGAAACAGATTTACAAAATTTAAATGATTGGCAGAGCCAGACAGATGTCTACAGTCTGGAAAAGGAGATGGAAGATCGGGGTCAGATGGGAGGCGAGCTGACAACTACAAAATTATCAAGTTACAAAAAGATGCAACCATCATCAAGATACAACAAGATGCAGTGTTGAAGTTTATTGGACAGATGGTTGCCATTATGACTGTACTTTTCTTTTTCCCTTCTTTCCTTAATTTTTTTTTCTTTTCTTTACTTCTTGCATTCTTTTTTTTTTTTTCTTTTGTTTTTTTTGGGGGGCTTATTCAAAGTATTATTAATTCTTTTTAAAGATTTAGAACTTTTTTGAACCTAATAATTTAATACATAGTAACATTTTGTTACTAATAGAGTGGTAGAATTTATGATGAAGTTTAAGGTTTTTGTATTATTATTTAGTTATTTTTTGTGTAATATCAATTTAAGTTTTATTTAATTGTGAGAAAGATTTGGAATTGTTATCTATCCAGTTATAAAATATTACAATTAGATTTAACATTTATTTTTTTTGGGAGGAAGGTTATTTAAAGTTTGGAATTAGTGCTTATAATCTGATATATAGTAATAGTAAGTTATTTATATACTGATTGATTTTATGATGAAGTTTAAGGTTTTTGTATTTAATACTTAGTCATCATTTATGTAATAATCATTTAATTCTTAGTTAACAGTGAAGAAATGTTGTGAAGGGTAGATGATTGAAAGGAGGAGGAAGGAATTTTTATTAGTGTACAATTTGGAGTTGAAGTTTTAAAAAAATAAGGTGGAAGTCAAAATTTTTTAATTTAATTTAAATTTATTTTATTGATATTATGCCCTGTACTCTCTCTGGGAAGTCCGGGGGGGAGGGGGGAGGGAAAGGGGTGGGTTAGGGGGGAGAAAAATTAAAAAAAATGTTTGTACTTTCTATTTAATGTTTAGCTATTATCTATGTAATTTTGTACTAATAAAACTTTTTGAAAAAAAAAAAAAAACATCCCAAATTGTGGGAAAATTAAACTCTTTATTGTAGATTCTGCATTAAGTATATATTTTATAACCCTGGATACAAGAAAGTATGGCTAGTGAAAGTAAGGATGCTGAAGGCCACATGTATAGTGTTCTCTTTATTCTCTTTATGTGTGCTTGTGTTGCTTGTTTTGTGGATTTCAGGGGCAGACTAACATGGTCAGGAAGAGGGTCTCCAAAATCTTGAGACTTGCCCTCTCCTTAGCACTTTGGGCAATCTCTATTTCAGATCTCAATGGATTGCTGCCCATTCCATTGTATTTTATGTCCTCTAAAACCTTGTCAGTCTAGCAGGAGGAGAGAAAAATCCACCATCCTATGCAAAATAGACAGTAGACTTTTTTTTCTATAGTGAAAATCACATGCTCTCTGAAACAGTAGTGTTTGCAAGTACTACTCATCCTCAGCAAAAGAAACGAACACTCTTGTGCAGCAATTTTAAGATACAATTTTAAGAATAAAATAACCAGTGTATGAATGCATTGTCTTAAAATATTATTCAATATTTTAAAAAACTTTAAAAAGTTAAAGAGGGGAACTGTTGGAGGGTACATATTTTTCTATAATGTTTCTATTGTTTAATGGTCTTTAGCATCTATTTGCTGCTGAGCTTTTTGCTTCACAGTTTTCTGAAAAGGTTGTAATAATAGGAATAAGACATTATTTTTACTCGGAGAGCACTGGTACTAGAAGTCTTGTGGCCCAGGGCACTCCCAACTTTTATGGGTCTTCTATTTACACGGCTTATTTTTGATAGAGAGATGAAAATGTTGATTAATTAGAACAAAAATCTCCCAGTTAATAAACTGTGAATGATTGCAACATGTGATCTTGCCTAAGTAATCAAATCAATGAATAACATTGGTGAACTTCTTGAACATATGTCTTAAATATATATTTATATATTGTATATCTTTTGATATTTATTTCAGATTTAGATTATGTATTTGCCCACTTCAGTGGCATCTTCCTTACAAGTACTGTCTACTTTCTGCTTTACTGTGCAGCAATGAAAAATAACCCTAAGGTTTATCCTGCAGCCATAATACCAGGTATAATTTTCAAGCAAAAGCAAAGACCTTATTCAGATTTATAACCTATTTGGAATATGTATCTTGTCAGTAAGTACCTTTTAATGATGCCTGCTATCCTGGGCATGATTTTAGTGCCTTTTAAGATCAAATATCAAGATTCTTAATTGAATATTAATTTAATGTAGTGTGCTTGTTCAGCATTCATAAAGAAAAAACATAAAGTAAGTAGAAAAATAAATCCCTTTAGCTCAGTCTGCTGGAACTAGAGCTTCAGAACTATTGATTCTTTGCATGTTCTAATGTCAAACATTAGAAACATTAGAGAAAACAAACAAAAATTTTATTTCACTTGATTAGAAGACTAATACAAGTCCATTTTAAGGATCAGAACTAAATCATGCTTATAAATACACGAAAGCAACAATTCTGTACTATATTTTACATACGGACTTAAGATTCAACATGATTCTTTATCTTTGGAATTGCCCTCCATCTTATGTAGCTTTTTTAGCTTAAATTCTGTGTATATAAATAACAAATCCTTTCTCCAGATAGCATTGATCTGACCGAGGATATTTGGGTGCACAGAGAAAGCTCAGGATTTGCAGAAATATCTTCTTCCCTCCTACAAATAATAAGGAAAAGAAATCAAGGAAGGAAATCCCAAAGATATTGGAAGAGCCATGACTCCGTGCAGGGGTAGGCAAAGTTGGCTCTTCTATGACTCATGGACTTCAACTCCCAGAATTCCTGAGCTAGCATGATTGGCTCAGAAAGTCTGGGAGTTGAAGTCCATGAGTCATAGAAGAGCCAACTTTGCCTACCCCTGACTCCGTGTATCCTTGAAGGAGTATGGCATGCTGGCAAAAATATTCAGGAGCTCTCCAGGATGTAATCCCATAGTAATCTTTTTTCTTACCTCTTGTCAGGATTTATTTCTGGCACATTATGGGCAATAGCCAATTGCTGCTGGTTTATAGCAAACCACTATCTCAGCGCTGTTGTGAGCTTCCCAATAATCACGGCTGTAAGTATCAGAGAAATTCTTGGTTAATAAATGGGAGTGGAGCACCTGCTAAAGCATCTCTTTTATGGAAGTTTCATGCTGCTTTCAAGGGCTCTTCCAATGCAATGTATTGTATGCTATGTTATTCCTTGGGAGAATATTACTTGATCTCGAATTTTAAATTGACTTTTATCTGGCTCTGCTTATGTAAATGGGTCTGCTTATGCAAAACAGTTGCCTCCAATCTATGAATTAATCAAGAAAGCTCCAAATAGGGGGAGCAGGACAGATCATTCCTATTTTTTTCATGTTTCTCCTATCTGACATTGCTAGAGCAGACATAAGTGTGGGAGCGTCCTGGATTGTTTCTGTTGTGGTTTAAGTCTACGGTAGGAGCAGCGCAGTGCCTCAGCATTTAAGACATTGGGCTTGTTGGCTAGAAAGCCAGCAGCCCAGGTTCGAGACCTCAGTGCCATGCGACGGGATGAGTGCCATGCGACGGGGTGAGCTACAATCCTTCCCCAACTCCTGCCAACTTGGCAGTTCAAAAGCATGCAAATGCAAGTAGATAAATAGGTACCACTACAGTGGAAAGGTAACAGCGCTCCATGACAACATGCAGGCCACACGACCACAGAAATGTCTTTGGACAGCACTGGCTCAATGGAAATAGAGATGAGCACCACTCTGTATAGTTGGCAATGACTAGCAGAGTAAAATCCACAAGGATTCCTTTACCTTTTTTTAAAACTCTAGGATAGGATCAAGGAAGCCTGGAAGGGAGGGTTACCAAGCTTAGGACGTCAAAAACTTAGAAAGTGCTACCCACAAAGTCTGTCAAAGCTGAAGGTGTCAGATTTCATCCTGTAGCATTTCTGTGTACTGCTAGAGTACTGCTGTAGTGCTCCTTCAATTATGAGGCCCACCAGATAATTCTATTTGTTTTCAAAGCCATTATAGAGATGGAAAGTCAAACATTCCCAGCCCTCCCAAGACCCCACAAGGATCAACATTCACAACTCATGCACTTGACAGACTTGGTGTAACAATTATGATCAGGACTTTTTATTTTTTCTCCCACCTCTTCTCCAAGAATATGACACCCTGGAAGGAAGTAATAAGAATGTCCATCATTCCCCATATACAGTATGTACAAGTAATTTTAAAACTTGGTGGTAGTACCAGAGGTGGGTTCCTCCCGGTTCGGACCGGTTCGCCTGAACCAGTAGCATCCTGCTGGTGACATCACAATGACATCACGGAACCGGATTGGTCGGTGCCGGTCCGTGGAGGCTGCCATCTTTTTTATTTATTATTATTTATTTTTGCCTTTTATTTTTGCCTTTTTTTCCGCCTTTTTTCCTTCTGCGCATGCACAGAAGCCGAGTTTCCGGCACTACGCATGCGTCACCATCTTGTTTTTGGCTTTTTAAAAAAATCTGATTTTTGGTACTGCGCATGCGTGCATGCCCACGAGGCGCGGGAGGAAGCAAACCGGCAGCGAGGTAAGTTAGAACCCACCCCTGGGTAGTACCCATTCTACCAATACATAAAACAACAGTGACAATAAAAGTAGTCAGGAAAAGAGATACCAACTGTTGAAGAATGGATTTTAATATTGACTAAAGCAGAGATGGCGAAATTAACTCCTTTGATTAGAGACAATGAAGTAGACAGCTTTATAAGCGACTGGAAGCCATTTGTGGATTTTCCAATGTTCATCTGTTCTAATGTAGGCTTAGTGCAGCTTAGTGCAGCTGCTGAAATATATAGATTAAACAACAGAACCAGCTAATCGCATTATCAGTTATAAACCATTAAATATTTAGTTAATATAAATATTTAGTTAATATAATGCAGTTGAAATCCAATTTTTTTACTACCGGTTCTATGGGCGTGGCTTGGTGGGCATGGCTTGGTGGGCATGGGAAGGATACTGCAAAATCCCCATTACCACCCCACTCTGGGGCCAGCCAGAGGTGGTATTTGCCAGTTCTCCGAACTATTCAAAATTTCCGCTACCGGTTCTCCAGAACCTGTCAGAACCTGCTGGATTTCACCCCTGATATAATGCTAACTTCAAAGAAGGCTGTTATTCAGGATTCAAAAAGGGAGGAAACTGCAGCTCCATCTTCTCTCTTTCGTGTTGCTAATCTTATTTTCTTATTTTCCCTGAGCATTTCTCTTTTCTCTCCATTCCGTTTAGTGATTGTTTCCCCCCCCCCATTCTTAGTTGAGACACAATGTCACCATAGCCCTAACATAATACAGCTAGTTTAAAATACAAGATATACTCTGAGACCAATAATAAAATTTTAAATCATCATAATCCAAAATCATTTTTACAAAAAATGGTATTCCACTTTCTTTGTCTTATTTTCTTTGTAAATATCTACAACCATTTACCAAATGATTTTAATGGAAGCATACTGAATCAAATATTTTTTCATAGATAAAAATATCACAAAAGCAGGAATAAATGTTATATTCATAGATATTGTTCATCAAATTTGTTTTCTAGGGTCCTGGTTTTATAGCTGCAGTGTGGGGAGTTCTGGTATTTAAAGAAATAAAGGTATGAAGAACAAATGAAAACAATTTTGTCCTGCACACAGTATCTTCATCTTTTCCTATGACATTTAGTGTGTTTTTAATAAATGGGGGCAGCAAATTAGATAATTGGGTTGCATGTCTGTTTCTTCCATTTTGTCTAGAATGTGAATACAGATAGTCCTCAATTTACAACCACAATTGAGCTCAAAATTTATGTTGATAAGTGAGACATTTGTTATTTTGAACATGACAGATGGGGAAAATTATGTTCATGTCTGAAAAATAATTGGATTAAGAGGCTTACGTTTAATCTCATTTCAATGTAAATGAAATTCATTAAAATTTCATTTTAATGCGGTCCCGAAGGTAACCTCAGGGCCAGGTTACCTTCGGGACCGCATCCTGCCGCATGCCTCCCTACGACCGGTCAGGGCCCACAGAGTCGGCCTCCTCCAGGTCCCATCGACCAAACAATGTTGGTTGGCGGGGCCGAGGGGGAGGGCCTTCTCTGTGGGAGCTCCCTCCCTGTGGAACCAGCTTCCCCCGGAGATCAGGACTATCCCCACCCTGCTGGCCTTCCGGAAAGCAATAAAAACCTGGCTCTTCCGGCAGGCGGGGTGAAAGCGAGACGATACTCTTTTAACTTTTTTAACTTTTATATGTTTTTAATTACTGTATTTTATTGCATTTATATTGTTGAAATGGATCTGAATATGCTGTGAGCCGCCCAGAGTCCCTAGGGAGTTGGGCGGCGTACAAATCCACCCATTACTTTTAGAAGTGCAGCTTCAGAAAGTTAATTATGGGCCCTAAAATGTGTATGCCATTTTTAAAAAGTAGGCAATAATAATCTTTCCACTAATAATCTTATAAAATGTATTCTAGTGCATGTACATCTGTACCAGAAATATGTTAATTGTCAAACATGCTAATACTGTTTTCGATTTCTACAAAATAATGTTATTCTTGTTCCCCCTTTTCCATCCCATAATGCTTATGCAGGGACTGAAAAACTATCTGCTGCTCTTAATAGCATTCTGCATTGTTTTGGCTGGATCCCTCTCTACAGCTTTTTCTAAAGTGTGAAGAAACATATTTTGATCCAGCAGATGGCACCTCTAGTTAATACATGTAAGACTTTCAAGATTGCTTCTGATCTTTGGAGGCATCACTTACATCTTTGTTCTCACCATAAGAACAGAAACTTCATTAGGAATATTTTTTAATGAAGAATATTCATTGTGGCCTGTCTTCATTGTTTAAAATAAGAAATCCATTTTTAAAAAAGAAGCTTAAACTGGGACAGTTAACGATATCAAACATTTTCAGAAGTTTTGATGCTGTAATATTTTTTTATCTTGTGGTGAGAAGGGAAGAAACATTTAAAAAATGAGAATAAATAAAATATACTTACCATCTATTTGTCCTACGTTTTCTTTTCCCATTCCTTGGTTTCTTTCAGTACACAGATTTACATTTAAAAAAAATTCATTACTTGACTGGTCCTGAATTATTTGAGAGTTTTGTTTTCCTAGAGGCTGACAGTAGATCTACGAACATCTAGCTGTGTGTGCTACGTTGAAGCTCCAAATCAAGTGGGCTTCCTGAAGTTAAGCAGGCCTATGCAATATCATCTGGGAACTCTTGTTTATAGTATTACGGATTTTTTATATAAGAGATGTAGAATATATGGATTAAATAAAGAACATCTTAGGCCGTGTATAGTTGTGCGGAGAAGTTACCATGGCCCTTTGACTGAAATATTTGATTGAAGTATAGGGAGATTGTGGTTAGTTCTACAAGTACAGATCCAAAGGAAAAGAACACAGGAGCAAGTTGCATAGAAATAATGGGAACAGATCAGTAATGTGATTTATAATAAAGCAGCTCCGTGGTCTCACAGGAGACTCCGCACCCCCATTTTGGTAAAATAGGACCAAAACTCTAGATTTCCTCACTCTGATGTAAGCAGATCTCGATGCAGGATCAAAAGAGCTTAGGCTGACAGAAAAAAAAATCTTAATAGAGCAATGTGATAATAAAATCAATTACCTAAAGGGTTGATAAGCTTTTGAAACAGAAAGCACGTAGAAAGTATAGAGAAAATATATTCCCAGACAAATGAGAATAGAGTTTTAAAAATTTGAATAGACTCACTTGTCTTAGCAAAACAGACGTAGCTTATATATATAAATAAATACAAATTATAAACTTCAGTACAATTTAAGATGCCTAACCATATGTGCAGAGAAAACAATTTCAAATTATTGAATACTTATAATTAAAAAAATGAGTTTTGCTCATTTCAAAATGTTCCACATTTCTGTTTCATATTTTCTCTGAATCTTTTTTGTGAAGTGTGTAGCCGCTACACTTGCTGTTTCTTTCCTTGTTCTTGATTACTGTTCATAGTAATAGTAACACTGAAGAAATATAAAGCAAATCTTAAGTCAGTGGTTTCAAACGTGGCCCTCCATATCACTTTCTCTAGTCTGCAACATTATCAGAGCTGAGGGTGCTTTTAGCAAGACTAGGGCGCTGAGCACCTCATATATGCTTAGCGTGGGCTGCAGGAGATGTTCCATGAAGAGGAGCAGTCTAGTAGTCTGTTCCGTTCAACCTAAAGTGTTCAATCCAACCTAAAGTAACCTAATACCCATTGGCCAAACCATGCAGTTGGCATCCCAGAACATCTTGACTAGTGCTACCAGGATACCCTTTTCTTTCTTCTTTCTTTCTTTCTTTCTTTCTTTCTTTCTTTCTTTCTTTCTTTCTTTCTTTCTTTCTTTCTTTCTTTCTTTTTCTTTCTTTCTCTCTCTCTCTCTCTCTCTTCCCCCCTCCCTCTCTCTGTCTCTCTCTGTGTGTGTCTCTGTCTCTGTCTCTGTCTCTGTCTCTGTCTCTCTCTCTCTCTCTCTCTCTCTCTCTCACACACACACACACACACACACACACCAGGGATGTGGGTTGGTCAGCAGGCTGAGACTGCCTAGCAGAAACCCTGCTGTTGACTATTCAAAGATAGTCCATTTCTGGACTGTAAACTTATTGAGTTCTTTGGCTCTTTGTTAAAACTATTAGGTAGAATAGAACCATTATAGCAAAATATCTCTTTTATGTAATAATGTGAAAATTGAGAGTTTTTTACCTCACAAATGCTCATTTTCTGTTTTATAAAACTTATATACTTTTAAAATTAAAAAATATGGTGAGGTGATTTTAATTTAATTTAATTTAATAAGCGTTCTTATAAGCCGCCCAATCCCGTGGGACTCAGGGCGGCGTACAACATGGGTAAGAACAATGCAATAAAAACATAATAGTTTAAAAACAGAACATTATTTTAAAAAACATTTCATTCATGGGGGAATCTGATCTTTTTCACCCCGCCTGCCGGAAGAGCCACGGCTTTACGGGGTATTGGTTGACATTGTCTCCCTTTTTACTAATCCAATTCTAATTCAAGTTGACTTTAAGTTTCCCCTTGTTAAAGTCTGACCTAGATGTTTGGCAAAGTAAAAAACTATTGATCTCTGATTTAGACAACAACATTGGACAATTTGTTGACAGAGCTGAAGGAAGAGGGCAACACACATAATAAATACAATTATACTCCTTGCACATTATTTATCCCATTTCCAATTCTAGCCCATCTGCTGTCTTTAATTATATTTCAGGCAACTTCTAGGTAACAAAAATACCATCTGCCATGTCTGTTACCCAACTGAGTCTATGTATTAGTGGTCTGATAAATAAAGATCTGACAATAATTACTTTTGGCTCAAGCAGGAGCCATATCTCAATGTAATCTATTTTCTAGAACCTTTCTATTACACTGATTAGGTTTTATTAATGTAGCTTGTGACCAATTCAGTTATTTCTGGACGAGACATACCGTATTTTTCGGAGTATAAGATGCACCAGAGTATAAGACGTACCTAGTTTTTAGAGTAGGAAAACAAGGAAAAAAGTATTCTGAACCAAATGGTGTAGTAATATATTATTTAATAAAATACCAGTGTAGCAGAATACTTTTTACAACCATGTACACTTTTTACAACCATGTACACTTTTTACAAACTTCAAACTTGACAGCTTTAAGACTTGTGGACTTCAACTCCCAGAATTCCTCCTCCAGTCATGCTAGCTCAGGAATGGGAGTTGAAGTCCACAAGTCTTAAACTTGCCAAGTTTGAAGACCCTTGCACCCCTAACCCCTAGGTCTTCAAACTTGACAGCTGTGTCAAGTGTCCAAATTGAAGGTTTGACTTTATTTAGTTGCAGGAACTGGGTATATCTAATTTAATGAAAAGAAGGACTAGGGGAGACATGATAGCAGTGTTCCAATATCTCAGGGAGGTAGTGAACAAGAGGGAGTGAAGCTATTTTCCAAAGCACCTGAGGGTAGGAGAAGAAGCAATGGGTGGAAATTAATCAAGGAGAGAAGCAACTTAGAACTAAGGAGAAATTTCCTGACAGAACAATTAATCAGTGGAACAACTTGCCTCCAGAAGTTGTGAATGTTCCAATACTTGAAGTTTTTAAGAAGATGCTGGATAACCATTTGTCTGAAATGGTGTAGAGTTTCCTGCCTAAGCAGGGGGTTGGACTAGAAGACCTCCAAGGTCCCTTCCAACTCTATTATTCTATTCTATTCTATTTGTTTGTTTATTTGTAATATTTATAAGCCGTTATAAAATATCTTTTGAGTGTAAAGATTCTCAAAGCAGGTCACCATTGTATATTGGGTGAGTTGCCAATTCTCTGGTGCCAGTTGCTCAGCAGGGAGGTTGGGAAGCTTGTGGTTGTTCAGTGAAGTCCAACAGGGTCCAACTGAAGCCTTTGTGGGCACATCATATGGGAGAGTGACTTGGGTCACTTCACTCCTGAGCTGCCTGCGTGACCATGGTTCCGGACATGCTCATGGTATATAGCAGTGGTGGCGAACCTTTTTAGGTTCGCGTGCCAAAAAGGGGGGGTGCGCGCGCTAGCGCGCGCTCGCATGCCCACATCCATTCCCTCCCCCCACGCATGCGCACAACACCCCCCCATGCTGCCCCCTGCGCATGCGCACACACCCCCACCCCCGCGCAAAGGCCTTACCGGAGCCTGGGACGACGAAACGGGCAAACCGGAAATGTGGAAAAATGCACTTCCGGTTTGCCGGTGAGCTGTTTTTTGCACTCCGGAGGGTTCAGGGAAGCTCCCTGAAGCCCCGGAATGCAAAAAACTACAAAATGGACAAACCGGAAGTGCGAAAAAATGCACTTCCGGTTTGTCCATTTTGTAGTTTTTTGCATTCTGGAGCTTCAGGGAGCTTCCCTGAACCCTCCGGAGTGCAAAAAACAGCTCACCGGCAAACCGGAAGTGCGTTTTTCCGCACTTCCGGTTTGCCGGTGGGCAACGCTCGCGTGCCGTCCGCTATGGCTCCGCGTGCCACCTGTGGCACGCGTGCCATAGGTTCGCCACCACGGGTATATAGAGTTGTTGAAGGAGTTAAAGAGGGACAAAAGATGTCTGGCATATTGCTGGTGAATGACAGGGACTAAAGACAATTGAATATGAGCTACAGCCACTATTAGACCTTGCCTTGTGGAGGTAAGAGCAGCAAAACATGGTTTTTTCACCACCCTTATTGTGTCTGTACGTAGCTGACCTTAGTTTTCTTAGGAAACTATTTAGATTAGCCAGCAGCTATTTGCCCACACCCTCATTACTGCTTGGATTATTAAACTTTTGCTAGTTTGTCTAATTAGTAATGATATACTTTTTGTAATGTTTGGATTTTCCTTCTATCCAAACTGCATTTTTTCCACAACAAAGAATTAAATAATCTAATGTGAAAATTAAAAATCATTATATGCTATTATTAATCTTTTTTATTTTACTACTTTTTAATCTATAACAAAAAAGAGAATAAAGAAGCAAAAACACAAAAACAATAATGATCAAGATAAATACATTGTCACAGAGAAGAAAAAGAAAGGATACATAAACCTTAACCTGCTTTTATTTTATTTTATTTTATTTATTTATTTATTTATTTATTTATTTAGTTTGTCAAACATGTACGAGATAATAGGTATAAGTATAAACATGGACATGAGCACAGGAAATGAGTACAAATAAATGGGGACAGTAGGAGAGGGACGGTAGGCACGCTGGTGCGCTTATGCAACGCCCCCTTACAGACCTCTTGCACCAGTTCAATTAATAGCTGAATATGTATTGTACTGACACATGCTGCATTATTGCAGGGGATGGGGAGGAAACCTGTAAACATAGGAAGCTTATCAATGTTATAATAAGAAATACAATCCAACATAAAAATCACTGGGATTCTGAATTTTGCTAGCTGATTGGGATGAAAAAAGATAAAGTTTAAATCAAAACTTTGACTTGGTTAAGGGTTGAACAGATATATTAATGAATTTATTTGGATAAAAAAGACATGGAAATCGTTTTTGTCTGCTTTCTAAATATATATTTATTAGAGGCAAATTTAATTTATCATATAAAATCTGAATATTTGTAGGTAATTATGAAAAGAGACCATAGCCCAGGAATAGACTCTGAATGAAAATAACCTATCATTGTGATTGTACTAGCAGTTTCTGGATATTTAAGAATGAAATGCAAATGCACTTGAAATAATCAAATAACAGAATAACAGAATTGGAGGAATCCTTGGAGGTCTTCTAGTCCAATCCCCTGCTCAAGCAGGAAACCCTATACTATTTCAGACAAATGGTGTCCAATTTCTTAAAAACCTCCGGTGTTGAAGCATTAACAATTTCTGGAGGCAAGTTATAAATTAGAACAATTAATGTTCTACCTGTCAGGAAATTTCTCCTTAGTTTTAGGTTGGTTCTCTCTTTGATTAGCTTCTATCCATTGCTTCTTGTCTTGCCCTCAGGTGCTTTGAAGAATAGGTTGACGCTCTCTTTCTTGTGGAGCCCCTTAGATATTGATCATGTCACTTCTAGTCCTTTAAAAAAAATTAAACTAGACATACCCAATTCCTGCAAGTGTTCTTTGTGTGTTCTAGCCTCCAGCATCGTAATTGTTGCTCTTCTCTGCACTTTCTAGAGTTTTAACATCCTTTTTTATATTGTGGCGACCAAAACTGGATACAATATTCCAAGTGTGGTCTTACTAAGGCATTATAAAGTGGTATTAACACTCCATGTGATCTTGATTCTATCCCTCTGTTTATTCAGCCTAGAACTGTGTTGGCTTTTTTGGCAGCTGCTGCACACTGCTGGCTCATATTTAAGTGATTGTCCAAGCTCCCTCTCACAGTTACTACTATTGAGCCAAGTACCACCTATTATGTACCTGTGCAATTTGTCTTTCTTCCCTAAATGTAGAACCTTACTTTTCTCACCATTGAATTTCATTTTGTTAGATAGGGCCCAGTGTTTAAGTCTGTCGAGATCCTTCTGTATCTTAAGCCTATCTTCTAGAGTGTTGGCTATTCCTGTCAGCTTGGTGTCATCTGCAAATTTGATGAGTTCCCCATCTATCCCCTCGTCCAAGTCATTGATGAAGATGTTGAAGAGTACTGGGCCTAAGCCTTGGGATACCCCACTGCATACTTCCCTCCATGTACATATAGTTCCATTAAGGATTACATGTTGAGTGTGATTTGTCAGCCAGTTATAGATCCATCTGGTAGTGATGCTGTCTAACCAACATTTTTCTATCTTATCAAGTAGTAGGTTGTGGTCTACTTTATCAAATGACTTACTGAAGTCCAAGTAAGTTATATCCATAGCATTTCACTGGTCCACTAATTTGTCACTAATGCAATAAGATTTGTCAGGCATGATCTGTTTTTGACATGATGTCACAATTAAATTAAATGGCTAGAGCAAAAGTTAATGAGGTTTTGCAGCTTTGCTGAACATCCTGAGACAGGGATAGGCAATATGATGACCAGGATCAATCCATTGGCACCTGCCAAGCTTTCTGTACCATCTGATTTTATTTATAATTATTTTAATTAAAACCCCAAATGAATGGGAAGCTGACATTAGGTAAAGCAAAGGGCCAGTCTCTGAACCTGTTTTATTTACAAAAATGGCACCGCGGTAACTTTAGCCCCATAAGCAATTTATGAAGTAAAAAAATCGTTAGTTGGTATGATGCAGTACTATGTTTGAAATATTCTCATCTTCTGAGAAAAAAAGATAAATGCATACATTTTAATTGCTTATTTAACTAGCTTTTTTTCAAAACAAAGGAAGTATATATTTATGTTTCTATTTTGGACAGATCGCAATCCTCTGATAATCCCTTACCATGGGTCATGCTGGCCGGGTTGATACTATTGGAAGTCCAAAATATATGGAAGACAGCACTTTGCCTACTAATGAAGTATCAGATTTGAACTATATGTTTGTACCTCTCAAACCTGAAGAAAGCTGAACATTCTTTTTTTTCAGATTAAATTTCTTTAATGTTTAGTGCAAATTCATGGTAATCAGGGATATTTGTGGATGAGACAGATATCAAAGGGCCACCTCTTTTTTATATACATCATAATTTATAAAGTCATGCTATTGATAATCTTTTTTTTGGGGGGGGGGGTTCCACAATGAGTTAAATACTTGCCAGCTAATAGCAGTCAAAGAATCAGGTCTTGGATAATGTAACAATTTAAAATGAACACATGAAAATTCAGCATGATATAACCTGATTCTAGCATTAGAACCTTTCACATTTTATATAATTAAGGAGGAATTTAAAAACTATATTCAAATTCATCAAAACTTTGTGAGATTTGTGTGTGTTCACTTTTGAGCATTTGTTCCCAAACAAGGTGGAAAACAGCCCACTGTTGCATATCAGTGATTGTTATGCCTGTTTGCTTCCTATCACTAAACAAAGGCTTTAGGAAAGAGTGGAGCCCTGTAATTCCCCACAACGTGATAGAGTACATTTAGTAGCTTTGTTCAATTTCTCGAAGTAAATATAACTTTTCCAGCTGTGCAATCTGTCAAGTGTAGCCGTATAATCACAGGAAAATGTGAAGGTCTTTAAGGAATTCCAGAAGGTGCCACATTGGTTATCCTGCCTCTTTTTGTCTCCAGAACCCATGTACTGCACAGTCCTTTACATAGACTTATAGTTTATAAGAATCAAAGCAGGGGCAGGTTCCTAATTTTTTTACTACCACTCTGTGGGCGTGGCTTATTTTGTGGGTGTGGCTTGCCAGCCATGTGACCGGGTGGGCGTGGGCCTCGGGAGCTTGGCAGCGGCCGGAGAAGCAGGGAGGGCATTGCCCACCCGCAACGCAGCCCCCCGCAGCGGGAGCAGCAAGACCGCGGCAGCGGTTCTTCTAGGAGGCTCCGTCCGGCCTGAATGCTTCTCCCCATTCAATGATCCTAGGCTCCTGCCGCCCGTTCCCCCTCCCCTCAGCAGCTCGAGAAGCCTCAAACATGCAAAAATGACTGGGATCATCACCGCACGTTCATAGCTTCTCGGACTGCTGAAGGGAGGGGAATGGAGATAGCTCCTGCCACCCGTTCTTTCAGCGTCTCACACGCTCCCTCAGCCATCCTCCCCTGCTTGGACTCACTGTGGGATAGGAAGGCAGCGCATGCACAGTGCAGGAAGCTCGGCTTCTGGGCATGCGCAGAAGAAAAAAATTTAAAAAATAAAATTTGTTTTTTAAAAAAATGGCGGCACCCAGGCACCGGCAACCGACCGCACCGGTACTGTGACATCACCAGCGGGCCGCTACCGGTGCTATAGAGTGGACCGCACTGGTAGGAACCCACCACTGAATCAAAGTGAGACTGCACATTATTCTGGCTCACTTCAAGTAAATGAATTAAAATTGTGAGTAGACTATTTGTCGGCATTTGTGCAGTAAATGCAGTAGTAATTTGCAAATTCAAACAATTAGAAAGTTAAAATGGTCATATAAACTATCAAATTTCCAACTAGGTTTTAAGCAGTCCAACAAAAGCTGCTTGTAGAGAAAGAGTAGTTTTTTTTAAAATGGCATAGATTTGGTATTTAATTAGGTTAAAAACTCTTAGTTAACTAAATATGGTGAAAATCACAAAGAATAACAGAAACACTGAAGTATGAACTCCATAGTTTGTAGGCCGTTTAGAAAAATCTCCAAATTCTGTTTTGTCTGGACTCAGGATCAATTTTCTGCTAAACTGGAAGCTATAATTGGAAAATATTTTAGAAATAAATAAAAATTCAGGCATCAGAATTACTAAGTCCAAAACTACCGTTATTCATATTTGGCAGTACTGGGAGAACAGCTTCTAATCAGGTTATGATCAAATCTTAATTGTTATAGGGCTGTAGTGATTTATGACTGCAATATTTTGTTCTCAATTAAACAATTTCCCTTCAGAAGTATTTATCTGTACAATAGATCTTTTAGTATATGTTCTTGAACATTTCTGCGAATTAAAGTGGTTGAAATTTAAAGCCAAAGTAATTGGGTTTGTTTTATCTCTCGCTATATCAGGAAATTTAAGGTATCGGTTTTTCTTTCATAAAGACCTAGCTAACAACAGAACTGAATAACTTCCTCCAACCATTATTTAACGTTCTGAAAGACTTTCACATTTGTAAAGTCTATAATAATTTATTTGATACATAACAACTTATATTGAATATTATATTTTTCTTGCCTTAGAAAAAGGGAAATCATGTTACAATGAAAAAGTATGCCTATATACATTGCATAACATATAAAAGTTTTCTTAAAGGGCCATGTATAGAATTCTTGCCTTGATGCTTATTATGTTAACTTGGTAATTATCCTAATACTACTTACCTTTAGTGATTGGGCTTATCAAACTCCACCAGATGACAAGAGTGAGCTGTATATGAGTAAGCTCCACTATGACACTTTATATAAAATTTATTTTTGGAAGATTAGGATTTTCCCCAATATAATTAACTGTGAATTGAGGATTTGACTTAACTTTGCTGATAAGAGTAGAAGTTTTGAAAAGAAGCCAGGGGATCCATATGGATGAAGACACATGAGAAGTCTGAATATTTTCAAAGATTAGCTACAACTTGAGAAAGCTGCCTGCTGAATTTAACATCTAATGGGGATGGCCTATCCAGTTTCTGTTTTATCTGTGGAACACCTGGCTGATAGGAACGGAGGCAAGCCGAGGTTTGTCAAACAGCAACATGCTTTATTTCAATTCAGCACCACAGGCAGTAACAGGAGAAATGAACAGCAATGTGCCGGCTGACAGCTCCTTTTATACTCGAGCTGTCAAACTGGCAACCAATCAGGATGCCCCATTTTCCAGCTTGCCGGCTGCTTGCGTCTTAGCCAATCAGGCTTGGCTTGCAGCCAGCTAGGGTTTTGGTGGTGTCGTAAGTCTGAGGACTTTACACCCCTTACCTCCCAGATGGCGCATGCATAGTTGGCGAGGTACGCTGGTTGACGTCTGCTCTGCCCTGACTTCCTCAGTTCAGGGCCTGCGGCTGAAGAGGAAGGAGCTGGTCCTGGGTCCTCCAGAACTCCCTGCAACCCAGCCAAGGATTCATTTAGGGACGATGGTAGCGCTGGGGTGGTCGAGTCGTCTGGCAAGGTAGGCGATGGGGCCTTCTTGAGGACCGGGTGAGGTGGGAGGTCGGACTTGGCGGCCTGGGCTTTGGAGAGGGTGGAAACTCCCGGGGAGGCTTGGGCCTGGTCCGGCGGTGTTGTCTCAACGCAGGGGACTCGTCACCTTAACTGGTTAATGTGCTGGCGCCATAGTCGGCCGTCGGTGAGCTGGTCCAGTTAATTGAGTCATGTGTCCCGGCAGTCATTTTTGGCCTGTCCCTAAGTTAAGGGCGAAAATTGAGTCCCCCACTGCGAATTCCCTGGGCTGTGGTTCGGGAATGGGTGGTCGTCCGGCATCAAAGTTGGGGTGTAGACAGTCAAGTTGGGTCCAGAGGCAGCGGCCCATTAGCAATTCTTGCAGGACTGACCCCGGTGCCTGGCATGGGGTAGTGTGTTGGGCTAAAAGGTATGTGCACATACTATCGTGCCACTAACTGCCCTTTCAGCCAGGCCATTCCCAGCAGGGTGAGCCGGCGCAGTTGTGGCATGGCAGATGCCCTGTCTGGCTAGAAAGACTTGGAAGGGGGCAGCAGTGAACTGGGGCCCATTGTCTGTTACCACAGTGTCAGGGAACCCATGCATGGCAAATAGTCTTTCTAAAACTCTAATGACAGCTTCTGAAGAGGTGGTAGACAATTTTACCTCAACCCACTTTGAATAGGCATCTACTAGGACCGTGATGGCGAACCTATGGAGCCATATCGGTGGGCACGCGAGCTCAGGTCACTTGAAGAAGTTGGGAAACAGGCCATTTCTGGCTTTTGGAGGGCCTCCAGGGAAGTGGGGAAGACCATTTTCTGAAGCCTGGGGAGAGCGAAAAACCGGCGTGCCATCGTGTGCCGAGAGGGGGGGTCACATGCGCATGTGCGGGGGAGGATGCTTGGAATTGTGGGTGTGGGCACACATACGTGCAACCCCCACATGCCCCCCCCTTTGGCACATGAATCAAAAAAGGTTCATCATCACTGGACTAGGACTAGGAATGTGTGCCCCGGGACAGGACCAGCTAAGTCCAGGTGGATCCTAGCCCATGGTTCCCTTGGGGACTCCCACTTGTGAACTGGGGCTGAAGGCAGTGCAGGCCGGGATTGCTGACATGCCTGGCATCTGGCCACCCAACCCTCAATTTCCTGGTCCATCCTAGGCCACCAGACGTAGCTGCGGCCTAAGGCTTTCATCCGCACAATACCAGGGTGAACGGTGTGCAGGCATTCGAGGATGGCCTGCCTGACCCTGGAGGTATCACTACCCGCTGTCCCCATAACAAGCATCCCCTTAGGATGGAGATCTCGTGTTGCCTGGCCAGGTATGGTTGAAACTCTGCAGTCTCAGGCCCCTGAGGCCACCCCCTTTGTGCCCAATCCAACATCTGAGACAGGACAGGGTCAGCGCTTGTGAGTGAGGCAATCTGCCTGGCAGAGATAGGGCTCTGTAATTCTTCAACAAGGAGAACAGAGGCAGCGGCTCAGTGCGTCTGTGTTTCCTAACAGCTTGCCTGGCCTGTAATGCAATTGGTAGCTGTAACCAGCCAAGAATTCAGTCCAGAGGGATATGCGGGGGGACAACATCTGGGAGCTTTGGAGATCCCCAGCCAGTAAGCCCAATAGTGGCTTATGGTCGGTCACTAAGAGGAAGTGCCGTCCATAGATGTAGTCATGGAACTTACGGATACCTGCCACGCAAGCAAGGGCTTCCCTATCTAGCTGGCCGTAATTACATTCAGCCGGCAAAAGGGTCCTAGAATAATACACTATAGGGGCCTCTGATCTATTGGGTAAGATGTGACTTAGCACGGCCCCCAACCCATAGGGCGAGGCATCACAAGCCAATAGTAAGGGCAATTTTTCGCTGTATTGGACAAGGACAGTCTGTGAGGTTAACAGGTCCTTAACTGCCTAGAAAGCCTTGGCTTCGGATGGACCCCAGTGCTAGGCAGCCTTAGCGTCCAGCAGCCTGTATAATGGCTCAGCCACAGAAGCCTTCTGAGGCAAGAAGATAGCGTAGAAATTGAGCAGGCCCAAGAAAGCCTGGAGCTGAGCCCTAGACACAGGGGTAGGAGCATTCTTAATAGCCTCCACCTTGGATGGGGTTGGACGGATGCCGGAGGCATCAATTAGGAACCCCAGAAACTCGACTCTGGGCACCCCAATCCTACACTTACCCTTTCGAAGTTTAAAGCCAGCTTGTCTAAAGCGTATGAGAACAGCCCTTAATTTAGAGAAGAGGTTGGCCTGAGAGGTGGCAGAGATGAGTACATCATTGAAGTAAGGCAAACCCCCCTGCAAACCTTGGAGCAGCCATTCCATGAGGCACTGGAAGATGCCAGGGGCCACGCTTACTCCAAACTGGAGACGCTTGCACTTAAACGTGCCCCAGTGGGTGACGATGGTTTGGGCAATGGCAGTGGCCTAATTCACGGGGAGCTGCTGATAAGCTTGGGCGAGATCCAGTTTAGTGAATACAGACCCCTGGTCCAAGGAATGCAGGTGATGCTGCACTACAGGCACCGGGTATGGGTTTGCCTGCAGGGCCTTGTTGAGGGTTGCCTTGTAATCCGCACAGATCCTGATAGACCCATCCTGTTTCAGGGGTATAACTACAGGGGTCTCCCATTTGGAGTGGTCCACTGCTTCCAATACCCCCTGGGCAATCAGTTTATCTAATTCTAAATCAACCTTGGGGCGGAGGGCAAGGTGTGCCTAGGTTTTAATCTAATAGGGGCCACCTGGGGGTCCAAATTAAAAGAAATGGGGCTCTCTGTATAATTACCAAGGCCACCGTCGAACACATCTGCGAATTTGGTAGCGAGGCTGTAAAACACGTCGGGGGGTGGTCGAGTGGATGCCCGACACTGTGAGACCTAGGGCAGAGAACCAGCCGAGGCCCAGCAGCGTAGGTAACTGTCCATTCACCACTATGAGTAGGTTACCTGAGAAGGTCTTGTGAGAAACATGGAACGACCCGCAGCCAATGATTGGAATCAGTTTGCCCTGGTAGTCATTGAGAGCGATGGGGCAAGGCTAGAGTAGCTGCTTATCGAAACGAGGCATCAGTTGGTTGATTGTGGCCCATGAGATTAGGAACTTGGAGGAGCCGGTGTCGACTTCCATTTTGCATGATCTGCCCTCAAGCTTTACTGTAAGGTAAAGCTTGTGAGAGGAGGTGGATGCAGAGGCCTGACTGACTGTTTCAGCTGGAGGACTGTTAACTCTGGTGACAGAGAAACAGTCTTCCCTGTGGTTTGGTGGCTTACGAAAGGGTCTCCTTTGGTAGGCAGGTTCTGGTGGCCCTTCCATGGCTGGCATGGTGGCCCTGCATACCCTGGACAGGTGACCCTTCTTGCCACAACAATGGCATGTGGCAGTGCGGAACCTACAATCAGCTCTGTTGTGGTTCTCCCCACAGCCAAGGCAAGAGTTCTGAGGTGTTTTCGTAGTTGGAGCTTTCTTCCAAGTTGTCTTGAGGCATCTGATTTCTTCCTCCTCATCAGATGGGTCATCAAGGTATGTGTCCTCATGGTGGACAGATTGGCTTCTGCTGGGCAGTGAGATCGAGGGTAGGTATCTCTGGATTTCTGTGGCAGACCTCTCAGATAGTTCAGATGCCTTGGCTTCATCCAGGGCAGTCTGTAGGTTCAGCTCTGTGCAGGCTAATATGCGATGCTGGAGCCTGAGGTCTCTACCTCCACAGACCAATTGATTCAGCAAGAGATCATCCAGGTCTGTAAACTCACAGTTTAGGGCAGCAGTGCGAAGGGCAACCATGTACTCATTTATGGTCTCTCCTTCTCTCTGTGTCCTCTGGCGAAAGGCATGCTGCCTCGCGATGTGAGATGGTGCTGGAGAGCAGTGGTTTTTTAGCTTTTCCAGGAGTGTCTCCCACGGCACCGTGTAGACTGGCTGAGGGGTTGTCAAAGCTCTCGCTGTGGCAAACATTTCACGGCCGCAGGAGCTTAAGAAATAGCCCAGCTTCCTGGTGTTGGATAGCTCCGTAAAGTCATTTGCTCTGAGAACGCATTCAAAGCGTGTGAGGTAATCGTCCCATGTCTCAGTAGCTGGCTCAAAAGGAGCAAATGCTGGTAGGGTGGCCATCCTGACAAGGACAGATTTGGGCGGTAGGCGCCCTGCTCGTTGCTCCGGCTAGTGACTTCGCCCTGAGTGATTCAGCTCAGAAGTGACTCAGCTCAGAAGTGTTTCAGCTCAAAAGTCTGCCAGCTCTGTGGGATGATAGCCAGCCATTCCGTCTGAACTCCCACTCCTCATCGCCAGTGTTTTTTCTGGGGAACACCTGGCTGACAGGAATGGAGGCGAGGCGAGGTTCATCAAACAGCAACACGCTTTATTTCAATTCAGCACCACAGGCAGTAACAGGAGAAACGAACAGCAACCTGCCGGCTGACAGCTCCTTTTATACTCGAGCTGTCAAACTGGCAACCTATCAGGACACCCCATTTTCCCGCTTGCCGGCTGCTTGCGTCTTAGCCAATCAAGGGAAAAATTGTATGTTACAAGAATATTTTAAATGAAAGGGGTGATCTTAAATCTAGATAACAATTGCAGAAGCAGGGGTTGGACTTATCTTGGTGGCCATATTTGCAGATCCAATCAAGGCACGAAAAAGATGTTAAATTATGGGGTGTAAAGAACAAACAGCATTGGACAAAATTTTAATGGGGACGGACGAAAAATTGATTTAAAAAATATAATTATTTACTGAACTTAAAATGGAGGAAGAGATAGTTAAAGAAACAATGATTGCCTGGGCAAAGAATTTTGGATAAAACATAGAATCAGAAAAATGGTTAAAAATTTGGGAGAGAAACTACAAACTGACGATGGCCGCGGCCTATAAAGAAAACCTTTACAAAATGTTTTATAGGTGGCATTTGCCGCCAGCAAGATTGGCCAAAATGTATAAGGACTCCTCCGCCAACGGTGGGTTGCTACCGGTACGGCCCGGATCTACGATGTGGAGTATCATGATCCATCTTTGGCAGGTACCCTGTTGGGAATTTATTTGGGGCACTGGCTTCATGCAGTGTTTGCCATCTATTTCAATTAAACAAGGCTCTTTATATGGGCTATTTATTTATTTATTTATTTATTTATTTGCTGTTCTTATATGCCGCCCTACTCCTTGGGGACTCAGGGCGGCGTACAACAGAATATAAGAACAATATAAAAAACAGTAACAAAAAAATAATAAATGATTTAAAACATTAATTAATTAAAAAATTAAAAAGCCAAACAACACGTTCATACCTGGGGGAGACTTAAGATGTTCAGCGGTCACATCAATCCGCCTGCTGGAAGAGCCATGTCTTAATAGCTTTCCGGAAGGCCAGCAAGGTGGGGATAGATCGGATCTCTGGGGGTAGTTGGTTCCAGAGAACTGGAGCCCCCACAGAGAAGGCTCTCCCCCTTGGTCCTGCCAACCGACATTGTTTGGCTGAAGGGACCTGAAGGAGACCGACTCTGTGGGACCTAACTGGTCGTAGGGATGTATGAGGTAGGATGCGGTTCTGGAGATAACCTGGTCCTAAGCCATGTAGGACTTTAAAGATGATAATCAACACCTTGAATTGCGCCCAGAGACCAATGGGCAACCAATGCAGCTGGCGGGGAATGGGTGTTACGTGGGTGTATCTGGAGACACCCACCACAGTTCGCGCAGCCGCATTTTGCACCAATTGCAGTCTCCGAATACTTTTCAAGGGTAGTCCCATGTAGAGCGTGTTACAGTAGTCCAAACGAGAGGTGATAAGGACATGAGTGACTGTGAGTAAAGCCTCCTTCTCCAAATATGGTCGCAATTGGTGCACCAGGCGAACCTGTGCAAAGGCGCCCCTAGCCGTAAGATGTTGGTCTAATTTTAGCTGTGGATCTAGGAGCACCCCCAAATTGCGAACCCGGTCCAAGGGAGATAATTTCTGAAGACCATACCAAAAAAGTAACTGGTACCAAATGCAGGGCCCTGCAAATCAAATCAAATCTGCCTTTATCATATAATCTTTATTCTGTGGTTGCTACACTGATTTCCAGTAATTTTCAGGTGCAATTCAAGGTCCTGGTTTTAATCTATGAACCCCAGTATGACTCCGCATCAAGATACCTGCAGGACTGCCTTCTCCACATACAGTACAAACATCCCTATGCAGGTAGTTGTTGACTTACAACCGTTCACTTAGTGACTCTTTCAAACTTATAATGGCACTGAAAACAGTGACATGACCATTTTTCATACTTACAACTTTTGTAGCATCCTCATGGTCATGTGATCAATATTCAGATACTTGGCAACTGACTCATGACTGTTGCTGTGTCCCCAAGGTCATGTGATCACCTTTTGCAACCTTTTGGCAAACGTCAATGGGGAAGCCAGAATACAACAGTGTTACTAACTTAGTAACTGCAGTGAATCACTTAACAACTGTGTCAAGAGAGGTCGTAAAATGGGGCAAAACTCAATAAACGCCTCACTGAACAACAGAAGTTTCAGGGTCAATTGTGGTTGTAAGTCAAGAACTACCTGTATTTCAGTTATGTAAGCCATGTCACCAATATCTCTATTAAGTGTTTTACTTTCTTTACAAAAGAGATCATGCACAATCTTATTTCCTATACTGTGAACACCCCTTTGAACAAAAATTACAATTATATATTAGTTCAAAGTAATCCAAAATTATTTAATATAAACTGCTTGAAAAAGCATAAGCCAATCCAGTATTTTTTATCATCATAGAGCAAACTGTAGTTGCATTAAATTATCAAATGCTGGGTATGGTAATTGACTTACTTGAAACTCTGAGCTAGGATTTCTTTGCCTATAACTTCAATGTAACTCTATTGTGGGATAAAAGCAGATTATACACTTATTTACAATATAGTTTCTTCATATTTCAGTCATGTAAGAGAAACATTAAAGATCAAGCATTGACCTCAAAATAACATGCTTTTTACACAGAAGGAAACTACTGCTGTGGCCTAGAGGTAGAGCTCTTGCCTCACAATCAGGAGGTTGTGAGTTCAATCCTAAATAGAGGCAGATGTAGGGTCTCCTGCTTGGGCAGAGGGTTGGACTAGATGACCTGTAAGGTCCCTTCCAACTCTGTTAATCTGTAATCATTACTGTATTCTGTCAGGGTTGACTTTAATCTGGCATAATGCATTTGGACCGAGCGCTCAGAACACAAAAAACACGTTGCTCTTATTTTGTTCAAATGCTATAACTTACAGAATGATTAAAAATTCTACTCGGAAAAAAGCCGCACGTGGGCAGTTCAGAATCACGCCCCCATTCTAGTGAGGACATTGCCAACAACTTGCCCAGTGAGGCCCGTCTGCCAGTGCAATTGAAGTGTCACTCCTACGGATAAACGCTGCGCAAAATTACAAAAAAGGGGTAGAACAAATCCCAGCGCGCTCCAACCAATCAACGCTCACTGCAGCATTTTTACACCCGCCTCGCCTTCCGCAGTGCGCCTTTAAAGATGGGAGGGGGGAATAAAACCTTAGAAAATGATTAGGCTGTGCCTCGGTCTGCATGCTCGTTAAAAATTCCAAGCATTTCTGACAATGTGCTCCTAAGATCTGAGCGGGTTCACTACTCTCGGGACTAAAGTGGAAAGCTAGTTCTATTGTACTAAATAAAAACAAAAAGCAACCTTATGTTACCAGCTATAGCTCGTCCTTTCGTTTTTGGTGATCATGATCTGAGGCACGTACGAACTACTCCTCCCAGAAAGCGCTTCACGGTTTTTCTCGTAAGCGCCAGGAAGGCCCGTCCTGCGGGGCATGCTGGGAAGGATAGTTTAATGGATGTATTCTTTGCTCTGTGTGGCACTTCCATTTTCCGAGCTGTTATTGCGAGCGCCGCGATTTGGACGGGAACATGGGGGCGTGTATGTTGCTTTAACTGAAGAAGTGGGGGAAAATGGAAACCCAGTTGTGATTTTCCCTTGAGCTGTGGACACACACGAGATAAAGTCCTTAAAGGCAATAGGAAGGAGTCTCTTGGAAATCTCAGAAGGAGAACTACTGCTTCTTTGGTTTGTCTGAAGGTACCCTCACTCAGCACCATGCTGTTTCCTACCTGCGGGCTTTCACGTCAAGGTGAAACAATATTTTCGATCTGTTTTCTGAATAGTGGCAATAGTTTCCCCCTTGCTGTGATTTTGACAACTTTTTTTATTCAGGGCGATATAACTTAAAAAGAATATAAACTATCTCTCTTATTCTCTCTCTCCCTCTTATTAACGAATATCATTTAATTCACATCAAATCGTTGTGCCAGTTGAAGGTATGTTTGCTCGAGAGAAAGGAAAGTTCTCAGTTACAGAGCCAGTTTCTCGACTCCCGCTGAAAGTGAGAATCAAGGCTAGAAATAGAGAAACAAAACCCAAGAATTTTTCTCCAGATAAGATGCAAAGTTTTTATTTGTGCTACGTTCCCCATATCTGTGTGGGGTTCCAGTTTGGTACAACTCCCGATCACCAAAATATTCTCTGGAGAAATAGTTGACAGCTATAATTGGAAAAAGGGCAAACTGGTATATATATATATATATATATATATATATATATATATATATATATATATATATATATATATATATATATATATATATATATATATATATATATATATATATATATATATATATATATATATATATATATATATACATTAACTAGATGGATGTAACTGTAAATGTGGATAGATAAAGTGTATAAAATGAATAAATATTAATGTATAAGCCATACTCAGACTTGTGAGCATAATTGGGGTTTTGATTCAAATGTCATCAAACAACATGGAAAATGAATAGAGTTCTGATCTTGGGAGACCAAAATTCATGGCAATAAATAAGATAATTAAACAATTGGTGAAAAAAATGACAGTCATCTGAAGGTGGGGTTTGGGTGGCCATCAGAAAGGATTTCTCTGAAAAGATTCTCACATGCATAAGCACATAAAGGGCATGCATAAGTGCACCAGCGTGCCTACTGTCCCTTGTCCTAATGTTCCCTTTTATTCGTATTCATTTCATGTATTCAAATCATGTTTATACTTATATATATTATCTAATACGTGCTTGAAAAATTAAATAAATAAATAAACCTCAAGTTTCTTTTTCCTTTCCCCCTATTGGTCAGAAATAAAATTAGGGCAAAGGTTACTGGCTTATAAAATACTGTAGTTTTGTTTGAACATAGATCAGTCTTCTGGTGGAACAACATATTAGCAGATCCTATGCATTCATAATAATGTAAATAAGATGAATGAATTGCAAAACAGAAACTTGCATAAAAGGTAATAAACATGAAACCTGAACATGCTAGTGAGAGGAAAGAATCTGTTTGGAGGAACTCCAAGATGATAGTCTTTCTATTCTCAAATTCTTCTGATTCCAGTTCAAACTACGGTACTTCATACTATTTGGTTTAGTTTAGATCCTTTTTAGAAATAAGAGCATTGTAAATTAGGACTTGCAGAGAATATCTTACTAATCACCATCCCTTTTTGCCCAACAGCTGAATACAGAGAACTGACAGCTAGTCCTTGCTGGGCTGCTTCCCAGTTACTTACTGTATTGCTCCTTCCTGCAGATTTCCTTGTGTGTCATCTGCTATTCTGCTGTCCAGGCTTTCTTGGTGCCATTCCCTCAAATTTACTTTCATCCCCTTCAAAGTTATTGATCCTGGCATGCACTGGCCAAGCCAACACAGCTCAACTTCTTTTTCTTTTCTTTACAGCAAAGAAAAAGAAGTTGAGAGGTAGGCTCTCAACCTGATGATAATAGAAATGCCCATCAGAGTAGTTATTTGGCCAGCTGCACTCTCTCTTTTTGCCATCCATCAAATAATAAAATATGGGATAGGATCACTTTTGCAAGCTATTAGCTGCATCCTCTGATTGGTGGGGATGGAATGTAGTCATTTCTCTTCTAGGTAATTACAGGGCAAGAACAGTGTATTGTCAGGGCTATTTACAACCCATGAGTTTCTTTTGGACACTTGGCAACTGGCATGTATTTACAATGATTGCAGCATCCAGAGTCATGTGATCACCATTTATGACCTTCCCAGCCAGCCTCTGACAAGCAAAGTCAAGGTAGAAGGTGGATTTGCTTAACGACTATATGATTCACTTAACAACTGCAGTGAGTCACTTAACAGTTATGGCAAAAAAAGTTGTAAAATCAGATGTGACTTACCAACCTTACCAGCCTTGCTTAGCAACAGAAGTTCTAAGTCCAATTGTGGTTTTATGTCAATATTTCCTGTAGTTTTAAGCCACCCAGATTCATTTAGAGTTGAGCAGTCTATAAATTTAAATAATTATCAAAAAACAAAATGGCTGTTATAGCTGATATCAACACTTAATCTAGTTGCCTCTGTCTTTGAAGTACTTGATATAGGGCTTTTGACAAAAAAGCAATATAAAGCATTGCTATCAAAATGAAAAGTATCAGTCAGTCACTACTACTAATGCTACTTTATTATGAGGAATCTTTAATTTTGCTTCAAAATATTTTGGAAGTTTCAAGTTTTCCAAATATATTAACAAATAATAGATTTCAATCTTATGACAAAATACTAAATGAAACAAAGAATGGTACTGCAACCAATCCATGGTACTAGAAGAAATTCAGAAGTGTTTGTACACCAGGGGTGGGTTCCACTTAGCTTCGCCACCGGTTCGCATCGCGACACATCGCGCGTCCCCTCGTGCAATTTGGCTTCTCTGCATGCTCAGTGTCAGGAATCTGCCTGAAACACAGCTGAGGAGCTGATCAGCTGTGCTTCGGCCAAAGAAGTAAAGATCAGTATTAACCCGGTGGCGGGCGGTGGGCTCTTTTTCAAGCAGCGGAAGAGGAGAAGCCATCCAAACAGGGAAAAATTCACAAAAAATTCCAAAAAAAAGATGGCGGTGCCCACGGACTGGCACCGACCGAACCAGATCCGTGACGTTACCAGCGGGTCACTACCGGTTCGGGCGATCCGTTCCAAACCAGGAGGAACCCACCCCTGTTGTACACATGTGCTGCATGGTATCTTTAATTAATTTGGAAAACACACTCTTTAGGTTGGAAAGGATAGCATTTAGTTGCAAAGAAAATTGGCTGAAGCATGAGGAAGGTTGGCAAAACACAGATTTAAACTGATAGAAATGAAACAATAGGCCATAACAAACAAAAAGGAAAAAAATAGGCTAGATGCCATCAGCAAACCCATAGCACCTACAGCCCTTTACTGATGATATTGTGAGTCATTTACCTAAACTAAGGGCCTCAAGAACAAATCTAATGGTTCACTGCAATAAGCAACATAAGCAATGCAAGAGTCCTTTTTTCTTTACAATATAATTTTTAAGAGTATGCTACAGTAGATGCTATCTAGAGGTCAATTATAGAATAGAAATCAATGAATTATAGAATGAGATACAGATTAATTGTTCAGTATGGTACCATTGCTTAACCAGCAGTATCAGAAATGAGACTAAACTTCTCATGCTCATGTGATGTTTTACTTAGTGACCAGGTTGCTTAGAGAGATGCTGGTCCCAATTGTGATTGCCGAAAGAAGACAGCATGTATACTTTCTCATATAATAGTGGAGTGTTCAAGCACTTATCCAATCTAAACAATCGTTAAAATAAAATTTGTTTACAAAATAAGTGTTGTTGTTTTACTCCAGCACTTCATCTTCTGTATGCCTTAAAGTCTGCAAGAAAAGACAGTCTTCTACCTTTATATGCAGCAAGATGGACTTCTGGTTCCACAGTTCCTCGTATCACCACTCACTACACTATTCACTCCCGGGAGAAAGACAAACGGTGGGAAGGTAAGTGGCAATGTTTAAATCTCTATACAGTATATAAAAGCCAAATACCACTCACGCATCATCACAAAATCTCCAGAACTATAAAGCCTACAAACTTGAAACTTGGCACGTATGTTCCTCTTGGCTTCTAGGTGCTCACTAAGAAAGGATTTTTCGAAATGACCATCAGATCATTAGTTATTTCTTATATTATTATTAACACGCTCTGATGCTAAGAAGTTAGACATTCTACTCCCCCTCCCATCTGAAAAGAACTCTGTTCCAACTGCCAGTGGGCGTCACCAGCGCAACACTCATCATGCCTGCATTCTGGGAGTTTAGACATTCTACTCCATTCTAAGAAGTTAGACGTTCTACTCCCCCTCCCACCTGAAAAGCTCTGATGCTATCCCTTTGCTAAACCGGGCATGGGCATGGCCAGCGAGTAACTAATTAATTTTCAAGCTTTAACTGTCAATTTATCAAGCCCGATCAGTTTTGTAGCGAAGCACGGGTATCCAGCTACTAGTAATACATATATACTTTTTCCATAATCAAAGAGTAGCCTAGAAGTGGAAAGAGTAAATTGTGTTTAACAAATAAAATTACACAATATATGTGATGTATGTAATTTATGGCTAATTAATAAAGGTTGTCCTCATCTTACAACCACAGTTAGGACTGAAACTTCTGTCATTAAGCAATGTGGTCATTAAGTGAATCACACCCAATTTTATGACATGGTTGCTGTGGTTATGTGAATAACTGCAGCAGTTATGTGAATCATGTGGTGGTTAATCAAATCCAGGTTCCTCTATTGAGGAACTTTGCTTGTTGGTAATCCCCTGGGAAAGTTGTGAATGACAATCATATGACCGCAGAATGCCGAATAAATATCTTCTGGTTGCTAAATTCTCAAATTTTGATCATGTGATTCTGAGGATGCTTTGCCTGTAGTAAATGCAGGAACAGATCATAAGTCACTTTTTTTTTGCACCATCATAACTTTGAAGAGTTGTTAAACAAATGTTTGTAAGTTGAGGACTACCTTTATTTTGGGAGGATATCCTATAAATATGTAGTAAATATGTAACAATATCTTTGCATTATTTTATTAATAGCTTGTCTTTATTTTTGACATATAGGGAATTAAAATTGAATATGATTATTTTTCTAAGTAGAGATAAGGCAGAAAACATTTACAATAATTAGTGTGACTCTGAAAGTAAACGTAGGCTTGCAGAAATGTAAATCTATTTTATTTGAAGTTGTATTGTGGATTCTATAATTATGAATCTTAATAGCCTTTAAGTTATTGTCCTAGATCCCTCCAGCAACATGTTTTATGGTCTGTAAATTTTATTTTTACATTCAACATAAACAAGGTTTTAGAACCTACATTACTTCGTAAATTTTGCTAAGTTGAGCAGGACAATTGTAATAGATATAGGTAGCCACTTAATAATTCTCCAGCAGGACAAAACAAAAGTTCTGGTATGCATCTATCTTCTAATTCATTGCATGAATTTGCTATTAATGTCTTAGATCAAGCAGAATGGAACAATCGATTTTAATTTAACACCATATCTGATGATTTTATTTTCCTCCATGAAAGGGATAAGCATGGAAAGATTTGCAGAAGAAGCTGATGTTGTTATAGTTGGAGCAGGTCCTGCAGGACTTTCTGCAGCTATTCGACTCAAGCAGTTAGCTAGCGAGCATGGCAAAGAAATCCGTGTATGTCTGGTGGAGAAGGCTGCTCAGATTGGTGCACATACCCTCTCTGGAGCTTGTCTTGAGCCTCGTGCCTTGGAAGAACTTTTTCCAGATTGGAGAGAACGAGGAGTAAGTTCACCTGTTCTAGTTCATCTCTACACAATATTATTTGCAAAACAGATTAATGATTTGAAGGTTAATTATTAGATTAATATATTTTGAATACTGAGAATAAGTATTTGAGAACAATTATCAGTGCAATTCGAATAACAATATTTTTTTAGCTAACTACCTTCAGTAGTAGATCTTTAGTGGTGGAATAAAAATGACACTTTAGTTTGATTGCTTCCTGTTTGTTTATACAGGAGGTGCATTTTTACATTCCGTAACATTTTGTTTTAAACAGAATATGAAATGTTCCAATTTAAATAATATCTGTAATGCTCAAAATATTTAAATGATTTTAAAGAAGTTGAATGTTTCTTCATTAAAACCATGATATTTGATTTCTTTTCCTAAGGCTCCTCTACATACTTCTGTAACAGAAGACAGATTTGGAATCTTAACAAAGAACTATAGAATTCCAGTTCCCATTCTTCCAGGTAGTGTTGAATACGAAACTATTTTAACACAAATTGCCTTTTTGAATTGGGATGTAAAATATTCACCTGAATTCTTCCTTTACTCAAGAAAATAGTACAGCTAGTCCTGGATTTATGACCATAATTGAGCCCAAAATTTCTGTTGCTAAGTAAGAGATTTGTTAATTGAGTTTGCCCTATTTTATGAGCTTTCTTGCCATAGTTATTAAGTGAATCACTGCAGTTGTTAAGTGAATCACTGCAGTTGTTAAGTGAATCTGGCTTTCCCATAGACGTTGTTCATCAGAAGTTGCAAAAGGTGATCACATGAATCTAGGACACTGCAACTGTCACACATATGAGTCATTTGCCAAGCATCTGAATTTTGGTCACGTGATGATGGGGCTGCTGCAACAGTCATGTGAAAAACGGTCATAAATCACTTTTTTCAGTGCTATTGTAAGTTTGAATGGTCACCAAATGAACTGTTGTAAGTTGAGGACTATCTGTAATGTGTCTATATTGACAGTGTTGTATTACTGTATTTATAAAACACTAATGAAGACAATCTTTTAATTCGCCAATCTACTTGACATTTCTATCTTGACATATCAGACTTTTTCTCAGGTGACAAGGTGAATGTTTTTTCAACATAAATATGTCAGCTTAGAGCAAAGAGTTTTCTACAGGTAGTGCTTGCTTGCCAATTGTAATTGGAACTGGGAACTCCATCAAGTGATGTAATTGCAAAGTCATGTGGCTGCATTGACTTGAGAACAGCAGTTCTGGCAGGCCCAGTTGACACTGGGCAAACCCCAAGCAGCTGCAGAATCCCATGGTCACATGATCATTTGCAACCTTCTGCAGCTTCCCCAGTGTCCCATGTTGCGAAACAGTGCAACATTGTAATTGCGAGCTGTGTGCCAAGTGCCCTCATGTGACTGCAGGGTGTGACAACCGCAATTACAAAAACCAGTTGTAAGTATTTCTCATTCAGTGCAGTCGTTACTTCGAATGGTTGCTGAATGAGTGGTTGTTAAATGAGGACTAGCTAGAATACTTTTGCATGACAGCTTTGTGAACTAATATACATGGCTGTTTATTCAGTTATAATTAAATCACATAATAAAACCATAAACAATGACTACTTTGTTAAGATATTCATGAACTGGGAGAGCCAATGGTAACAAGGTCAGCCAATGAATAGGCATAGCAACTAAGTCAGCCAATGGGAGCTAACCACTTCTGAGTCTGTGCAGAGAATCGAAACTGAAAGCTTAAGCTTAAGGCTGGTCGTGGTTCAGTCCACTCTGCTCTCTTGTCAACTCTGTGCTTGTCTGCTGCTGAAATGAAACTAACTGTTCTCTGCTACCTGTAACTGCTTGAAGAAGAATCTATATTGGTATTGTAAAATTTACTTCATCTATATTCTTGTATATAAAGAAGTTAATGAATCCAGCTGAGTCATCTGTGTGTGCTTCTGGAAATTGATTTTTCTGCAACAAACTTTAATATACTTGTCATCTCAAATGGCAAGAGATAAACTTTAAACTAATTTGCTATTATGTTAAATAATAAAAGCATTTCTGATGTATTTTTTTTAAACTAGGCCTTCCCATGATTAATCATGGGAATTACATAGTTCGTCTAGGACATTTTGTGAGCTGGTTGGGTGAACAAGCAGAAGCACTTGGTGTTGAAGTCTATCCAGGCTATGCTGCAGCTGAGGTAATAACGTATTTTATATACAGATATGAAATTTCTTGCACTTGCAGTATATTTCATGTACTATCTGAAATGAATCAGTATTTTGTATTATTTGAAGAATAGAGTTCTGCTGAATCTTAGCAAACCCACAATTATAATACGTTGAAATTATATGTATTTGACCTTATTATAGGTTCTTTTCAATGAAGATGGAAGCGTGAAAGGAATTGCCACAAATGATGTTGGCATCCAAAAAAATGGTGCACCTAAGGTAAATGTTAAATTTCTTATTAACACATTTACTATAACACATGTGCTTGATATCATTTGACTTCTGTAAAAAGTGATAAGGTATTATTGTAAAAAGTTATTTGAATATTTTAAAAAATGATTACCATATTTTTCGGAGTATAAGACGCAGCTTTTTCCTCCCTAAGAGGCTGAAAATTTGGGTGTGTCTTATACTTCGAATGTAGCTTTTTCGAAGCTTTTTTCCCCAGCCCTAACGAGGTGCTAACGATCTTCCCACCTTCCTATTCCCTCCAATGGTTTTTTCCAGCCCTAAGTCTTTGCAGGCTTGTTTTCATCCCTCTGAAAAAGGCTTTTTCAGCCCTAACCAGAGGATAAAATAATGTGCTGAAGCTAAACAGACTAAGGACGCTAGCCAGATGAATACCCGGTAGGTAGATTTTTCCCCACCTATTTTCCTCCCCCAAAACTAAGGTGTGTCTTATACTACGGTGCGTCTTATATTCCAAAAAATATGGTAATACAAAGTTTGTAGAGCAGCTTTAGGCCTTTTAATTTAATATTGGCTTTAAACCATGACAGTAAATATCAAGTGCCAGAGATCAGCAAAGTCACTGCTGATTTTATATGTTTGTTGTTTTAGGATATCCACTTGATTTGCCCAAAATACAAACCTCAAGTCAAAGCCCATTAATTTTTAAAATACTTTAATTATTATTGAATGGATGTCTTGGAACTCATTTCATTCTTTCATCCACCAACTTCCTGCAATGACTGATTTTTCTGGAGCAATATAGAAAACTGTCTGTGGCACAAAGAAAACATGTCACACAGATGTGTATTTATGACTATACATAAAATTAAAACGTACACTACTTAATGATATTATATGTTTTATTGTTATAGGGTACTTTTGAGAGAGGTTTAGAGTTGCATGCCAAAATTACAATGTTTGCAGAAGGTTGTCATGGTCATCTTGCAAAACAATTGTACAACAAATATAATCTGAGGGAGAATTGTGAACCGCAGACTTATGGCATTGGACTTAAAGAGGTATGCTATATTATACAGCTGTAACCATAATTCTTGTTCTATTAATCTTGCAGATGGTACATAAGTATGCTACATAAGAAAGTACATAAGGAAGTATTTTTCTTTAGGTGAAACACTTTAGTACTTTGCTAGTTCAAGGTGGTATTGCAATAAATGATAATAACATCCGTATTTCCTATTTGCACATGTTCTACTTGCTCACGCTTGCACATTTACCAAATTCCTGTAATCTTATTAGATAGCTCAGTTATTCAATCAGAATTATAAAGTGAATGTACACTATTGTGGTTTCAAATACAAAACTTTTATTTAAAATGTTATAAAGTTCAAGCTGTTAATTTTTGTTAGTTTCACTAATCTCAATTCTTCATTATGCAAAATTGTCAGTGGTGTACTTTTCAGTGGTGTACTTAGCAGTATATTATGAACTTCATAATACAATTTTGATATTCTAGCTGTGGCTTATTGATGAAAAAAAATGGAAACCAGGAAAAGTGGAGCACACTGTTGGCTGGCCTTTGGACAGACATACATATGGAGGATCATTTCTTTATCATCTAAATGAGGGTGAACCATTAGTAGCTGTTGGATTTGTAGTAAGTGTTCTATATTATTTTTGTAAGTTAATGTCTAAATAAAACTAGTTTCTTTGCAAACCAAAGCAAGATGTTCTGCATAAAAGCATTTGGGTCTGTAATGCACAACTTATTTTATTGAGTATTATGCTTTAAATATATTTAAATATCTGACTCATGATTGCTCAGTGTAGATGTTTATTACGTGAGAAAATATTTTTTATTCAATGAAACTTCAGTTCCAAGATACAGCCTTCATTTTAACCATTTCAGTTTCTAAGTAGACATTTTGGTTGTTTCTAAACTAGGAACCATAGTTTACACACCAGAAGTCTATGTTACTGTAGCATGGCAAATAAAAATCAACCAGTCACTGTTACCATGATAATGTGGTTCACACAACACACTTAACACAACACACTTAAGATACAATGTAGTGTGTTTAGGTTTAATTATTGTGATTTGTAAACCATGTCTTAATATGCTTTTTGAACACTATTTCCCTTCATAAAAGTTTTTCTTTCTTTTGGATACCATTTTGGATATACATATAACTATTTCAGTCCAGTTGACTTTCTTCTCAGAAACAAATTATATTGTAAAAATATATTGCATGTTAAATTATATTCATCATAACCTACCTTGCAGTATTGAAATGTTTTAAATTGAAAAAGCCTTAAAATACATTAACATAGATTTTGAAAAATGACCAGAAATACAAGGTTCAGCTTGTCCTTGAAATCAGCTGCATATGAGAGGCCTTGATGGATGATCCATCTAATCTGATACCTGATTTTCAAAGGCTAGATTCATAGTAAGTTATACATCATGGGGTGCATATGTCATTATATGTCAACTTGTATTAATTACCAAAATAATAGGTCAATGTGAGAATCACAAAAAATTATTCTTTCCCAAAGTGAGGTGTGCATATTCATCAATTAATACAAGAATGTGTTCAAGTAATTTTTGAGTGAAACAAGTTTATTTTGGATTTTACTTTGTAGATTGGTTTAGATTATCAAAACCCTTTTTTGAGCCCGTTTAACGAATTTCAGAGGTGGAAGCATCACCCTAGTGTTCAGCCTACCTTTGAAGGAGGAAAGAGGATTGGTTATGGTGCCCGAGCTCTTAATGAAGGGGGTTATCAGGTAATTGTGATCTAAGGTTACTTTCTTGGACTTGGGGCGGGTGGAGGGGAAAACAAACTTGGTAATATACTAATTGATCAATATGTTAATTGCTTAAATTGACATAAAGAAAAAAGTAAACAATTGTTTCAGTTCAAAAATGTTTATTATAATAAATGGATTGTTGCAAAATCCTCTTAATAGCATGTGTTTTTTTTCATATTTAGTCCATACCCAAACTTACGTTTCCTGGTGGGGTTCTTATTGGATGTAGCCCAGGTTTCATGAATGTTCCCAAGATTAAAGGTACACACACTGCTATGAAAAGTGGAATGCTGGCTTCAGAAGCCATTTTCAATCAACTAATCAACAAAAATCTCCAATCAAAAACAATAGGTAAGAGGGGTACGATGAGAATGTATGTACTTTTGGCAATTCAGGAAAGTCACTACTTATCACTAGCTTATTGCTTTAATCTGTGTCATACTGCAGATGTATAGAATTTAGGCGGTGCACTTAAAAGCAAATAAATTCAGATAATGTGAAAAAGTACACCACATGTAAGTTTTTTCCTTTTAAACATATGTGAGTATACCAATATTTTCAAGACCCTGGGCTTTTGGGTGCTGCTGTTAAATGCCAAGTCAGTCCATAATAAAGTCATGATCACCTCCTATTTGACTGTGGATGGAAGGACTGATCCAGCATGTATCACTGAACCCTGCCTGGAGTCAGAGGGGGAGATGTGTCCATCTATGATTCATGTGTGGTATCAACCGAAATGAGAGGGTAGCAGTGGTCATGGTGGCAGTTGTCATCAAAATTGTTTGGGAAGTTTCCAGGGGCACTGCCCCATAGATTAGTACAGTGATGGCGAACTTATGGCACGGGTGCCACAGGTGGCACGCGGAGCCATATCTGCCGGCACGCGAGCCTTTGCCCTAGCTCAGCTCCAGCGTGCATGTGCGAGCACACTAGCTGATTTTTGGCTCGTGTGGAGGCTCTGGAAGGGCGATTTTGGCCTCCGGGGTGGTGGTGGGGAAGCATTTTCGCCCTCCCCAAGCTCTAAGAAAGCCTCTGGAGCCTGGGGAGGGCAAAAAATGGGCCTACTGGACCACTGGAAGTCGGGAAATGGGAGAGTGGGGGGGGGGTCACACACATGCGAAGGGGGATGAGGCAAGTGGGGGGCTTTGAATTATGGGTGTGGGCACGCACGCGTGTGCAATAGTGTGGGCACGCACGCGTGTGCAATAGCGTGTGCGCGCACTATTTCGGCACCCGAGGGAAAAAAGGTTCGCCATCACTGGATTAGTAGGTGTGAAATCCTATTTATTAAATTGAGCTATAGGGTTCATTTGGGATTGTTGTACTGTACCAGCCTCTATGCTATGTAGCTATCTCCCTGCCTAAGCTCCTTGACTCCATGAGCAGGTTGGCAGTGGAGTTCTCCAGAATTACAGACCTCAATCTGCCTTTTCTAGAGAGATAGTTTAGGAGTTCATTGCATCATGATACCGTAGTTATGACCCTGTCCCAGGTTACATTAGCAGTATCCTAATCTTTTTCCAATGTCCATTGTAGTTTAAATTTACATTTTCCCAGAGTAAAAATAGTTTTAATATGAAAAAGTTGATCTCTATGAAAAAGAAAAACTACAGCGCTAGGGGTTTTTTAAAGAAAAAAATTGCACAGCCTTTTAATAATTAGTTGTTTATTCTTAGGCCTTCATGTGCCTGAATATGAAGAAAATCTGAAAAAATCATGGGTGTGGAAAGAGCTTTATGGAGTCAGGAACATTCGCCCCTCCTGTCATGGAATCTTGGGTGTATATGGAGGAATGATTTACACTGGTATTTTCTATTGGGTACTAAGAGGATTTGAACCTTGGACTCTAAAACATGGAGGTAAATTGATAAAACCTTTGCTTTGTTTTTGACATATAAGTTGATAACTTCTTTCAAAATTATTTTTTTAAACTAAATTGGGCTCATAAGTGTTTGGTTTTGACCATCATGTTTCATATAGTCTGTGATTCTGTAAGCCACTTATGATTCATAAACAGGGCATAAATATTAGAAGCATGGTCTGTGTATGTCTTCTAGTGCAATGACTGGCAATCATTGATAAATCTCCCTTTCATGAACTTTACGTAGTTGTATCTAGAAAGACATTCATGCTTGTAATCATCATCATACTATGTGATGAAAAGCTGTTAATTTGCATAAATAGAACCTGGATATTTTAATTTGGCAGATGTTTTAATTATTATGTTTAGCATGATGTACAAAGGCAGCCAATGCTAAACATAATAATTTACAAATCTGTGTATAAAGTCCGACAAAGAATCCGTTCCAAGTTTTCTTTTCCTATGTGATTGTGCATGGGAGGGTAGAGAACATAAACATTTGTCCATGATTACTGTGACTAAAATCAAGCTGTCTTGGCTTTTTAAATGTACTATGAAAAAAAAAACTAGAAGGAAGAAAGCTGCTAGCCTGTTGTCAAAATGACTGTTCTGGGTATAACTAGGGCAGCCTGTTTCTACAGTACGTGCCATATAAATGTTCCAAATGAGTGTGGCAGTTGTTCCATAAAAAGAAAAATACTTCTAAATTGTTTATTGTTTTATGAATATCTAGTCCTGTTTTCTAAATGCACCCCCCCCAACTTCTCATAGGAATTTTCATTACTTATTACCCCAAAATGTTCATTACTTATTACGTGTGTCTTACTGTAATAGTAATGGGATTTGGGCAAAGAGATACTCCCTAGGAACAGCTGCTGGGTGGGGCAAGAGGCTCAGAATGGTTTCTCTGGCTATAAAGAAGATGGTAGAATAGTATTTTCAGAAGTTCAAGATTCTGTTATCATAGTATAGAATAGATAGAATAGAATAGAATTCTTTATTGGCCAAGTGTGATTGGACACACAAGGAATTTGTCTTTGGTGCATGTGCTCTCAGTGTACATAAAAGAAAAGATACATTTGTCAGGAATGGTTGTCATAGGGTTCAAGTAAGCAATCGGGAAACAATCAATCAATTAATTAATTAATGTATTAATTAATTGATTGTATTAATTAATGTATTACTTAATTAATCAATCAATCAATCAATCAATTAATTGTTAATGTAGCTTTACAATAAAGTAGAATTAGCTTAGCTGGTCGTGTTTCCAGTCTGGTCTACCTAGTAAAGCTGACAACAATCTTGCAACTTAATTAGCATCTTAGTAGAGAAAACTGAGCCACATTTGTGGTAATTAAAAAGATATTGTTTATGCATTTGATTTTTTTTTAGCCCAATGCAATTGGAAAAGTTTTCCCCTAACGCAAAATATCTTTTTATTATCCAATATAAAAAGTAGTTATATCAAGTTGTTAAAATTATTCTTTAGAGAGTGTAGAATATATATCTCAAGTATGCCAAGTGTTCAAAGACAACAAAGCTATTTAAAATGGCATTTCTTTCAGCTCACTAAATGCTTTTTTATACTGTCACCAATGTGTACTAAATTTTTTCAGTTCTTTTTATCAGTTTTTCCCTGTGTTATTATTTCAGGAACAGATGCAAAACAGCTAAAGCCAGCCAAAGATTGTACACCTATTGAATATCCAAAACCCGATGGAAAAATCAGTTTTGATTTGCTTTCATCAGTAGCTTTGAGTGGTACAAATCATGAACATGATCAGCCTCCTCATTTAACTTTGAAAGATGATAGTATTCCTGTCAACCATAACCTAGCTATATATGATGGACCTGAGCAGCGATATTGCCCAGCAGGTAACTACCAATTTTGAGAGAAGCAAAGGATTTAAACAGACAACTTCACTCCGCTTTCTAATTTTCCTGACAAATAATGTGATTTTTTTTCTTATTGATAAGAGGTTTTCTGATTGAGTTCTGTTGTTTCTTGAACTAAAATTACATTTCTATTTTTCAGGAGTTTATGAATATGTTCCTGTGGAAAGTGGAGAAGGATTGCGATTACAGATAAATGCTCAGAACTGTGTCCATTGTAAAACATGTGATATTAAAGATCCTAGCCAGAATATTAACTGGGTTGTACCAGAAGGTGGAGGAGGACCAGCTTATAATGGAATGTAGTTTAAATCCATTTTTTAAAATATGTGGGCAATACTACAAAACGATACAGCTCGGGATTTGCTATTGTAAATGTTATGTGGTCTAAGGGGCCCATTCTCTATGAAGGCTAGAGTAATCTACAGGCCACATGTCCTCAGATCATGCTACAGTACTAAAGCTCAGCAGCAAAATGGATCTTGAATGATCTTTAATGTTTCACTCAAATATAAAAATGAATGTTCTATTTTGACCTTTTCTATAAATTAAAATCCTACCCCCCACCTCAAAAATTGATGCAAAAAATCACTATTTAACCTGTTAAATTAAAATCCTACTCCCCTCCACCTCAAAAAATAATGCAAAAAAAAAATCACTATTTAACCTGTGGTGTTTATCATCAGTGGACCACTTGACAGTGGTCAAAGTGTTTTAAAATGTTACACTGTAACCAGGCTGAATAGAACTGGACACATCGGTTTTGAGGTTAGTGTTCGGCAGCCTGAATGCGTTGGTGCCTTAATTAGTAAATAGACAAGCTTTAATTGAATGTTTTTTTTCTATTCAGAGAATACCTGGTAAGACAAGTTTGAATACATCCTAGTCTAATTTTATTCTGATTGTTCTATATATTATACTAATAATGGATGTAATCCTGAATACAGGATATTTATAGTATCTGTAACTATTGTATTTCTCTTGATGGGTCAGTTTCAACGGAAATACATCTTTCAAGGCTAATCTGGAGAATATTTCAGTTATTTTACAAAAAAAGAATAGAGCAACACTACCTCTAATATGAATTCATTTTGTTATTATAAAATGTAATAAAGTATTCTCTATTTGAGTTAGAAATTTTGTTTATTTCTTCAACTTCTGTAACAAATTACACTTTGCAATCATAATGAAAGTTACTAGAAGAATTGAAGGGAGACAATCTGGAACATGTAAAATGGTAGTTATGTTACTGAACTTGTACAAGCTCTTTGCAGCATCATTCTGATGTTTTATTTTGTAGTTTTTTATATTTTAAGCTAAAATACAAACACAAGTGTTTTTATGCTGACCTTAACAAGTTTTTTAAAGTGTTATTTTTAAATCCAAAATGTAAATATATAAAATAGTATGACAGTCTTGAAACACATGATAGATGTAAGCATGCTACCATAATGACTCACGTTAATCCTGCCTCTTTCTGTATAAACAGAGAGAAAAACTGTATTCATGCAAACATTTTTGCATATGCTGCCCTCTCTTTTTCCTTCTCATTTTTTATTTTCTGCTTGACTTTCTGTACTTCCATTCGGATGGCTGCGGATGTAAAAAAATATAAGATCACACATTTAATGTCACTGTTAATGTGTATATACAACATGGGTTTTTTTCATAAGCAATATACTAAGAATGCAAATATTCAGAAAATTGTGTTATTTCAGCCTTTGTCTAAGGAAAATATGTTTATAAATTGTGGTTTAAACCAAATATAAGAGTTCCACACCATGCTAATTCAAAACCATACAAGATGCATTACAATTTAAAATCCACTCACTTTGAAACAGTTCAAAATACCACAGTAAAGGAGCAGGAAATAGCAAAGATAGTTAGTTCTGGATAGTCTAGCATGTGCATTCCATATCTTTCCCTAACCCAGTGGTTCCCAACCTTTTTGTGATCGAGTACCACTTGGAGGTCCCGTACAGTCGCCGCGTACCACCTGGTTCCAGAGAAACTAAATTCGATCAGATATCACTTTATTTCCATAATTGTACCGTTCCTTTTTTGGCCCCGTGCATCCAGCAACTGGATTCTCGGGCCGCTGGGACCAGGTGGGTGGCGTGTGGCAACAGTTGCAAATCGTTGCCAGATTATCTTGTGTTAGGCAGTAAACATTTTTGTGAAGTAAAAAATAACTAACTAAAAATCGTTCATGACCCCGAAAGTGTTCGCGTAGCACCTGGAAGGCCCTCGCGTACCACTAGTGGTACACGTACCACAGGTTGGGAACCACTGCCCTAACCTCTTATATCAATACTGTGATGCTGGCTTAAGTATCCTAGATGTTTTTAGTCATCAATAGCAATACGCCAATTCATCACTGAAGACAATCTGATAAGTGTTACCTTTATCCTGAGGTGATATGTCTTGAGCCTTCTGAAGCTCAACCTGTAAAGTTGAATAAATAATTGAGCAATATGTAAACAAAGGGAGCCAATTTGGTATGGTGATTAAGGTGTTGGCCTAGAAATCAGAAGACTGAGTTTTAATCCCATTTTAGGCATGAAACGTGACTGCGCCAGTCACTTTCTCTCAGCTCAATCTACTTCACACAGTTGTTGTAGGAAAAACAGGAGTAGGAAAGAGTATCAGGTATGTTTTCTACCTTGAGTTACTTATAAAGTAATAAAGTGATAAAAAATGTTTATTGCAATATTAATGAGAAAAATGTTTAGGCTTACCAATGCCTTATCGTAATCTTTCGTTCCTTCCCAAGCTTGGGCCTTTCTATAAAGTGCTTTAGTATTTGTGGGATCTATGGCCAGAGCCTATAAAGTGAGAACATTAGTTAATAATATTTATTTCCAATAAATTCCATTTCTAGCTATTAAGACTTGATTTAGGTGTTTTATGTAAACCAATTCAATCAGGATTTAGGAAACTAAATTTTCTAGAAGTTCTGTAGTCTGGATCATAATTCATAGTCAATTGGATTCAATCAATTCAAACTAATGGAAAATGAAATCTCTCTAAATCGCTAACATACACCATCTGTACACTAAAACTCAGATTTTCTGGACGCCCATTAAACAAACTTGGATATAACAGACTAAATGGTAGACCCCAGGTCCTCTGTTTCTGAAACAGCAATTCACATCATTGGTGTAATTACATAATTGATGTTATTCTAACTCTGTAAACTTATATAAATGGACATAAATTACAAAACTATAAAAATGTCAATTGCATATATCTGAATTTATGACATTTGGAATTAACAAGATTCCCTTTTCCAAAAGTAATCAATTTGGGGTTTAATTGTTCTGGACATACTGTACATTTAACGGATCCTGGTTTAGTAGACTTTAGATGCAACAGACAAAATCTGTAAACTGTACAGTAAGCCTTTGTGCAGATTTAAATTCTTATTTGCTACTTTCTCCATGTATAAAATGTGTAAAGTCCCATTCACATATTATACACGTGTAAACTTTCATTTGGATTTAATAAATGTTCTGCTTGAGACAATCTTTCTACCCTATGACTTTCCTAAATTGAGGGTTTACTATATTTGGATAAGTATTCTTTTTTTTTTTTCCCAAAAAGTTTTATTAGTACAAAATTACATAGATAATAGCTAAACATTAAATAGAAAGTACAAACATTTTTTTTAATTTTTCTCCCCCCTAACCCACCCCTTTCCCTCCCCCCCTCCCCCCCGGACTTCCCAGAGAGAGTACAGGGCATAATATCAATAAAATAAATTTAAATTAAATTAAAAAATTTTGACTTCCACCTTATTTTTTTAAAACTTCAACTCCAAATTGTACACTAATAAAAATTCCTTCCTCCTCCTTTCAATCATCTACCCTTCACAACATTTCTTCACTGTTAACTAAGAATTAAATGATTATTACATAAATGATGACTAAGTATTAAATACAAAAACCTTAAACTTCATCATAAAATCAATCAGTATATAAATAACATACTATTACTATATATCAGATTATAAGCACTAATTCCAAACTTTAAATAACCTTCCTCCAAAAAAAAAAAAAAATGTTAAATCTAATTGTAATATTTTATAACTGGATAGATAACAATTCCAAATCTTTCTCACAATTAAATAAAACTTAAATTGATATTACACAAAAAATAACTAAATAATAATACAAAAACCTTAAACTTCATCATAAATTCTACCACTCTATTAGTAACATAATGTTACTATGTATTAAATTATTAGGTTCAAAAAAGTTCTAAATCTTTAAAAAGAATTAATAATACTTTGAATAAGCCCCCCAAAAAAAACAAAAGAAAAAAAAAGAATGCAAGAAGTAAAGAAAAGAAAAAAAAATTAAGGAAAGAAGGGAAAAAGAAAAGTACAGTCATAATGGCAACCATCTGTCCAATAAACTTCAACACTGCATCTTGTTGTATCTTGATGATGGTTGCATCTTTTTGTAACTTGATAATTTTGTAGTTGTCAGCTCGCCTCCCATCTGACCCCGATCTTCCATCTCCTTTTCCACACTGTAGACATCTGTCTGGCTCTGCCAATCATTTAAATTTTGTAAATCTGTTTCGATTTGAAGAGGAAGGGATGGCTTTCCCTCCTCCTCCTCTTTTGTTTTCATACATCTTTCCTCTGGAATCTTGGATATATCAGCCTTTAAGACGTTGACATAAAATTCAGTAGCTTTCTTTGTTGTATTAAGCCGATATCTTTTTCCCAGAAATTTCACTGCAACTCCTGTTGGTGCTTCCCATTTGTAATGTAAATTTAACCTTTTAAATTCATCAATCAGAAAGGTATAATCTTTTCTGGCTTTGAGCATTTTAGAGGGAATTTCTTTCCATATCATCAGTTCCTGGCCATTCACCTGCAGGTTATTCTTAAACGTCGCCTGTATAATCCTATTCCGTAAGGCTCTTGTAGTAAAGTATATTACAATATCCCTTGGTAGGTGTTTTTGTTTTGCATACCAGGAGTTGATTCTATATATTTTATCAATTTGCCTGGCTAGTTCTTCTTTAGACAGTCCAGACACCTGCTCCAAAGCTTCCACCATCCTTCCTTTCAAATCTTCATATAATCCTTCTTTCAACCCCCTGACCCTTATGGCAAATTCCATGGATCTGAATTGCGTCATTAACACCTCTGTTTCAAAATTTGCAATGTCATTTTGTATTTTATCTATGTATTCTACTGAAGTTGTCAAAACTTGTTTGTTTTCTTCAATGCGGTTTGCCAAAACTTCAATATTTGTTGCTAGACCTTTACATACCTCCAACACATCATTTCTAATTTGTTGGTCAATATTCTTTAAAGCAGCCTGCATTTTATTATCTATTTCACTAATTTTTTGGTTAAATTCAACAATAAGTTCATCTTTCATAATCTTTAAGGTACTTATTAAATTTTCAGGTGTTAAAGACTTTGGGGGTGTTAACTCAGTGGTAAGTTGCATTTTAGAAATATAACCAGATGAATAATCCATTCTTTTATTCAAAACAATCTTTCCAGATTTTGAAGCCATTTTAGTATTTCCAGTGGTGAACAAAGAAAAAGCCAAGCCTCTAGTTAAAGTTCTTTTAAATTTCTTTTAAAATTCTTTCAAATTCCAAAGCCAGATAGAATTTTATTTTTAAAAAATTGTCAGTTATTATTTAATCCAGAATCGGGAGACAGAGAGAGTAAAGCCAACTTTCAAAATCAAAAATTTCCATAAGAAAAAAAGCTGCTAGGGAAACGAAAGTTACTTTCACTTCTCCTCCCACTTTCTCCGATCGCCATGTTGTAGCCTAATAACTGTTACTTAGTTTCTTCCGAAGTGAAAATCAGCAGTGGAGTTGAAAAAAAAAAAAAAAATCTGTACTTGCCCTTTAAAATCCTGTCTCTCTCTGTCTGCTTGTTTAAACAATTAAGTAGTTGTAATCCCATTCACGAAGCAGCGGGTGGTCACGGCATCTTGCTCCGCAAAAGCGGAGGTTTCCAAGTCCCCGGAGCAAGAGACAGGCTGGCTGGGGAGACCTCACCTTTCGCGCCCCTGGCTGACACTTGGGGCACTAGGGGGGGCTCTACCCCACCTGTCCGGCTCTCATCTCTCCCCTTTGCCCGGGGCAGAGACTTTCAAGCCGCCAGACAGCTGTTCTGGCGGCTTTAACGGGGAAAAGGAAAGGCGCTCAACGAGGAGCGTCCGCGATGCAGCGATCCGGAACCGGAAGTCCGATAAGTATTCTATGCTTATCTAGCCATTCATAAAATCCTGTTACTATACACCGTATGCTGATCACTGGATACATACATTCCTGAGACTATACACTGCAGCATGATTATACACATGAATGGGATAGCACACAGAATGCTTAAGGAAACGTCTATTGATTATTTACATAGTTTTTTTTTTTACAAATAACATACTACAGGCAAATTTAAGATTATAATCTCAACTTTTAAATATGTAGTGCAAACACTTGAATGAGATACTGGGGTATGCAGCAATTTAGATTCAAAGAGAAAAACTGATTGGAACTATGAATATGACACACCTGCCAGGAGCTCCTCTAAAAAGCTGTACATATTCCTGGCCTTTGGCAGCAACAGTCACATAAGATGGGACTGATTTAAAGATGTGACTCCTATATGGTGGCATGGGCAGATATGGATGCTCTGAATTGATTTTACTTTGATTTGCTATAAAACAGCATTGATGCAAGATGGATAGTGCCTAAATTTGATGAATTATTTTAAGAGATTTGTGGCTTCATGGAAAGCTACAGAACGTGCCTTATGGAAAAATATTTACCTTAGCACAGTTTTCAATTGCATCCTGCCATTCCAATAATTTCAGTTTACATGCAGCAGTATTAAGATAACATGTCAATGCTACTGAATTCAGCTTTGCACTTTTTTCCTCTGCCACAGCTTTTGAAGCGTCAATGTACCTGTATAAAATAAGATGGGGATTTTACAGCACAGTAGTCCTCATTTAGCAACTGCCTTGGCTGTGACCATTCACAAATACAACAGTAAGAAATGGTAGTAAAAAAAAGTATATGCATTTTCTGACCAACACATACACTTACTTCTAAATTTCTGCACCTGACAATACTACTTATGACAGTGAGATTAATACTGGCATTGCTGCATGAGTCAATTTTATCTAAATGAAACAGCAGCAATCTGTACAGTGTCTCTCCCTCTTGTGACCATTTTGTCAGGATATATTGTAGCTAAAAAGACTCCCTATACAGTATAACTAATTTATCAACTAGCAATACTGAATCAATAATTTGCAAATTAAACCTGATTTAATTACTACAGATAGTCCTTGACTTAGAACAGTTCATTTAGTGACTGAAGTTACAATGGCACTGAAAAAATGACATGACTTTTCAAAATTATGACCATTGCAGCATTCCCATGGTCACATGATAAAAATTCAGACACTTGGCAACGTATTTGATGGTTGCAGTGTCCTGGGGTCATGTGATCACCTTTTGAGACCTTCTGACAAGCAAAATCAATGGGCAAGCCAGATTCACTCAACAACTGTGTTAATAACAACTTTAGTGATTCTCTTAATAACTGTGGCAAGAAAGGTCATAAAATGGGGCAAAACTCAGTTAACAAATACTTTGCTTAGCAAAAGAAATTTTGGTCGTAAGTTAAAAACTATCTGTGTATGTTAAACAACGTGCTTGCATAACATCCTGTGCCATTCAGCTAGTAAATATATGCAGTATTATTTTAGCTCACATCCTGTATTTCCCAGCTGATAACTAAAGCATAGTTAGCATACGATAGAATGGCATTTGAAATCAGTAACTTTAAACCCGAGCTAGTATTAACTGGGAATGTTTGGTACTCTAGATAAGACTCTTTACGGAGGAAAGTTATCAATTCTGATTAATAAGCCATGCTGCATGTGGATGAAACAGTATTATGCATATTAACCAATCACAGAGTTTGGTCATGACCTGATTAAGTACTAAAGCAAATCCTTAAGATGATTCAAACAGGACCTAAATTTAAACAATTTGGTCTCGATTAAACTAGTTGTCTTTCCCCATCCCCCCCATTTTCTTGAATATAATCCACGTTACATAATATAAGAACCTTGAAATAAATGATTTTTTTAAAAAAAATCTAGTGATAAAATATTGCAATGTGCAAAGCAAGTGCAGTAAATTTTTACAAATAAATGGGGCCTGGATTTTGGGGGAATTTCCTCTGACTTTTTTTTACCTCTTTTAAACCCTTCCAACACTCTCCTCTCATATTTTTGCAAAAATTACTGATTTTTTGATGGCATTATTTCAGGGATTATGAGAGCCATATGCTATCCACCAATCTATTAAAAATGGGCTACTTTCTAATAAAAAAAAGTATGTACATGGCAAATTAACCTAGGGCTATCAAATCTGGACTGCAAAAATCTGGATGATCACTAGATGGCACCAAATAGTTTACATTTTCTATATGTCTTCGCTGCCTATCAGTAGTCATTAGATGTTTGCAGTTCAGACCTGAAAGCCCTTGGTAGAGTATATTTTTAAGGACAGTAAATAATTTTACCTTAAAGACTTGCTATATTTCTTGACTGCCATTGCCCAATTTTGTGATTTGAAGAAAGAATTGCCTATATTTTTTACATCTTCAGCTACAGTCACAATCTTGTCAACCTACAAAAAAGAAGCAAATGAATTTATTTATTTATTTATTTATTAAAATTTCTATGCCGCCCAACTCCCGGGGGACTCTGGGCGGCTCACAGCAGATATAGAAACACATAAAAAACAATTTTTAAAAGGAGCCATATTAAAATACTATCCATTAAAAAACAAACTTTCATTCATACCCTGCCTGCCGGAAGAGCCAAGTTTTTATTGCTTTACGGAAGGCCAGTAGGGTGGGGATGGTCCTGATCTCTGGAGGGAGCTGGTTCCACAGGGAGGGGGCTCCCACAGAGAAGGCCCTCCCCCTAGGTCCCGCTAGCCGACATTGTTTGGTCGACGGGACCTGGAGGAGGCCGACTCTGTGGGCTCTAACCGGTCGTAGGGAGGTATGCGGCAGGATGCGGTCCCGAAGATAACCTGGCCCTGAGCCATGTAGGGCTTTAAAGGTAACGACCAACACCTTAAATTGGATCCGGAGACTAATGGGCAGCCAATGCAGCTGGCGGAGGATAGGTGTTACGTGGGTGCATCTAGGTACACCCACCACAGCTCGCGCAGCTGCATTTTGCACCAATTGCAGTCGCCGGACACTCTTCAAGGGTAGCCCCATGTAGAGCGCATTGCAGTAATCCAGCCGTGAGGTGATAAGGGCATGAGCGACTGTAAGAAGTGCCTCCTTCTCCAAGTAGGGTCGCAATTGGTGCACAAGACGTACTTGTGCAAAGGTCCCCCTAGCCACAGCTGAAAGATGTTGTTCCAATTTTAGCTGTGGGTCTAGGAGGACACCCAAATTGCGGACCCGTTCTGAGGGGGCTAATTTCTCCCCCCCAAGAATCAAGGAGGGACAGTTGATCGAGTCCTTAGGAGGCAATATCCACAGCCACTCAGTCTTGTCAGGGTTAAGCTTTAGCCGGTTCTTCCCCATCCAGACCCTAACATCGGCCAGGCAGCGGTCCATTACGTCTACGGCTTCCCCAAATTGAGACGGGGTGGAGATGTACAACTGGGTATCATCAGCATATTGCTGATACCTCACCCCGTGTCGTCGGATGATCTCACCCAGCGGCTTCATGTAGATATTAAACAGGATGGGCGAGAGGACCGAGCCCTGTGGCACCCCACATAGTAGGGGCCTAGGGCTCGACCTCTGCCCCCCTGTCAACACCGACTGCGTCCTGTCAGAGAGGAAGGAGGAGAACCACTGCAAAACAGTGCCGCCCACCCCCACCTCTCCGAGACGACGCAGAAGGATACCATGGTCAATGGTATCGAAGGCTGCTGAGAGGTCAAGTAGCACCAGGATAGAGGAATAACCCCCATCCCGGGCTCGCCAGAGATCATCCATCAGGGTGACCAAAGCCGTTTCCGTACTGTAACCGCGCCTGAAGCCAGATTGAAAGGGATCCAGAAAATCAGTGTCATCCAACAGTCGTAGGAGCTGGAGTGCCACCACTTTCTCAACAACCTTCCCCGCGAAGGGAAGGTTGGAGACTGGACGGAAGTTCTTTAAATCCGCTGGGTCCAGGGAAGGCTTCTTGAGGAGGGGCCTCACCACCGCAGCTTTTAAGGGCTGCGGGACGGACCCCTCTCTCAAAGAAGCGTTGACCAACGCCTGGAGCCAGCCGCGTGAAACCTCCCTGGTGGCCGAAACCAACCAGGAAGGACACGGGTCCAATAAACAAGTGGCTGAGCTCATAGCTCCTATGAGCATAGTAGCATATTATTTAATTTTGTTCCATAAAGAATTCTGGGAGAAAAACAGCTTGGAAGCAGTTTCCCACATGCTATTGGATATAATTGAATATAGTGTTAAGAGTTGCAATGAAGCAACATGTTAGAAGTATAAATAGAATACTCCATTTAGCTATACAAGCTTTGGAAGCTGCAGAATGTCAAGATAGAAAACAAGACTAGGATAAATTTGTGTTACGTTTTCTACTTTAAAAAGATCAATAATATAATTTAAGGTGAACTTTTAACAAAGCTTCTTTAATATTAACATAGGAAATAAATGAAACACTTACTTCCTTTAAATCTATGTCAGAATCTTCAGGAAAGTCAGCATGAATATCTCCAGAAGAATCCATGGGAGAGATTTCCCAGTTTTCCCCTTCTTTTAGCTCTCCACATTCTGCAATAACGCACAACTGTAGAAGAAATATATAAAATGCAACTTTTTCAATGGCAACCTGTTTCACTTTTCAGAAAACACACCTGTCATTTTTTCCGAATGTTCTCAAAAGCCTTGGACTTAGTTTTTTTCAACTTTATGTGAAAAGTAAAAATAATCATAATTGTCTTGAATGCTAGTAGTTAAACTGCAACCTGACCCTTTAGTCTAAGATGGGTAGGGGAAAAGCTATTAACATCTTAATTTTCGGCTTACTATCTATCCCAGCAACCCTAACAAACTTGTTCTAGTATGCTAGAGTTTAAATTAAACATCTGGAGAGACTTAGCAAATATTTGTTAAAATTATTCTATATATAAGTAGAAAAGATAATTACCAGCAAAGCAAACAAGTTTCATTATTGAATAATTTAACTCATATTTTTAAAAGGAATGAAAACATATTTTAATTATCTTAAAATTTTATAATATGAAAAATATACCCCAACGATTTTAGCTTACCTTGACAGGTTTTTCTCCTTTTACTTCAACATTTTCTAGAAGTTTTACAACACCCATGCCCTTGATCACTTGCCCAAAGACCACATGTTTCCCATCAAGGTGAGGGGTGGGCAAAGTTGTGATAAAGAACTGTGAACCATTTGTATTGCATCCTGCATTTGCCATGCTGAGCAAACCTGGTTTATCATGCTAAATAAAACAGTAATATTGTTCTCATGAGAATAATTCATTGGTAAATTGAAAATCGTATCTAATTTACTAATTTGCAACATCGTGTATTTGGAATACACAACTAAGAAAACCTTTCATCCAGTCAAAAAGTTGCATACCCATATATAAAATTTATACATATACACTAATAAAGTTAAAAGTAGGATGAGATTGTGACATTTAAAAGACATATCTCCATATCTTAATATTTATGTAAGAATTTGAGATAAAATTAATTGAAATGCTCTCCTCTCTTAATAAAGTTAGCTGAAACTAGCAAAAGCTGTCCTATTTACACTATAGAATATATGTACACATAAATACAATGTAAACGCTGTATGTTGATAAAAATAAAAGCATTTATACATTGGATTTTCTCACTGCAGAATAAGAGTTAGCACTCAAGTGATTCCTTCTCAGAAATCCCATTATCCTACATGAAAGGTGGCATTTAAGCAGATCCTGAAAGGAAAGACCTGATCCCTAAATCTGCTCCAAACAAAAGCAGAACTTGGTGTAAATGAATACATTTAATTACTTTTTCCTTTTATTTAAATAGAAATCTTCTTAAAGCAGATTTGGAAAAAAAGAACAAAAAAATTGGAAGGTAAAATGAGCTCTGCTTCTCCCTGATTTCTACCTTTTTGAAGGGCTTTAAATATGGTGTTTGGTTTTCCTTCACATCCAAAATTCATTAGCAGAATTGTGACCACTGGAAATTTTAATTATAAAAGCAATTACCTTATAATGAAAATTTTCATCTTCAAACTTTTCTCCGTATATACTTTCTCCACCTGTTCCATTCTGATTTGAAAAATCTCCACCCTGGATCATAAATTCCTTGATAACTACAATTGAACCAAAGTGAAAAAGCTGAAACAGATCTCAATTATCTAAAATCAACTGCCTTTTTTCCATTACTGTTTTTTTTTAATCTCTCTCTCTCTCTCTGCAAATCAGCATTTTAGCAAACTGATAAGAGGTATGAAAACTTTCTAAGCATGAAACAAAACAGATAGGAACAAAATATACTGCATTTCAAACAGTATTTTTAGTGTTCTGATCATAGGGAACAATTCCGAAATAAGCTACTCCAAGATCAAAACACTCATGCTCCAGAAATTTTGTTTTGAGGGTGGATTATATCAATTGTAGTAAGCACTTCTCTTTATGCAAAGGCATCCAATTCTATTTTTGTCTAATTTCCAAATTAGTTCCTTTCATCTCTTCTCTAAATATACTTGAGTATTAAAAGACTCCCAAATCAAATATAATATGCTCTGCAGCATTATAACACCAGGAACAGTTATATGTCTTGCATTGAGCAACTTTAATTGCTTTTCAGTAGCTCAATGTTTTAATGGATACAAACAAGGAACTGTCATCTATTGTTTTCTTAAAATCTTAAATACTCTTAAAAAGTGTATGCCATTAGTTTTCTTTTAAACTAAAATAATACACCAACATCAGTGCTTCGGCTACCCCAAATTATAACAAGACTCTAGAATCAATGTCAAAATGGTGCTAGCCAAATTTTTGGCTGTAGTTAGATGTAGAAAGAAACTAATTGATGAATGACTTGTCTCTCATGAAATGTATGCGGGATTATTATTATATTTATTCTTGGATGCTTTGACTGCAGTAATCTTTCATTCACTCATACAAGAATAAGTACTTACTTCTATGGAAAGGACATCCTTTATAATGAAGAGGCTTTCCAGTTGTAGGCCCAATACCTTTTTCTCCAGTACACAATGCACGAAAGTTTTCTGCAGTTTTAGGTACAATATCTGCAAACAGTTCTAATACCATTCGACCAACTGGAATGAGAGAAATCTGTAGCTGTACTTATTTCAGCAATGTGTATCCCACCATTCTTTCAATAAATCTAGGACTCAATTCACTCATTGAATTCTGCCAGTATTAATACAACTTTAAATGTATAAAGGGTTCTTGAACTCTGTTCCACATGCCAATCAAATATTTAATTATTATTCCAGACCAAGCAATGCAGCTTTTCAGTATGTGAGACTATAACTCAGTTTTACCTACAAATACACATAATCTAAAATCTATTCCGTTGCCACTGGATTTCAGTAATAACCACCGTCTACTGTTGATAACTTCTATTACTATTATGGATAAAACCCTGACTAGCACCAATTATTACTCGTCTTATAACCATTTGTTTAGCAAACCTTCAAAGTAACAATGGCACAGAAAAAAGTAACTTACAACTGGTCCTTGCATTTAGGATTGTAATAGCATTCCCAGTCATGTGATCCAAATCTGGACCCTTGGGAAGCATTTACTATGTTTACAATGCTCTGGGGTCATGTGATCACCATTTTCTCCTTTTCCAACCAGTTTCCAACAAGCAAAATCAATGGGCAAAGCCAAATTCGCTCAACAACTGCATGATGTACTTAACAACTGCAGTGATTTGTTAACTGTCGCAAAAAAGGCTGATAGAATTGGGTGCAACTCATTTAACAACAGAAATTCTGGTCCTAATTGTAGTTGTAAGTCAAGGAATATCTGTAGGTTTTTTTAACAATATTTAGATTCTCATTTTAATAAGTATGGTACATCTGACAGGCAGATACTAATATTAATTTTAAAATACTATTTTTTTCAGAATCTTATTAAACAGTAACCTTGATTCTTGATGACTGCAATACACAGGGTTTCATACAGTCATGACGTAGGTTACACTGTATGAAAATTTATTGTGGTACCTGTCAATGTTGTGATACACTTTAATGATATAAATTTCAAATACTTATTTGGAAATCTTTTTTTAACATAAGAAGATAGTATTATGGATTTCTACAGAAAGTAGTAAAATAATTAACATTGTTCATGTTATTTCTAGCCCTCTTCTAAAGTTTAGCTTAACAAAACAAATAAGTGTAGGGCAATGAAGGAGCTTATGTTTTATGATAGTTGTCGTATTTCAATATGAATTTGCTCAAAATTCAGAATCATTGGGACTGATATGTTATTAAGCTAAGAGACAACACTAACCTAGAATATAAATCTACAATATCTGACTTCAGTAAGATTTATGGTACTTCCAAGTACACACGTGAGATTGATCTGTGATTTACTGATTGAATGGAAGATATATTTTACAATAGTTCTGCAGAGCATTAGCCTTCGGGCCACAAAGCATAAAATCACAGCACATTCCTTTTCTTAAGGCTATCAAAGCCAGTTTATATACAGCGATAGCTCAATGTGACCACACGACTTCAGGTTTCAGCGGTGAGAAAAGAGTGCCCTTCATGTTGTGGGAATTCTCCCTAGTTGTGTAAAGGGCTTTTGCAATGGGAGAAGGGAGAACCTTCTCCGCAACCTTAGATGACCCCCTCCTCATCCAAAGCTTCGGCCGCTGTGATATTACCACAAGGAAATCAGCGGCCTCCAGCGTTGAGTTCCAAGGCTGAGGGCTTCGAGAGACTTCTGGAAGGCGCGCGTCGCGGCAAAACGGAGCGCGAGGCATGGGACGCATTACAAAAGAAAATGCGGAGGCGCTGGAGCGATCCAACTTATTCTCCGGCGCAGAACATTGGACAGCAGCGCGCACACATACAAACACACACCCGCTCCCCCGCCCTCTGCTCGGAGCCCGTCCCGTCGAAAAGGCCTTCCTCGTTTACCGCCATTTGCTCAGATTTTGCTCAGAGGCGCAACTCGTCAGCCGCGCCTCGCCCGAAAACTGGGGCGTAAGCATTCCTCCTGCACGAGGTTCCGATGCGGCACGGCCACCCCGCTGCCAGCCCCACCTGCCAACCTCCGAACGCGCGTGGCCACCCCGCCTCCTCTCCTGCCATCCGCACCTCGTTCACCCCCAACGTCCACATCGAAAAAGACTCGGGGGTTGTTCGGGTTGGACGGTTTCGAGAGCGGAGAAGCGTGAGACATGTTGGTGCCGGTTGCTACCGCTGAACCAAAACGCTACCCCCCCTTTTCCTGCTGCTTCCCAGGCTCCGCCGCCCTGCCTTCAGCTGCGGGCTTCAGTCAACTGGCTCCGCCTTCCTGCCTGGAGAGAGGCGGGACGCACTACGGCCCTTTGCCCGCTCTTTTAGTTCAAAAAGGCAAGAGTCGCTCTGTTGCCAGGCGGTGCTTTCGGTTACTAGCTCTTCAGTGGAACGGCTTGGCTGCCGGGTATATACAGTATATAGCAAACATTGCAGCTTCGGTTAGTAACTGATTACAGGTCAAGTACATCGTGGTTTTCTTGCATCTGTGTTCCCTCACGAAACCTTTTGAGAAGGGGGGGGAAAAGATGTTCTCAAAGCCCCCGTACCCCTTCCCGGCTTCAGTGTCTCTGGCTGGTTTTGGATTGCGTGTTGGGGGACCCAAGAAATTAGGTTATTTCATTTAACCTAGTATTCTAGCAGTTTGTCTGAAGCATTCATTAGCAATCCAAAGGCTTCTTTTGCACTCAAAGCAACACATGATAGGATTCACTTTTTCCCCTTCGAAGTCTGTAGCCAGCAAGATAAAAGGAAAGTGATGCACGTTGAGGGGGGAAAAATCAGATCTCAAGACATATTGGTGGTGGTGGGGGGAGTAACCAATCTGGAAAAACATTTTGAGGTCATAAGTAATAAATCAGAGAAAATGTATTTGGTGACCTGAAGCTAAGAAAAAGGCAAATTCTATGGTAGGGATCGTTTGGAAAGTGAAAATAAAAGTGCTAACACGAATTCCTTTATACAAATTTATGATACAAGTGCATCTGCAATACTGTATAGTAGAGTCCTGATTGCCACACAGTATTTAAAAACGCATATATTAGAACTAAATTGTAAAAAGTGCAGAAGAGAGCAATCAAAATGATCAGGGCTGGTTGACTACTTTCTATAGAAAAAAGCTATAGTATGTACGACTTTTGACTTGGAAACCTGCAAAGGAGGGGGATTAGACTGAAATGTATACAATTATCAATCACATGGATATGAGAGGTGGATTTTCTTAGCTCTCAAGCATTAGGATCAGGAACTCAAAGATTAATGCTTAGGAAAGGAGTGGGAGTTAAATTTTTTAAAAAGCTTGAGAAATATAATTTACTATTCAGCATTAGATATATGCACAGTATGAAAGATAGATCTATGAAGGCTATGATCTTGAAGACTTAATGTTATCTCTGAATTAGAAGATCATGCCTCCAAATATTAGTCATAAGGGAATAACAGCTGGATATGGATTTTCTGCTTGCAAGCAAACCAGAGGTTATCTACTGTACTATGACACATACTGTAAGATGCTGGATTAAAGGGCCTTTGTCTTGATCCAGTAGATGTATTTTTATGTTTCTTCAGATAGTTTTAAATTAAAATTTTAATTTTAAAATTAAATTAAAATAAAAGGGTCAGTAAGTTTAATTTATTCATATGTTATACTATAAATTTTCAAAATTAACTCGGGGTCCCCAACCCCCAGTCCGTGGACCGGCACTGGTCCGTGGCATGCCAGCAACCAGGCCATGCAAACAAGCGAAGCCCCATCTGCAGGATGCAGACAGCATGCAAAATCACACCCCCTCTGGTCCTTGGAAAAACCTCCATGGAACCGATCCCTAGTGCCTAAAAGGTTGGGGGCTGCTGCTTTAATTGATTCAGTAGCGTGCATGCGGGTGGCCACACTCATAATACAATAACCTCCCCCCGTGCATGTGCACAATCCCCACACTGCCCCCCGTGCATGCGCACAGGCCTCACTGAAGCTGTGGAGCTGCCCTACTACTTACCTTCAGATAGTTGCAACCAGGCCTCCCACACCTCGGCCCACTTCTTCTGCAGCCTGCAAGGCTTTCCTGAAGGCCTCTGTAGCCGATAACAGAGCTCCGGATCGATCTGGAGCTCTGTTATCGGCTGCAGAGGCCTTCAAAAAAGCCTTGCCGGCTGCAGAACAAATGGGCCGAGGTGTGTGATGCCTGGCTACAACTGATCAAAGCCAAAGACATTCTTGAAGACCTCTGAGAACGAAAAGGAGGCTGGGGATGAGCACAGAAATGAACTTCCAGTTGGGCCATTTTTCGCCGTCCCCAGGCTTCAGGAGGCTTTCCTGAAGCCTGGGAAGAGCGAAAACGGCCAAAAAGGCCGAAAATCAGCTGGCCAGCGTGCGCATGTGTGCTGTAGCTGACATAGGGCAACGTCTTGTGTGCCCTCAGATATGGCTCCACGTGCCACAAGTTTGCCACCACTGTCCTAAGCGATTGATTGCTGAAGCTGTTAAGCATCCTAACTCAGAAATTTCTCAGTGTATGTGTAGATGGGATAGAGAGCAAATTACGGTATATACTGGAGTTCCTATTATAATGTGAAAATGATTTAAGAATCATGGCTTGATTATCAGCTCTGATAACATGTCCCAGGACCAATGGATTTTGGGTTGTGATTACTGGGAGTATCTGATTTTGAGATTACTGTGATTTTGGGAGTATAAGACACACCTAGATTTTAGAGGAGGAAAACAAGGAAAAAAGTAGTCTGAACCAAATGGTGTAGTAATATATTATTTAATAAAATACCAGTGTAGCAGAATACTTTTTACAACCATGTACACTTTTTACAACCATGTATACTTTTTACAAACTTCAAATTTGACAGCTTTAAGACTAGTGGACTTCAACTCCCAGAATTCCTCATCCAGTCATGCTAGCTCAGGAATGGGAGTTGAAGTCCACAAGTCTTAAACTTGCCAAGTTTGAAGACCCTTGCACCCCTAACCCAGGGGTCTTCAAACTTGACAGCTTTAAGATTAGTGGACTTCAACTCTCAGAATTCCTCCTCCAGTCATGCTAGACGGGGTAATTAGAAGGCAAAAACACTCCAGCTTTTGTAAAAAACGGCCCATTTTTTGCTCATTTTTTTGCAAAATCAGGGCATGCAGAGGGTTTGGGAAGCTTGTAGAGCACTCCTAGGGGGTGGGGGAAGGCAAAAACGCCCCCATTTTTGTGAAAAATGGCCCATTTTTCACAAAAATAGGATGTGGGGCAGGGCTTCAGGAGGCCAAAAAATTGCTGTATTCGGTGTATAAGACGCACCAACTTTTCCATCCTCTTTTGGGGGGCAAAAAGGTGTGTCTTATACTCTGAAAAATACAGTATTTTTTTCTACTATTTTTCAACACTTTACCATCATACATTGATTTACCTTGGCAATTCTCTGTAACCTTGTAGCCAGGGGTGAAATTCAGCAGGTTCTGACAGGTTCTGGAGAACCGATAGCAGAAATTTTGAGTAGTTCAGAGAACTGGCAAATACCACCTCTGGCTGCCCCCCCCCCCCCCCCCGTGGGGTGGGAATGAAGATTTTGCAATATCCTTCCTCCAGGAGTGGGGAGGGAGTGGGATTTTGCAGTATCCTTCCCCTGCCACGCCCACCAAGCCACGCCCACAGAACCAGTAGGGAAAAATTTTGAATTTCACCCCTGCTTGTAGCCAGCAAAAGTATTTTGAAAACGGGATACTTGCTGGCAGTAGTGATTCATATTACTTTCAAGCCAATTTATTTTAAAATTAGGATTTGCCCTCTATTTTTTTCTTTTAAATTAAACCTCTAAAACTTGAGCTCTAAAATCCTGACCATCACTAGAGGTCAGCAAAGAATTAGATTTTTCTGTTGCTATCTAACAATCAAATAGTTTGTAGCCCAAATCTGATAGCTCCATCCTTATAGCTTATTTGAAAATTATGTTGACAATCTACAAACCTTCTTAGTTTTCATCGATTCACAGATATTATAGTTCTTGTTCTAGTATCCACTAACCAATATGGGATTTAGGAAGGGAATCCGCATCAATATGAAAAGGGTTATTAAATGTGTCTTTTTTTAAAGTATTCACCTCGAAAAACTGGAACGAGCCACTCCCAGTTGCGCTGTGATAAGGGCTCATTACTGCAAAATATTAGAAGTGCAAAAATAAGTATCTTTGGTATAATTTTCTATTCCTTTCGAGGAATTTCAAAACTTTTCTAAATTTAAAAAAAACACCTAAGGAAAGCGCTCGCATACCTTGAAGACTAGCTTTCAAAGCTTTGCGCCCAGCTCGAGCGAAGCTTAGAATCCCAGTGACAAAGAAAGAGGGGGCGTTGTGTGTTCGGAAAGATTGCAAGATTGAGATGCCGAGCTCTGAAATCGCAGCCAATGGCGGAAGGTGGGGGGCGCTGTATGTGCGGTACGCGTGAAACTGAACAAACACTTTCAGCTTTTTCCCTGGTCATATGACTGATCGGCTCCATTAATGCCAGTCTAGGAAAAAGAGGGAGGCGCCTGCCCTGCTCCGAGAGAGAATGAATTAAGTAAACTCGGCTTAGCGCAAGTCTGGATGTCCAGCTTGGAGCTGGCATGGGGGCTACTACTGACGCTGCAGAGATAGGAAGTCTTGATCGTGGCTGGCTGAGTGATCTGTCGCTGGTGTGCCCTGATTCCACTCCCATACTCCGCTCAGCTCAGGAGGAAGCGCAGTAGCATGGCTCCGACGCTGCTCCAGAAGCTGTTTAACAAAAGGGGCGGTGGCCGGCTTAGTAGTGGCGACTCGACCTCTTCCCCTTTTAGACTGTCCAAGGAATGCTCAACCTTCAGGTGAGGAAATGCAGTCGTTATCTTGAGTCTTCCTTGGTGCGTTGGTCATTCTGATAGAACATCCACTGTCCAAAACATGAGACCCGGGAGCGCGTAGGGAATACTTTTTCTCATCTATATCCAGTTCTTTTTATCCTCTGTAGACCCTCCATGTTCTTCAGAGTCTTACTTTTATTATTAAAAGTGCAATATGTGTTTTGATAAATTAGCCTAAATCCTAACCCAAAAAGAGAACGATCGTGCATGCTATAATTTCCTGCTGGTCGTTTCGGTTTTAGGGAGTAAAGTACTACACCAAGAGAAATCTGGTTGTAATTTAGGGTTTTATTCTTTGTAATGGCTCCTAAATGGTTAAAACATGTTGCACATGTTCAGTAAATGTAATAGCTGGTCCTCATGGATAATTTGGGGAGTTAGAATTCTCTCTTTGTTAAGACCATTATTACGGCATCTCCTGTCTTTTAAAGTACTTAAACTAAGTCTCATAAGTACATCAGAGAAGTCTTAATTAATTCAATAAGATTGCTTAATAGATATACATACGATTGTGCTCTTTATTGGGTTTGGTCTACATTGAACTTCCGAAAACATATCTAATATAATTCTTTACAATTTGGAGCACTCCCCTCAAAATATGGATTTTCACTTCATCATTCCCAGTGAACCTCAACAATAGTTATGCTGGCTGGGGATGATGGGAGCTCAGTTTATCTGGAAGACAACAGGATGGTGCTGGCTGGCCTGATTTAAAGCAGTGTGATGTGATGAACAAACACGAGACTTTATCCTTGCTTCCCAGCTCCTCATCCTTGAAGTGAAAAAGCAAAGTAGAGGGATAGCAGAGAAAGAACATGTGACTCTCTGGACTCTTTGAAGAAGTATGGGATAAGATTATAATTTTCTTGTGGTAATACTGCTACATGATTACTGTGTTTTATAACCATTCCTTTATACCTTTATAAATATATGTCCCACTGTGGTTACTAGACTGTTCTCCTATGCAATTATGCTTAAAGTTTAGCTTCAATGAATAGTGAGAAATGCAGGCTTATATAAAGTTCTTATTTTTGAAAAAATAATAAAATGTACTTCCTGATTCATTTCTTCTAAATATATGTGCATGTTTTCTATTGTGATATTATTTTTAAATTTTTAAATGTTCTGGTTCTGTCATCTGTTTTTATCTTCTACTATACCGGTATGTTCCTTGAATGTAAAAGTAAGTTGCTTTTGAATGCATTGAGTCTGAATTCTGTTGACTATTGGCATATTTGAACAATCTAGAACCATTCAAGAATATCTGAATTAGGCAGGCTGGCAATTGCCATAGTATTGTATTTTATACATAATTATATTACAGCCATAATACCGTAGAATCCTATTTTTATTCTCTTACAGACATGGATATCAAAATGCAGTTGTACTGTGAAAGCCTTTATATGTCTTAGGTCCAATAAATGAAAATAGGGAAGAGTGTGGGATAAAAATGGTCTGTAAGAGTGTTGGGTAACACTAGATAATAGTAATTGAAGTCTGTATTTTTATATCACACTTGTAGAATGCTACACTTAGTGGATCTAACATGCTAAAGAGTCTTACAGACAATTGATTTTTTTTCCTTCTGTATAAGTGTGCATATATGCCCGCATGATACAAATGTAATATCAAATATAAAAAAATGAAACTGCATAATTCAATTTTTGTCCTCTAGCCTATAATAAATGTATGTGGCATAAGTCTACATTCTCCTTACAGGCGCTCACACAAAAGCCATATAGTATCAGATTTAGGGACAAAGCAATAAACAAGGGCTGCATAAACCAGAGATAGGAAGGAAATAGATGAGTGGGGCTATGTGATATTCCCAATAGTTTTAACAGTAGCAGAAACAAAGGAACTCCCCCCCCCCACAACTAGATTGCTGGTGGGAAAAGCATGGGACATCTGATGAGTATTTCTGTTTAAAAGGATTTGGTTCTTTTATTGAACACAAGTTCCAAAGTAAGTCTGTTGCTTAATTAGAGGTGTATACTGGATACAGTCTAATAAAAATGCATTTTAGATGCTGGAAGTTAGCCTGTCTATTAGCAATTACAGTGTATAGCCAAATAAACAAGTTAAATAGTCTAACAATAAAGTATAATGCCATCCATGTACTGTATGTTCATTGAACAACATATGGAATCCATACAGGAATTAGTGGCCATCACTTTTCACACAATAGCTTTAGGTTGCTGAAGTTTTGTGTGGTATAGCTTTGTGCATTTTACCAATAGGAGTATCAATCTTCACTGTAACTTCTGTTATAGAGGTATTTCTGTTTTTAGAACATAAGCAGTTTCTAAAATGCATAACAAGTTTAAACAGTTATCTTAACTATTGTTTTCATATTGTAGCTCAGTTTACATGTCACGATAAACTATCATTTTGAATGAGCAAATAAGAATGTTGTTGCAAATACAGCAGCCTTGTTCTGCTTGAGTCTTCTTGCAAGCTGCAATGGATGAGCAATTCAGGAAGCTGGCATTCATGGTTTGTTTGACATAATGTGCAAGCCAAGATATTAAACTTGAGTTTTAGTTTAGCTGGAATAAGCAAAGAAGAAATTCTAATATTTGATCTTTGTTTGTTAAAAAGAATGCAAGCCAGGGCTCCTGATTCAGAGATAATGATAAATCATAGACAAGGATTTCATAGTTTATTCAGTTGCTTTCATTGGCAGGAGCAGTCAGGTAGGTATAATTGACATGCTTGCTTATTCATAAGGAGCTAGAATTCTGCTTATACAGGCAAATCAAACTTATCATTTTTGTTAACCTATACTTTTCAGATATCTACCTCTATTTGATATTTCCCTTGTATTTGCTGAATAAATGGTTCAGAATTTGGTTATTCATTTCCTTTGGGGAGAAAAGTAGTCAAGGCCAGAGTGATGACATCACATGTGTAGACAGCACACTTTCACATGACATCCTATTCCATTCTTTGTGACTGTTTATCTTGTGATCCATTTGCCAGATTCTGCCCTTTTGATCTCTCTGGCTCTGTATTCTATATTGCATGAAAGATAGGATGCATCTGGGAAATCCATATGTAGATGAGAAATGTTTTTTTTTTACTTTTTCTTTTTAGCCTGCAGCACTTCATGCTACCTTTTGTTCTAAAGGTAATAAATACCTATCTACAGATTTTCTTAATTCCTTTTTAAACTATTGAAATTATAGTAGTGGCATCACCACATCTAGAAATCACTAATCTCAAACTTAACTACTGTATGCATATTGTATCTTATGTGTCTTAAATCTTCACATATTTAACTTTAATTCAAAGTTCTAATATAGAGTGATAAAACATCTCAGTATAAACATCTACGTCTTCATTGACTTTAATACTTTTGTTATTATTGTTATTCAACTTTCTGTCTAGAGAATTCTTTGTCCTGTTAATAGCTTGCTTTGCTATATGATTTTTTGTAAAGAATTACTTTAGCTACTCTAAAGAGCCACTTTTGTTTGTCCTTTTCTGCATTTATTACAGCTTTACAATATCCTTTTAAAAGTTTATTTTGTATTGCGTTTTAAAATAATGAAAAAACTGGAAAAACACAAAGATAAAAATACTTTGTCAAAGAAAAAAAGATATGTAAAATGCTTTAAAAGTGAAAAAAGTATATAAAGGAAAAAGGAAAAGGAAAAATTTGAGTAGTACCTAGTTACAGTTCTTTATATAGTGCAATTTTTATTCAAATACACATATATTTCTAATACATATCCGCAACTACCAAGTACTAATAAATCTTATTGTATTTTGTATAATGAGTCCAATATTTTATTATCCATACAAAGTCACATCTCTAGGCAGTCCGCTCATGGGTGCAAGTGCAATCAGGTCCTCAACCCGCTGAGTGAAAGGGCCCAAACAATTTTGTCAACTTTATAATAGTCTTTTTGAACTCTGGTGACATTTTATACATAATTACTCATAAGAGCTATTACTTTGATTCACAGTACCAGCTTTTAAAGGGAGAAAATGGATTTAAGCCAATTTCAAAAATGCTATATACAGGTTCTATGCAGGCAGTTAGCCAAGATTGTGTCTTATTCTATATCTTCTCTGAAAGAGCTATATGGCAACTTGAGACTTGTTGGTTCAACATTTTGTTTAGGCTTCCTATATTGTCACGTACCTAATACACCTTTTTGTTTTGGTGTGCCTATATTGTCATGTAGCTAATATATATTTTGCTTATGTTGAAAGGAAGGGAAGGGCATAGCAACGTACATTCCTTTAGTTCCTTATAACCTGGTAATTAAACCAATCCAGCTAGTTGTGGTATAGATTGCCAGATATAAAACTTGGAAAGTATGGATTATCTGTATTCTAAAAGAAACATTGACAGACATTGACTTTTATTTTATGCCTGATATTGTAAAGCACATAACAAGATTTTTTTCACTGTAATTGTTTGCTGGTGTTCCTAAGAATATTGGAAACAGAATGAGATGATCCAAATACATTCTACATTTCAAGTTTCTGACAATGCAATGTATTTAGCAAACGAAATACCGGTATTTAATTCTTCAATTTGCCATTTCAGATTTTATTCAGATTTTTCATGAACATTTTACATATCTTCAATTAAAATAGAATGTCCTTTAACATCAAATGAAAAGATTGACAAAAGGAACATATCTTTACAAGCATCTCACCATGCTCAAGGTTGACTCAGCCTTCCATCCTTCCAAGGTCGGTAAAATGAGGACCCAGATTGTAAGGGGCAATATGCTGACTCTGTAAAAGGCTTAGAGAGGGCTGTAAAGCACTGCAAAGCGGTATATAAGTTTAAGTGCTAAGTGCTATATAAATGCTTCAAGTTAACTCTGTACAATGTAGACTTCATGACTGTATTGTAATTCATAAATCTTCAGGTATTTAATTTCAAAGACCACATATGTTACATGGGTAGATCACTGATGACTATACCAACAAAAAGTATGGAAAGTAATGAACAAGGAGGTTTGTCAGTCATAACATGTATTTTTTAACGTCTAAAATTTCACATTGGAGCTTTTGAAAAACTTTTGCTTTTAATGCATACTAATAGCAGTTCATGAGCTTTCAATATCATGGCTTCCCTATGTTTCTATTTACAAGGCATATACACCATGCTAATCAGCCAACCCTTAACAGCATATAACTCACCAGATCTGTAACTTGGATTAAAGCAGACAAAATAAATTGTAACATAACATTGTAAATTAGAATAAATCAGAATAAAAATCGAGCATCATAATACAACCATTTATAGACTAGGAATCTAAATATTAAACAAAGTAGAACCCATTACAGGTAGTCATTACTTAAGTATGGTAATTGAGTCTGGCAACCGTCGCTAAGCAACATTGTCTAAAATGTGATGTCACATCACTGTGCCGACTTACAATGGCAGTTACAGCAAAGCTAACATGTTAAGTGAATCCTGCATCATTGCAGCACTCTGTGGCTACGTAATCTCTATTGTGTCAGTTAGTCTATAAATGGTTATTTTATGATGCTGGGTTGAATTTGTGTGTTGGAAGCTGGCAGTGAATGTCAGAAATGGTGATTATAAGACATGACATACTGCAGCTTCATAATTGCAAGTGAGTTGCTAAGTATTTGAATCATGATCAATGCTGCAGCAGCTACAAAGACTGGTCGTAAGTCCCCCCATTCAGCATGATCAAAACTGGTCGCTGAACGAGTGGTCTTTCAGTGATGCTACCTGTCATAAAGGCCATGAATACTTTGATGGCAGTCTTGCCATCAAAGAATCATGGAATAACCAGATTTGTACAAAGAGTCTACCTTTAACAACCATAATTAGAAATGGAAATTCAGTCATTAAGTGAAGCAGTTGCTAAGTGAAACCACAATTGTGCTTCTGATTTTACTTCAGCTTTCTTTTGCTTTATAGACCTGCAGAGGTCATAAATATGAGAATTAGTCATGAAGTTAATTTTTTTATCACTGTTATAACTGCAGACTATTTAACTGCAGACTATTTAACAGACTATGTAACTGCAAAGTATATCACTTTGCCTGGCACTTTGCTGCTTCCAGCACAATCATGTTGGTCTTGGTGTGTAAATGAACAAACCAAACAACTGCTTATTCTTTTGAAATCTCTCTCTCTCTCTCCATTCTCTCTGTTCCCTTCCCCTCGCAGGCCAGACAGATTGGAGAGAAAGAGATTTCAACAATGTACTTGTCTGAGTAGTGTGTCTGTGACTCCCACTCCCAGGCTGCCAGCATGATCACATTGCTTTCAATGTGCACAAGAGCAAACAGCTTACTTTCTTGTAATCCCTCTTTTCAATCACTCTGGTCTGCAGGGAGGGAAAGAAAGAAAGAAAAACGTAAGTCAGGCACAGAACAACACATACAAACTCTAATGGCAATCATGTGATGATACTTGTGTCATGTCATAGCAACTACTTTTGCACCCTCCTGCAATCCACAGCACCCAACTCCCATCCAGCCATGCTTGCACCGTGGCAACAGCCTACACACACTCCCGCATTCCACAGCATCTCTTGGCTGCATTTGCCATGTAACAGCCACACACACACACACTGCCTGTCAATACTCTGCAGCAATCACCTACCCCCTGGCCTGCTTGTGAGCTGCCTGAGACAGACTTCCTTCTGGCTTCTTCATTGTCTTTGTTGTGGGAAGCCAACCGGAAGTCCCAGGTCACAGTCATGTGAAGTCCTGGCTTAATGACCTACAATCCTTTCTTAATAATGGTAACAGGGACTGCCAAGATTACCATCACTAAGCAATGCAGCCATTTGCAGATTTTATGATCACGTTGCTTAGCAATGAAAATTCTGGACCCAATTACCATCATTAAGGAATATATTAAGTATTATGAATGGACTCAGACTGACTCTCTGCTTTATAGGTAGTCTTCGACTTACAACCACAATTGAACCCATTGAGTATTATGTTGTAGCTGACTTCAGTCATAAGTTGAGGCATTGTGCGACTGGATCCAATTTGGGTTTTGTTTTTGTTTTTTTGCCAGAAATTGGAAGTAAACACCAGAAACTGATTTTTAAAAAATTGCAAATTGTGGTCCTGTGATTGTGGGATGCTGCAGATAGCTAAAAAGTGAACTAGTTGCCTAGCAACCAAAATGTGGACAAGGATGTGTGAGTGTGTGCAGCTGTTGTAACTTTAAAAAATGGGTTGTAAATAGCTTTTGAGGAGTCTGACATAATTTCAAATGGTCATTAAGGGACCAGTCCTAAGTTTACCTGTATAAAAGAGAGGGGAAGAAAAGCATAATCAGACTTTCAAGATTCTGTTGTTATAGACTCTTTCAATGAAGTATTGTTCTACTCTTCCTGTGGAATCAGTTTCCTGATTGGGTTAACTTCATAAGACAAAAAACAATGGATGGAAACTAATCAAGAAGAGATTACCTGAATTAAGGAGAAACTTCCTAACAGAACAATTAACTAGCAGAACAGCATGCCTTCAGAAATTGTAGGTGCTTCATCACTGGAGGTTTTTAAAAAAGACTGTACAGCCACCTGTCTTAAATGTATAGGGCAGTGATGGCGAACCTTTTTTTCCTCGGGTGCCGAAATAGTGTCTGTGCGTGCTATCACACACACGTGCGTGCCCACACCCATAATTCAAAGCCCCCCACTCGCCCCACCCCCCTGCGCATGCGTGTGTGACCCCCCCACTCCATGACTTCCAGTGGGCCTGGTAGGCCCATTTTTCGCCCTCCCCAGGCTCCAGAGGCTTTCCTGGAGCTTGGGGAGGGCAAAAATGCTCCCCCCTGCCACCCCAGAGGCCCTCTGGAAGCTGAAATCACCCTCCCAGAGCCTCTGCGCGAGCCAAAAATCAGCTGGCGGGCATGCACATGCACGCTGGATCTGAGGTAGGGCAACGGCTTGCGTGCCGGCAGATATGGCTCCGCGTGCCACCTGTGGCACCCGTGCCATAGGTTTGCCATCACTGGTATAGGGTCTTCTGCTTGAGCAGGGGGTTGGGCTAGAAGACCTTCAAGGTCCCTTCCAGGTCTTTTCTGTTTGATTGGGCTGACACCATCTGGCAGCTGCCTTCATTGCTGGCTCAGCCTACAGTACAGAATTCTTATCAAAATAGAGCAGGTTGAATTTTAATCAGGATTTTGGAAGGCTGTTAAGACCTGGTTATTCCAAGAAACCTTCAGGGAATGAAGTAGATGTTCCTTGCAATTTGTGATTACTGTATTCAGTTCAGTAGGATTAATTTTATGTATTTATGTAATTTACTATTTTAATATTTGATATGGGTAGGTTGCAATTAAAGTGGCTTATAAAGCTGAAAAATAAGGGAAACAAAACATCAAAATACTTTTAAAATCTCTGCAATAAGTTTGGTTGAAATAAAGCTTTTCTGCAAAAAAAAAAAAAAACCAGCTCAAGAGAGGACAGGCTCAATCACTAAATAACTTCAGCTTCATTCCGGTTCTTTGTAGCATTTTCAGTTAAATGGATGTTTTATTGCTGCTGTGCAATTTCTCTAGCTGTTAACAGTAACACTGGCTTCAGTAAATGAGCTCATTCATTTGGCAGTTGATTGCAAATTACTCTTCAGGCCATATTGCCATGCTTAGAGATTCTATCCATGTAAAATAAAGCCATATGTGAGAGAACACTTCAGTTAAGTATTTGGCAATTCTTCATTGCCAGTAAAAGAAAAGAAAACTGTAAATGAATTTTATTGCAATGTAGGCAATGCTGAGTCTGGTTTTGCACATCACATTAACCCTTAATGTATTTTAGCCAGTTCCTCAAAAGATAAGCATTGTGGTTTGGTTAATACCCTTGTTTTCCCGAAAATAAGCCCCAGTCTTATATTTTGGGGGGCTCCCTAGGGCTTATTTTGAGGGATGTCTTATTTTTTCCATGTACGGGAGACCCACTTCTTCTGCTTGATCATGGCCACAATGGGACAGGAGGCCACGCAGTGCACCAGTGCCACTGCCTGTGAGGCAGGAGGGTGGAGCTGCCCCATACCAGCTAACCTCAGGGCCCCCGCAGCCTTGTGGTCGCGGCACCGGCAGACCGCTCAGCCTCCTCCGTTGCAGCCATGACCAAGCAGAAGAAGGGAGCCAGCGGCCATGTGGCCTCCTGCTGGACATGACTTCTGGTGCTGCCACCATGAGGCAAATGCCGGATGTGGATACCCTGGCTGAGGTGGCCCTGAAGTAAGCCAGTGTGGGATAGCTCTATCCCCATTTGCCTCGCCTAAACTTGTGTCAGCACCGCAAGCAACCAAACGGAATGGGCAGCTGGCTGGCTGCACAGGCTCTTAAGTAGGGATTATTTTAGGGGTAGGGCTTATATTAGGTACATGTGTAAAAATCAGGCTAGAACTTATTTTCAGGGTAGGTCTTATTTTAGGGGTAACATGGTATATGTATCAAAGACCATCAGAGACATCCAGAGTAGTAAATTAGACTTTTTTAAAAAAAGGAAGAAATCAAAAGCCAATTATTTCTATATTGCTGCTAAGAAAAGTATTGATCATAATTCTGTAGTCACTACAGCTTGTTTAATGGCTGGACTCTACAATATATAGGCATTGATCCTGTTTGTACAGTTTTTTCCAAATATTTACGTATTAGTACTCCTGTCACCCCTTATTCATTTGCCATGCTCACTAGAGATACAGGAACTGTATTTAAAATATATAATTTTACATATTTTAATATTTAAGGTGGCTATTGGACAATGACCCTCCTCCCCGCTGCACATCTTGCTCCTTCCATGTCCATATTATAATTCATATTGCTGTAAACTATGTCAGCAGTCTTACAGGTCTTCCTATCTCTGTGAAGAGTATTTTCTCCAATTTTTTTAACATAGCGATTGTTGAGTTTATTTCAAAATCAGTCCTTAGAGTATTCTGTTTCCTAGGTTGACTCCTAGGAAAGCTTTATGATTGTGTTACAATGTGGCTTACAAAGACATGGAAATATATATGTAACATTTTTTGCTGATAAATGAAAATAAAGGGAGACTATTATAGATCTATTTCGAGCTATTTTGTGCTCATCAGATAGCCATATCCATAGTGGGAATTGAACCTGGGCAGTCTGCTTGTAAGGCAGAAGTTTAACCTCTAGGCCACAAGGTTCTCTTCCCTATCAGCTCTACATATATATATATATATATATATATATATATATATATATATATATATATATATATATATATATATATATATATATATATATATATCTTCCTGACGTGAGTAAACTAGTGATTTTACTTTAAAAAAAACAACTGAGATTTTCTTATTCTAGGCTGGAAGTATTTTTAATCACTGTTAACTGCATGCACTTTTGCACTGGATTCTAGATACTTTATTCTTACCACAGTTTTAATCTTTTTTAAAGAGTATTTTGTACAGAAATCTACAGTTTATCTTTTATTCTTATAGTTTGGTTGCATTTTCTGCATATAGGAAGAATATTGTATTGAAGAATTGCGTACATTTTGCACTAGAACATTATGCAAGAAAAGTGAAATTACAACCTCATCTTTCGTAAGAGATCACTGCACTTTTATTCTCAGACAGAAATATGAAAGCACCGTATTTTTTGGAGTATAAGACGCACCAGAGTATAAGACGCACCTTAGTTTTTGGGAAGGAAAATAAGGGGAAACAATCTGCCTACTAAGTATTCATCTGGCTAGCATCCTTAGTCTGGTCAGCTTCAGCACATTATTTTATCCCCTGGTTAGGACTTAAAAAAACCTTCTTCTGAGAGAGTAACAATGAAAGAGCATGCAAGCCAGTAAGAGCTGGGAAGATAGTTAGCACCTGGTTAGGGCTTTAAAAAAACTTATTCGGAGCAGCTTCAGCACATTATTTTATCTCCTGGTTAGGACTTAAAAAAACCTTCTTCTGAGAGAATAACAATGAAAGAACCTGCAAGCCAGTAAGAGCTGGGAAGATAGTTAGCACCTGGTTAGGGCTAGAAAAAAACTTATTTGGAGCAAGTAAAGCAATGAAAAAAAATTCTGCAAAGACTTAGAGCTGGAAAAACATTCTTTGGAGAGAGTAACAATGAAAAAGCCTGCAAGGTAAGAGCTGGGAAGATATTTAGCACCTAGTTAAGGCTGGAAAAAAAAAAGCTACATTCGAAGTATAAGACGCACCCAAATTTTCAGCCACTTTTAGGGAGGAAAAAGGTGGGTCTTATACTCCGAAAAATACGGTAGTCATACAATCGACTTGTTATAACATTCTTTGAATTCTTATGCAACCTCTCGCCCAAGTGTTTGTAGGACAGTTCCAGAGGCAATTTCCCTATTTATAACTGTTTTTTAAAATTCTGTAAAATTGTGTATGCCCTATTTGAAAGATAAATAGAATAGCATTCAGACATTAGAAATGTTGCAGGTAAATATCCTGAAAGTGTTCTAGGGTGGTACCGTTTTGCTGTCAAATTTAATTTTATGATTTATAAGCAGTATTGGATAATTGGAGGTTAGCCAACTAATATTGCAATATAATTATATTTATTTGCTTATTTTAACGATTTTCTCAGCTAGCTAAATTGAACTACTTTTCCTTCTACAAATAAAGTATTACTCATTCTCAGTATATTTTCAAAAATATTTTCTGACTACAAAACTAAAACTGTCATCTGATAATAAAACTATTTGCCTTGACCATGAATTCTAGAAAACAAATTTAATCCAATTGCAGGCTGAAGTAATTTTCTCATCTGAGATTTCCAAGCATTCATTCATTGCCACTGTAAACATAATTCTAGAGTGCTTTTAATGTTACAAACCTGTATGTAAAATGAGGCTTGGCATTTTTGTCTTTTTGAATCAAAAAGTGTTGTGCAAGCAATGTGGAGGAGAGTTGACTGGAAGATACTCAATTCTGAATCCAAAAAGAATATGGAAAATAAATCTTTATTCCTTGATTTTCCCTTTTTACTTAATCTTCAAAGTCAAACCCATAAAGATTGAAAGAAAATACATGTCCTAATTCATGGCTAAATTTCCACGGCTGCCTCTCTTTTAATTACAATACCGGTATCTATTTTCACTCACAGTATAGCCAGCAATCATTATTTGTTTGGATTATGTATCACTGTTTGGATTCTTTTGCTTAGTAGATTCTTTTGCTTAGTAGATTATGTTAGTTTAAACATTCAGTGCAATAAAAGAAAAGTTTATGAGATATTGTCTGAATTGTAATATACTTTTCAGTTTTGTATCAGGGTGTGCTTGGGACTATTTTTAATTAAAACATTTTACCTATGTCACTTGAAGGATGATGAAACAAGTTTCAGTTGAACTGGCTGTCCATTGTACACAATTTTTTTTATTGAAGACAGCTGTAATAAAAATTATTGTAATTCTGCTATCTGACATAGTGATGGAATGAATTTCTAGAAACAGCAAAACCTGGCCAGGTTTCAATGATGGCAAAAAACTTTCAGTTGGATATATCCTGACATCCATTCTGCTGAGTGCCTTTTGCTTGGAAGCTGGCCAAATCTATATATGTGAAATGAGGAATCATCTGAAAGAAACAGGATCCTTCATTTGTCTGATACTGGTATCGGCTTTATTGAAACAATTTTGTATCTATAGAAATGTGAAGAATATGCAGAATATCCTTAAATCTGTACATGACTATTTTGTATGGAAAGCAGCAGTGGATAAATTTGTGGAAATCTTATCCATGTCAGTATTGCATGTAAAAATACAATAATCTATCTAATTTCTCAGTAAATCATATTTTTTAATTCAAACCACATTTATATAGATTATGTTAAGTATTTTTCACATCTGTCCTATGCAATTTATTAAGGTGACCAGATTTTAATATTTGTAAAGCGGAACACCATTGACGGGGGGGGTTTCTAGGGGAGCAAGACGGGAGGGGTCCATCTCTCTTATCCTGCAGCTTTGTGCACCCCCCCCCCCAAACACCCCCATTCATCGCAGCCCTTACCGCTGCCATGGCCGGGGCTCGCCTCTGCTGCGTCTGGCCCGGAGAGGGATCAGCGGCAGGAGAAGGAAGAAAGCAAACCGCGGCTTTGGTGCTCTGGGACAGCGGGTGGTGAGGGTTCTTCACAGCCGTGTGCTGCCTCCGTTGCAGAAGCCGCCACCGGGCAGCAGCCCTCTATGTGGGGAGACGGCCAGGCCTGCGCTTGGAAGAGGCTGCCGCTCTTGCTGCCCGCTTTCTTCCTTCTCCTGCCGCGAAACAAAAGTGAACTGCGGCAGTGCTGCTTTGGGAGGGCAGGCAGACGTCTGCAGACAGGCAGGGAGGGAGAGCAGCAAGAGCGGCGGCCCCTTCCAAGCGCAGGCCTGGCCCTATACCCGCCCAGGGGGCTGCCGCCCACCCGGCCACCAGCGGCTTCCGCTCCGCACTTGTAGTCGCGTGGCCGGCCAGATTAACAGGTGTGCTGGGGACGCCTTGCCTGCCGCCTCCGTGCGCTGTGCTTGGCAGGGGCTGCTGCCCCTCTCACTGCCCTCCCTCCCTGCCTGGCAGGAGGAGGCAGGCGAGGCAGGAGGCAGAGGGGTGTGCAGGGCAAATTCAAATTGAAAAAGCGGGACTTTTTTGAAACGCTGCGGGACTCGGGACAAATTATTAAAAAGCGGGACTATCCCGCCAAAAGCGGGACTATCCCGCCAAAAGCGGGACGTCTGGTCACCTTAAATTTATGTAAATATTGTTATGCACACTTCGCCTGATGCACTTTTACAATATGTCATCCCTAATACGTGATTTATATAAACGTGTATATCTGTGATAAATCAATATAATACTACCTCCTTAATTAATGATAAGTTTAGGAAACCATGCACTGATTATAAATCTATTATTGCTATTGGTTTTTTTTAAATTTTTATACCAAATTGTATAGTCTCAGTTGCTCATCCACAGATGATTAGATTTTTTTAAGTGTATCACAGCAATCATAAGACTAAATGATTAATCTCACAACACTTCTCTCTTTCCAAGAAATTATGACCAATTGAATTATGAAATTGGGGAAATGTCCTAGCCTTGTTGATTAGTTCATATATATTATCTCCTATTTTATTATGTTTATCCACTGAAGATTCTTCCAGTTACCGTCCCAGTTTCAATTACAGTCCTTTCTAAACTTGATCTACATTCTATCCAATTTATAGGGAGTTTCCAGGAAAACTCCTCTGTGTCAGCATAAAGACTTGCCCATTACAGAGTTGCTAACAACTGAAGTCTTCTTTTGTGTGCAACTTTGACCAAACTGTTCCTTGATTGCCTAGACCTGCTTGTTGTGATCTCATACTGTTAATCTATTCCCCTTAGTACCGTGGTGTGCTGAACTAGCATACTTTGTTTTTCAGCTTTAGGCTTAGCTTTCATTTAGTGAATCCTCCCTAGATTCTCAATTTTTATCCTTAGAACAGAACACAAAGCCAGCAATTATTTTTTACCAGTGTTCGAAGAAACTGGTTGGGTTCATTTGAATATCACATATGTAGCCTTAATCATAATATAGTTTGGGACTAGCACATTCTTCAGTAGCTTCCCTGCACAATTGTTGGTTCTTCCTACAAATATTTGGAGTAATTTTTGTTTTAAAGTTGCTGTCTTGTAGGATGGTTATGCATGTCATCTAAATACAGATAAGTTCTCATTTAGCAACAATAATTGGGACCATCAACTTGGTTGTTAAGCAAAGCAGTTGCTAAGTGAAACCATGCCTCTGCTTATGATCTTACTTCAGCTTTCTCTTGCCTTACAGGCTTCCAGAAGTTATGTGAGGACTAATTGCAAAGTTACTTTTTCATCATCATCACAACTGCAAATGGTCACTAAATGAGACAGTTGCTGAATGAGGACTACCCCTCCTAGTCTCTGCTAATTCTAGTATAACAAATTGGTATACACTGAATCGCATCATGCAGAAAATCATATTCTTTATTGAGATTAAATGCTTAATTATTTTCCAAAAGCATGATTTGCAAACTTTATGACTGTCCTTATTCACCAATTAACAGTGTTATAGTTAAGTGTGGTGTGCAGAGGCAATTACTGAACAAATCTGTTCAAATTTGTGATGCATTGCTGACAGATACTTGGAGGATCAAACACTTTTATCAAAATGTGAAAGCAGTATTGACCTGTTGCAATGCAGGCTCTCCCCTTTTGTACATACATGCCACACGTACAAAGGGGGCAGAGCTTGCCTCATGTTAGTTTAACACTGCTTGTCATTTGTACTCACTCCCAGCCAATGGACCCCGCCCCATTGCAAATACCCTTGTGCTTTAATTTGCATTCTATCCATGTGTGTACGTTTGACTCAGAAAGGCCAATTATTATTCTAAATTTCATAACGTGTTTACTTGAAAGTTTGTTTTTAAGCTCATTTAAGTGTAAATGGTTAGTCTTTCTGTCCTTGCACCTCTTCAGAAGAATAAAATGAAGCAAAGAACAATTTTGGAGTTCTTATTGTATTCAGATTGTTCTTGTTACTGGTAGTAGTAAACAAGTTGCTAATGTTAATCACATTAGAGCTGAAAGTCTGAATGCGGGAGAAGGTCATTGTGTTTAATCATTTCTTACAGATAGCCTGTAGCATTGGTGACAGGTTCCTGTTTACCTTGAAGAGATGGTGCTGAGACACAAGGTTGCTAAGAGCTGTCAGATGACACTTGCTCACATGAGACCATTAGGAGGGTGTTGCCTCCTGTTTTAAAACAAGTTTGCAACTGAAGAGTCAGTGAGAAAGCAGCTACCTCTCTGTTGAAGGCCATCTGGTTAGGTCTTGTGATCAAATAATTGCTAGTTACAGAGACATACCAGGAAGCATGACTATCAAGAGTTCTTCTTTGCTAGCAACAAAACTGGCAGCATTTATAAGAACTAGCAAGTTATTCTGTTTTTAAAGAAGTTATTGGTTATAACTTTTAACAGTAAATGGTTAAATTTTATCTAAAGAAGTAATACTGATTGCAGAGGATATTCAGTTGTGATTTTTTCCCCTTAAAAAGGCCAAGTCAGTGCTAGCCAATTTTTGTGTGACATTCTTCTCATCAGTAGCCTATTACACAGTAATCTCTCTGAACATTTAACTATAAAATGATTATTTTGAAGAAATCATGCCTATGACAGCATGTCTGTGAACTGAAAATGTGTAGAGGTACATAAAAATCATCTAACAGCACAGATAACCAGGCGCAGAACTCAAGTCATTGTTCCCCTACTTCACTAGTGAATAGCTTTTCAAAACCCAAGAGTGGATAAGGCAAAGAAATCAGTTGTGGCAGAAAAGAGTTCAAAATATTCAAAGAGACTTACTGGAGAACTATCCAAAAGGTATGAAGGCTTACTGTAAAACTGGCTTTGAGTGGGCTGTGAGGCAGTGTCACTTTTTTGCATTTCTATTATCACACATGTTCTTTTCTAAGCAATCTGGGATTTTTTTTTCAGTACTAAGAAGTTTTTTTTAGTATTAGAAAATTATTGTGCAAATTCTGTTAAATATATTGCATTTAATTGCATTTTCTAATTTATTCCATTCCATTTTTGCATCAGTTTATATTTACTTGCATAAAAATCCATACATATTCACTGTTTGCTTAGGAAAGGAAGTGTTGGTTTATTTTGTAGCCAGAAACTAATGGGGTGGTTGACAAAATGGGGTTGAGAGTAAGTAGACTTTTATACATTCTTTGGGACTTTGTGATTGAGATGCCTGTTCCTGTGCAAGAATATGTCCTTCAATGTTTTAATGGCTGTTGCCAGATTCCTATGGGGTCATGTAGGGGTTATGGCTGGCTGTACAGACAAAAGGGGAAATGCAAATCCTAGGTCAGTGATGGCTAACCTTTTTGCCATCGTGTGCCAAAAGCGGGGAGAGCGTGGGGGGGTCACGCACACGTGCCCACACACATAATTCAATGTGCCTCATGCATGTGTGCATGACACACACACCCTGCTTCCCCCTGCTTTTGGCACACGATGGCATGGTGGGCCCGTTTTTTCGCCCTCCCCAGGCTCCAGAGGCTTTCTAGGAGCCTGGGGAGGGCAAAAATGGCCTCCCCCACCCCTCCAGAGGTCAGAAATGGCCCATTTGCCAACTGGAAATGACTCCCGTGCCGGCAGATATGGCTCCGCGTGCCATCTGTGGCACGCGTGCCACAGGTTCGCCATCACGGTCCTAAGTGTTTGAGCTAATCTTGTCAACTTTGGCTCCTTGTATTGTGTTGCTTATTTGGAGTTTCCTTGCTTATGAATAGATTGGCCCAGGCTTTCTGAATGGATACAAAATCTCCATTCCTAAAGACCAGTCTCTTCAAACTTCTGCTTGAGGCCGTTTTCCTATGACAGGAAAACGGGCTGCTTTGTTAAGATTTTTCTTCATTTCTCCTTTAGGGGAAATATTGTGTCCTGCCTCTTTTTAATATTGAGAATAAATAATATTTTAATCGGGGGATTGTTTCCTACCATAGCATTCTTTTGAATTTTCTTCTTTAACAACTTTGTGAGTATAAGCAATAGCTGGCAACTTATATGTGAAAAGTTCAATAGTTTAGCTAATTAGGAGTTGTATATTGCAGAGAAATGATTAAGAACAATAATATTTCTGAAACTTTTCACATGCAAATAGAAATTAAGAATGTTCTGATGTAAAAATTCAGTTAGGCATAAATTATTAAACATTATGGGTATTTGTTAAATAATGCCGTACATTACTATTGCTGGATTGTAAACATGTATTGTAAACATGTATCCATAAGTTAAAATTGGTGGAAGACTATTGTTTCTTGTAAAGATCTTAAGGTGGGAGGAAAGTCCCCAATTAAGAAATCAAGATTCAGTAGATGAGAGTTTGGTTGTTTCTTTTTTAAAAATGTATAAATTCCTTTTCAAAATGAAGCTGAACAGAACACATTCGGTTCAAAGATAAAAATTAGGCATTACTTTTCATTATGGCAGCAGGTCACTCTAGTAAGTTGCTCCCATTGCTTTTTTTCCCAAGGAGCCCACTACAAAGTACAAAATCCAAGGGATCTCTTATTCCATTATGTGTGGCCACCCACAGCCTCCACTGGCCCGCCTGTGGTCTGCCTAAGGTCTCTGCTGGCCCTTTAGTGGCCCCTGCCCACATTTCCTAACACCCCATACACATACATGCTCCTTACCCGGCACCTCTGCCTCTTCCCACTTGTATTGCACATGATTGGCACATCCTAGGGTTATGATGGCAATCAGGACTGCAGGATTGCTGTCACTGAGGGATGCAGTCGCATAACATTATGCTTTATGACTACATTCTTGGAGATGGCAATCCTGATCCAATTTCCATCATAACTCGGGGACCATATAATGGTTAAATTCACAAGATAAGCAGAATTGTATATAGTATTAGTATGAAAAGGGGCCACTAAGAAATCCCAGAGTGAGTGACTAATTTAAAAAAATAATAATAATCTGAAGGAAGGCAAGTGGCAAACCATTTTCATGTTGTTATCAAGATAACTAAATGTCTATGGAGATTCTCAGTCATTCAGATCATAGAACTAAATATCTATATAGTTGCCACATGTTGAGCTTCATTGAGAGAACCTTTACCTTTAGGATAGAAGTCCACTAATTCCTGCTGCAGGTATTGTTGCACATCCATTCAGGCCCATACCCCAGGAGAATCATTACTAATTCTAGGAGCATCTTGGAACCACCCCATTTTTCCTTTTCAGCAACATTGTTTATTCATTAATTCCTTCTAAGCAATTTACATCAGATGTCACATCAAGACATAGCAGTAAACCTTAATGTCTAAACACTTAGGCTATTATTGTTTCGGATATGCTTTTATTAACAAGCTAAAAACAAACTAACGACGCTTATAAAGCATCTTCAAAGACAACACCCAGGAACCAGAAACACCTCATAAAGGCACATAGAGATAAAGATTAAAAGCAAACACAACCCCATAACATCTCCCCTTTTCTAATAACAGAGTCTATCAGGGGGGCATGAACATCTGCCACTCCGAGTAATGACTGGCTCTTGCACACCTGACTCCCTCACACAGACTTGATCTCTTTGCTCGCCATTTTCTGAGGCCTCGGATGTTTGGCTATCACCAGACTCACCAACTTGCTCCGGACTGTCATCAATGTCCAACGGGCATTCTTTATTCTCCTTAAGAAGGTTTGGCTTGGCAACTGTCTCTGACCCACCCACTGAATATGAGAAGTCTGGTTGCTCAGCCACACGCAAGTCCACACAATTCCGCCGGTATCGGGTTCCTCCAATCTCCACCAAATAGGAGCGGGGTGCCACTTGTTGGCTTACTTCAGAAAAGGCTGTCGGACACAACTCAGGTACATTAGAAACTTCAATACTGACAAGAATGAAACCTTATGTATAAAACAGGTAACTTCTTTATAAAACTTTTAACTTCTTTGACCTTGCAGGTCAAAGAAGTTAAAAAAAAATATACACTATAGGTCAGTGCTCCAGAGTTGAAACTCTAAACTCCTTGTCCCTTTCTAGGTTATCGGCTAGTCGGCCATTTTGATGACTGTGATGGGCAGTTGGATTATATTTACATAATGATTCTCTTTAGCTTGTAAACCAGTTTTTGGTACTTCAGAAGGTTCAGCCTTATAAGTTATAATGTTTAGAATAGTTATGGTTCCTTTTCTACCTAGACTACAAGTCTCAGCCCAGTAGACTGTGGTAAACCTATTCCTTATTCCTAATACTGAACATATCTATATTTTCCTCTCATTAGAAGTACTCCTAAAGATTTTTTTTTTAAAAGTATATAATGTGATTTTAACCGAGAGGGTCTCACTGGATTAGGTATTTCAGATTCTGAACTCTACATATTTGAATAACTGGTTGATATTGTCATATGCTTCGAAACGTTGTTACTAGATACAATTTTGTGAAGATCATGTGTGCAACTTCATGACAGCCCCTGCTAAAGCCTGATTTAAATATCTTCATCCTATACATATACACCAAGTCTGAGCAAAACCCTTCTATCTCCCCGTCTTTAATTTTGATTTCTTAACTGTCTTGTGTAATAAAATCATAAGAACTGGTTATAAGCCTTTGCACTTAGTAAGTGAGCCAGATCTCTTTATCAGTAGTTATGGCCACACACAGTCATACTATGTGACTAAAAAAAATTAATATTTTGAAGTATATAGGGTGCCTGCCCAGATTCTCGTAGTAGTCTGTGATCTCTTATATCAGGAGAATACAGTGAACCCTCGCTATATCGTGGTTCACCTTTCACGGTCTCGCCGCTTCACGGATTTGCATCGTGCATTGTGTTGTGCATTCTGATTGGCTAAACAGTCTCTCCACTTCTTCTCTAAGTGTGTTGTCAATAACGTTGCGGTTTATACACGTACGTGTATAAGAGCAGTGAAATACATGTGAGTCACTATTTGTCCTACTGTACTTTGTATTTTTTTTCATAATCATTTTTTATTTTCTCCTGTTCTAATCCAATGACTCGGGTCGCGGTGGGGCGGTGCTGATCTCCGCAATTTGAAGCCTTCAGTTTGTATTGATGATTAAAATTATTATTTTACAGTACAGTAGTTATTTGTAAAAAAACATTTATACAGTACTTTTATTTGTTAAATGCTTGAGCCTGTAAAAAGGTTTTGTTCTTTGGTTTCAATGTATTATGGAGTATTTCATTGTATAATAATTGTAAAAAAAATAAAGGTTACTACTTCACAGATTTCGCCTATCACGGGTTCTTTTTGGAAACGAGGGTTCACTGTATAGCAAAGTTTTGTGTCATCTCTAGGCCTTTACCCTTACAGCAAGTAGGCAGGTAATAATAGGTATAGTTTTATCTCAGTACATAAAGTAAGTGATGATTAATGATTTTAATACAACACCGATCATTCTTGGCCCTATGAATTATTTATTGTATGGGTTTTTAAATTGTGGTTTTTAATGTTTTTAAATGTTTTAATATCTATTGTTTTTAATGCTTTTTACTGTTGTGAGCCTTCCAGAGTCTCTGTGGAGTGGGCGGCATGCTAATGCTAATAATAATAATGCTAATAATGCTAATAATGCTAATAATAATAATAATAATAATAATAATAATAATAATAATAATAATAATAATAATAATAAGAAGAAGAAGAAGAAGAAGAAGAAGAAGAAGAAGAAGAAGAAGAAGAAGAAGAAGAAGAAGAAGAAGAAGAAGAAGAAGAAGAAGTAGTAGTAGTAGTAGTAGTAGTAGTAGTAGTAGTAGTATTTGGGAAGTGTATTCTATGTTACCAGGTCTTGGCAGTGAGGCCTAATTTTTACCCATTCTTTGTCATTTCTTTTTGTTAGAAGACATAGAATACAAAATGGGTAAATTATTGAATTTTAAATATTCTCATGACACACTTGAATAAATGAAGATGATTTAATCCTGTGTATGACTGGATTGTTAAGTATAGCCATGGGGATTGATTAATTAGTTCAAATAATCTCTTTTTGGTGTTCTCATAACATGCTAACCTCCCTTAAATGTTGGAATTGGACTTATAACCTTTCCCAAATTGATGTGCAGCAACAATTGCTTTTCTGAGATCATTGCTGATGTCTTTCCTATTTGGCTTTGGGTTACACAACACCTCAGTGCTGGAGACCAGCAAACTCCTAAAACTTCGGCTTTTATAGAGGTAGTTACACTGGCTGATGATCAGTTGATTAAGAGCACTACTTAGCCTTTTTATACCTATGGAAGCAGTAAGAGTATACTTAGTTTTTCACACATAGTTTCTATATTTTGGCTTTCTTTTAGTAAAATAAACGATGACATGGTATGATATCTGTTGTTGTTCCTCTGAAGTTGTGTTTACCTACTTTTCAAAACTGCTAAGGATCAGATGACTTTTTCTATGTCCTGATATGTAAAACCAGAGAACACAAAGAGGGTATACTTACTTTTTCACATGACTATAGCTGAGAATGCCAGTATGATATAATGGATAAGCATAGAGACCCAAATGTTAATCTTCCCTTAAGCATGGAAGCTATTTGCATGAGTTTAGGTCAGTCATTCTCAGCCCTAGACTAGGAAGTTTTAAAAATCAACTTTAATCATTAGATTTTTAACTTTAACAAAATTTACGGTCCATAACTTTCCACAAAGAGACCTTCAACCTGCAGCAGATTGAGTTGGGCTATTAATAATAAACTACATCTATATATTATATATGTGTATATAATTTTATCTTCAGAAATAGAAATTGGATGTGTTTAAAGTAAATGTAAATGCTTACTTTTCATCTATTTTACCATGCATGCATTGCTTTTGCTCAACATCTCTCTCCTACATTATCTGTTCATGAAATTGCTAGGTTTCATTTGACAGTTCTTGAAAACCAGTAGTAGTAACTGGGGAGGATATTGTGAGTCACTCAAAAAGCCTTACCATGGGAGAGGGGAATAGCTCCTGCAATCCAAGGATTCAGGATTATACAACCATGATCTAAACACATGACTGATCATCCAAGATTTGGCATCCAAATTGTGCTATTGGTCTGATTTGGAGTCATTTCATATTATGTGCTTGTTGTAATGTTCCCTACGTATTTTTAGATTGATGGATATGGTTTCTTAAATCTTGTTCCATCTTTTCTTTCCATTTCTAAGGCTACACTCTTATGTATACTGAGTGTAATTTAAACAAGTGTGGCTATCCCATGTTATAATGAAAATATATATTACATGTTCATAACTATGGAACAGGCTTATTATTTTATATTAAGCACACAATAATCAAGCTACATAGATAATGTGCATAAGACGTTTCTGTGCATGATGTTTCTGATTTAAAAAATAGTCCTGTTTCACTCTATGACCAACTAGAAGACTATAAAATGAAAAAAGATAGCTTTTGCTATCTTTACATACAGTAGCAATTGCTATTGTATTTAGCTATTTTTTTCCAACAACCCAGGAATATCTGTCTCTCTTTGAATTTCCCTTTAAAGCTGTCCTTTTTTTAAAAAGATGGTAAGAATTCCATATCTGGTATTGAAATGTGTAACTGACCTGTGCATTACATAAGCTATTATTATCTTCCTCAAATTTCCCAAGTACACTGGATATTCTTCTAACTTCTGATAATGCATGAAAAGGAGAAATCTCTTTTATATCTTTTCCACACCATTCCTAATGTTACAAACCCATTCCCCCTCATATACGGCCTTTTCTCTTAAGCTAAAATAGTGTTCAATATTGTGAATTTTCCTTGGATATTTTCCCCCATTGGGTTTTTCTTTATGATAATTTTGATCGCTTCCCACTCTTTTCCAATGTGAGAGTTACTTTTTACACTATTAAGGCCGACACTTATCAAAACAGTGAATAAAGGAGAATGTCTAGGCCTCTAGAAAATATGGGAAAATAAATAATTTTGCCACCTAAAGCTGCCTATACTATAGATATATATTTGAAAGCAGAATATTTGATGGAATTGTTGTGTTTCATCATCTTCTCTACTGTTAACTAAAGCTCTGAATTCCCATTCCTTAGATTAACTCTTTCCACTACAGACTCTTGGATTTGCTAGAGGAAAAAAATTCTTACATAATTCTCTTCATTCTTTCTTGTACTTAAAACTTATAGCTGGTCCTGTTCTGGGTTTGATCTAAATGAAATCCGCTTGATAGTGTATCAAGACTGTGAAAGACAAGGCAGACAAGTCTTGTTCGATTCTACAGCTGTCCGAAAGACTGATGAGAAACAGTTTCAGGTAAGTTTTTATTATTTTTTTCATGTGATAAAAATTATTTTTCAATTTTAAGTAATCTTTTATTGTATCTGATCTATTAACATTTATCAGAGAAACTAAATCAGTAAAACTTAGTAAAACCTAAATATGAAATTAGAACAAATAATGTAGAATTAGAAAAAAATGTGACACTTGTATTGGACACTTTCTCTAAATCCACAAATGTAGGTTTTTTGGGATTGTTTTTGCTAATTCGTATGTATCTCAGTGATCAACAAAAATTTCGACTGCCCAGTCTGCTTAGCATTAAGCCAGAATTCCCAAATGTTATTTATTCTCCTCAAATTGTACCCTTTAAATTAAAATTGTACCAATTTCCCTGGGACATATTACAAATTAAATGCCCCTACCATTTTTTTGCATCCAGTCTTCTTGTTATTACCTTCGCATTAGGGAATAATAATAGTATTCTTCCAATTGTCATGAAAAAATTGACTATGCTAAAGAAGTTTCACAGCCATTCCAAAAGCAAACAACGTATTTATTCTCCAGTTATACCACATGTACTTTCACACTTTACCTTTTTCAAATCTCATAATTGTTTTAGGATTTTCTTTTCATTATTTTTTTTCTTGAACAATAACATTTATAGTCTGGATTTCAGTTCTGTTCTTCAACATCTTATTATTCCCATACAAATCTTTAAAATGCCTTCTATCTTCTTTTACTTCAGTTTCATCAGTTCACTCTGGTAGAGACTTCTTTAGCCCTTTTTACCCTCCTACACAACAATTTTATTTCCATCAACATTCCTATTTTTTTTTAGTTTTATTGGATTTTTATTTTTAAATATACAGCAATATCAATACATGAAGAGTGTAGCCTCTTGGTATAATTCATTTTGATATAAATAGCAATAATATTAATAATAATAACAACAACAACAACAATATGTGTTATATTAATCAAACTTACGGTATATAATCCTAGTATTAATATACATATTTGTTTTAGAGTAGTTATTCGATATTTCAATGTTCCATTTTAATGCCAATGATATTATTAAGCGTACATAGTGATAGCATATTTCAACCTTACTTTCCATCTAGTTATTACCTACCGTATTTTTCGGAGTATAAGACGCACCTTTTACCCCCCAAAAGAGGGTGAAAACTTGGGTGCGTCTTATACACCGAATGTAGCCCCATCCACCCCCACCCTTTGGCCTCTGTCTTCCAGCAATTTACCTGTTTGCAGCAAAGAGGGAAGAGCCTGTAAAGCAAAGCAAGTCACTAGCACTTCCCGACCTACAGCTGACTTGCCACGTGGGAAAATGAAAATGAAACTGCAAAGAGGCAAATAGCTGGGAGACACTCGCAGATTTTTATTTTTTGCTGAACTGGATGGAAGGGGGTAAGTGAATAACTATAAATGTCTGTAGAATGTTCAAATTATTAGACTTATTTTTTAAAGACTGCTTTATTATTTTTCTAGAGCCAGGGGCAATTTTAAGACTTGTGGACTTCAACTCCCAGAATTCCCCAGCCTGCTTTGTTAGCTTTGCTGGCTGTGGAATTCTGGGAGTTGAAGTCCAAAGAATAAAGTCCACAAAATAAAGAAGCTTTTTAAAATAAATGCTTGCTCTGAAGAGGCCCAGTGCTATTGTATCTTCTTTTAAATAATAGAGAATAATGTATACTTCCAGAAATGTTAATTAATTTTAACAGCTCTGTACAAATATAGTCTGAAATGTAACCGTGTCCTGTTTAGTATTAGAGTTTAGTTACCTTGGAGTAGATCTATTTAAATAATTGGGAGCAGTTAATGTGACTACATTTAAGAAAACTTTCTGGCATAATGTACATTTCTCCAATTCTTTGCTATTTCTATGGATCAAGCACACATGCACAGAAATACACAGCAAACAGTGTATATCATCTGTGCTGTTTGCTGTTTGGCAAATTGCTTGGAGGCAGAGGCCTTTTTTCCTTGTTTTCCTTCCCCAAAACTAAGGTACTTCGGTGCGTCTTATACTCCGAAAAATACGGTATTTTCTATTATATAAAAATTATATCTGCTAATATTCCCCCTATTTCTTATTTCTACATCTATTCTAGCTTCTAGTCAGGCCACCATTACTAATCCTAGTGTTAATATACATGTTTATATTAAGACATAGTCCTTCATTATTTGGTTATTCAAAGTCTCAGTACGCCATTCTAGTATCAATCATTATTATTTAAACATACCTAATAGTACCATCTTTCAACCTCCAATCTTTCCATCTAACTATTGCTAACTATAAAGGTGTGTACTCTTACTTCTACCTCTACTCTGGTTTTTAATCAGGCCATCATTATATTTAAAAAAAATCCTTTCTATCCATCATATCTTGCCCATTTTAACACTTCCAATTCTTATTCGTTTTTTTAGCCTGCCTCCCATACTCCTCTCTTGGATCTTTATCTCTATCAGCATCTGTGTCTTCACCATTCAGTCTGAATATTTCTCCCATCTCTATCCTCCTAAGCTGCCAGATCTCCAGAGTGTCCACCCACACCCCTATCTTCCTTTCAAAAGTATCTTCCAGGTTATCTGATTCCATTTTTAAATCTCTTAAGGTACTTTTCCCTTGGTTTATTTCATCAGTCATTATTATCTTTATTGTCTTTTCCTTCTTATTTTCTTGCTTTATTTTCTGGTTTGTCTGTTCTATCTTTTTCTCCATTCTTTCTGCTGTCTCTTCTCTTTCCTGGACTCTTTGATCTTTATTCATTATCAGGTGTAGGATATTTTCTATTTTCCCATTTATGCCTTGCAATAGGTTCTTTATCTCTCTGTGGTTCTTTGTCATAGTATCCCCAATGCTATTTCCCCACTCCAAATACTCTCCAAAGCAAAGTCAGAGGGAGATTTATATCAATCAATCAATCAATCAGAACAGAGCTGGAAGGGATCTTGGAGGTCTTCTAGTCCAACCCCTGCTGAAGCAGGAGACCCCATACCATTTCAGACAAGTGGCTGTCCAGTCTCTTAAAAACCTCTAGTGATGGAGCACTTGCAACTTCTGAAGGCAAGCTGTCCCACTATTGTCCTCACTGTTGGGAAGTTTCTCCTTAATTCCAGGTTGCTTCTCTCCTTGATTAGTTTCCATCCATTGTTTCTTGTCCTGCCCTCTGGTGCTTTGGAAAATAAGTTGACCCCCCTCTTCTTTATGGCAGCCCCTCAAATACTGGAAGTTACTTCGTAATTCCAGGTTGCTTCTCTCCTTGATTCCATTATCACTGTGTCTTATGTTAGGCTAAGTTAAAAACTGCTTATTTCTGCAATTAATCTAAGCTTCGGTAGTAAAAAATAAATACGATTAATATTGAGTTTATATTTTTGTTCTCCTTGCTCTTTTAATTCTAAGTCCAACGTTCATCAAACAGCTGTACATAAAGGAGTTGTAGTCCTAGCACATCTGGAGGGTATCTTGTAAGGAAGGCTGTTTTAAGATATATTTGTTTTTTAAGTTTGTGGGGGGGGTCTAATAGAGATAATCAGAATTAAATTTAACATGTTTTATGAGCTTTGGCATATGTATATTTAAGGGGTGTAGGGAAAGATGGTTCATGTATCTTCTCCTAAAAAGATAGCTTTTCATTTACTTTTTGTTGCATTACTAAGGAAGGGGAAAACGGAGAGAGATATAGGCACATGATTACAGGCTAACAACATATACATGATTAAAAGGAGTAATTTATAAACAATTCAAAGGTTCAAGATCTTGTTTGAAGATTCTACTTGCAAATAGACAAAATCATCCTGAGAATTTAAGATTAGACTATTAACAGAAATAGGAAAGTTTTGTCAGCTGTTTGTAAAGGAAATGCTTACTTGCTTTGACCAATATTAAATTCAACAAAGCCCAGTTCACATACTTCAGGTAAGAAAAAATTGCAAGCAACTCATTTTTATTATTTTTAGTGTTGGTACATTCAGCAAAATACTGCTGAAGTGATTGGTACTTGTAGGAGTTGGAGTTGATGTTCTGAAATCCCTATCAATATTAGTCTATCAATTAACACTGCCTTGGTATCCACTAAGCTTCCTATTCCCCTAACACTATTTTTTTAAAGTTCATTTTATTAAAAACACACACATTTGGAGGTAGCATGTTGCAAAAGAGCAACTTGTAGCATCATCTATATTTATAGAAGTTTTTCTGGTTCATACATGGTCCCAAGTGCATTCTTGGAGAATAAATATGCACTCCAGTGCTTTGTTTGGAAGCATGCCCACCTGCTCATGAAAATAGAAAGGCAAGCTGGATATTGAAAAGATTCCTGGGGGACTGAAGTGGGTAGCAGAGAGTAACTTTACTTGTTCTGTAGGTGGGTATTTTATTGTACTCATATCTGCCACGACTGATGAAGAGACAAGGGTTTGTATGACAGTTATTTATAAGAGTAAAGTAAAAAAGATAAATAAGACAGAAAACACAACCACGTAATCTAATTGTACTTTATTTTAAGGCTACATTAACAGAATCTTACAAGTCAAATCTCCCGCTATCACTTTTAACCACCTGATCAATTAGGGCAGATCTTTCCTAAGTTTCTTCCTCTAATTATTAAGCCACCGGAACTCCCCTCTTGTCTGATTGCTTCCTCATTGCCCAAGGTCATTCTCTCATGCCATTACTAGTAAGCAGAACTTTCTTTCAAATTTCAAATGTTGTAATTGTCCTTCCCCGCCCCCCCCCAACAAAATTTGGGGCCTGATTTATCTTTAACATTTATTCAATCCTTTTAGGATGCTTCTGGAAAAACAGGTGGTGGGTGCTGCCAAAGAAACAGTGGTATTAACGCAGCTTACCCCCATAGCCCTTCTGTGAACAGCAGAGAACCTGGCAAGGAAGATATTCCTAAATATCAGGTAACCTGAATGTGACAGCTGAAATCTATAGAAATCCAATTTGCATGATCTGGAAATTAATAGGTAGAACTATTGGCACAAGACAATAATAACAAAAAAGAGCTTTATAATTTGCAAGGGAGAAAAATATATGAATTGTTACATTTGGGATTACAGTATAAAATATTAAATGTATTTTTGCATAAATATATCTTAATTTCCTAGGCTAGGTGGCAACTATATATCTTCCCTCAGAAAGAAAATTAGTGTTAAATTGGTGAAGCTCGTAGTTACTTTATCTGCCAATGGTGATGATCATCCAGCAGAACTCGGGAAGTCTTCAAAAAATCCTTCTGCATTGCATTTGCTTCTTCTGGGATACAATAATATATGCTTGTAGAATAGAGCTGAGAGTGTAGAATTAGAATATGACATTTTATGACAGTAATTAGACACATGTATACTCCTTGTCTTCTTTATCTATAGTATGCCAGGCCTGCTTCTGATGTCAACATGCTGGGTGAGATGATGTTTGGTTCAGTAGCAATGAGTTACAAAGGCTCAACACTGAAAATTCACTACATACGGTGAGTTGGTGTCTTCAGTTCCATGTTATTATATCAGAATTGTAATTGCATTTGGATTTATTGACTCACGGCATTGTTTATCCTTTCAGTTCTCCTCCACAACTTATGATGAGTAAAGTGTTTTCTGCTAGAGTAGGCAGCTTCTTTGGAAGTACAAATAGGTAAGGCGATCTTTATTTTCTGTTTTATTTCAGATTCTTAACTATAAGAAAAATTCCTTAGAAGTTCAATTTATTTTATTTTTAAAAGTAACATTCAAAACTACCGTATTTTTCGGACTATAAAACACAGCTTTCCCCCCCCCCCAAAAGAGGCTGAAAATTTAGGTGTGTCTTATACTCTGAAGGTAGCCCCACTCACCTGCCAGCCCCCACCCTTCAGACATTTTCAGCTTCTGTACATCGCGTTTTCAGGCAGTTCCAGGCAGTGGGGATCGGCGGCATCCTCACTGCCACTCGGATTTTGATAACGAGCAGCACAGATCTTTTTATCCATTTAAAACAAACCCTATCACCCACGTGCATTTAACTGGAGTAGGTGGGGTGGGGGAGGGATAATTTTCATGGGGGCAGAAGGGGGACTTGGCACTGAAGGCTCCACTCCCAAATGCCCTCGTGTTCCTATCTAGGCATTGAAAGCTTAGCTTCCTCCTAGACGCTGCCATCTTGTAAACATTGTGCCGGGCTTCCTGGCAAGCCCCTGTGCCTTTGCTCCCTTGGTCGGAACCTGATTCCGCAAGTGGCCCAGGAAGTGCAGGGGTCAGGACTCGTTTGGCGAAGTGGGCGCTTCTATGTGAGAGGTGTAAGGCAAGGTGGATCACTGCTTGGCCTGTCCCTTCTCCAGACGACCCAGGCGGAGGGCGGTCGGCTTCTGCTCCTGGCCTGGGAGACAGATTTGGCCAAAGAGAAGGTGAGTCTGCGGAAAAGGAGGAGGAGGGTGCATGGCTCTGCGAATTGCATTCTGGAATCGGGGAGGAAAAAGAGCCTTGCCTGCATGCATCGCGTTTTCGGGCATCAGCGCCAGCTGGAACCAACTGCTGCCTGAAACGCGATGCACTTTTTTGGCCTCCGCATGCCCCGTTTTTGGAATTGGGGAGGAAAGTGTTTTTGGGTGGCAGCACCACAATCCCCTCCCCGATTCCAAAAACGGGGCGTGTGGCTGGTGCTGCCACCTGAAAATGCTTTCCTCCCTGGTTCCAAAACGGGATGCAGAGGCCAAAACAGAGCATCGCATTTCAGGCGGCAGATGGTTCCAGCCGGCGCTGATGCCTGAAAATGCTTTCTTCCCCGATTCCAAAAACAGAGTTTGCTGCTGGCGCTGCCCAAAAATGATTTCCTCCCAGTTCCCCGATGCACATCACAGAGTGGCGCACCCTCCTCCTCCTCCTTCTCCGCAGACTCACCTTCTCTTTCCTCCTGGCCAGATCCGTCTCCTGGGCCAGGAGCAGAAGCCGACTGCCCTCCGCCTGGAGAAGGGACAGGTAGAGCGGCGAGTCGCCTTGCCTTATACCTCCTCCGCAGTGCCTGCTTCGCCAACCAAATCCCAACCTCCGCGCTTCCCAGGGCCACTTCAGGAATCAGGCTCCGACCGAGGTAGCAAAGGCGCAGGGGGCTTGCCAGGAAGCCCGGCAGCATGTTTACGAGATGGCAGCGTCAGGAGGACTGAAGTGCTGCGTCTCTATCGGGCCTTGCTGCGAGAAAGCCAGGCTTTCAATGCCTACGGCTATAGGTAGATATCCAATACCTTATCATATACATATCGACAGCAGCTAGAATCACCTATGCACAATTCTGGAGAAACACTGATACACCCAAAGAGGACAATATTATTAGAAAGATAATGAACTGTGCAAAGATGGATAAATTAACAAAGGAACTAAGGGATAAACAAGAAACTGATTATTACAAAATATGGAATAAATTTTATGACTGGTTAAGAAAGAGAAGGAATAAACAAAATAAGACATAGAACCGCTAATCCTGAATAATATAAGAAAATAACGCTCAAATGATGTATTCGTGAAAGTAAATACAACAATGTATATATGTAAAGACTATAGATGTAAAGATTACATAGATACAGTATATGTATAACCAAAATATTGCTTTGTGGGAAAAACCAAACTTCTGATAATATCTGATGAAAGCTTATTTTAAATAGGGGCTAAATAGGGACTACTGCTTATTACAACATTTTCTAATATTCTATGAGAAATAGGCTATTATAATACAACATGAACAGGGTGAGAATTTATGTTCCATTATAGTTCCCTCAGATAAGAGAAACAAAAAGGAATAAAATTAGGTCAGCTGAATCCAAAAGAAACAGATGGGGGGAAAAGATGTAACTTTGGTATATTTATATGGCTATGATATAGCCAAAATCAATCACTGCATTCTTTAATTAGGCAGGGTTTTTTTTACTTTCCATCAAACAACAATGCCACTCCATGCAGAACTCCAGGTGAGAATTCTAAATTTGGATATAGTTGAGAGACCTTTACATATAATTGATGCAATTGCTTATTTTTTATTTCCATTTTTCATATGAGGAAAATTTATAGATTACCTGAAGGTGATCATCTATAAATTAGAAATCTTTCAAAATCATCATTTTTTCTAATTAAGATTAGTAGTGAAAAATTAGTAGTGAAAAATTTAAGTTTTGATGAAATTTTAATATCTTTCTTGAATGGCCTTTTCTTTTTCCAAGCTTGCAAGGTAGTTTTGAATACATCAATCAAGATCAGTCAAGGCTGAATTTGCATCCAAATGGCTTGGGCCAGTATCAGAATGGAAGTATTTTAGGTAAATATATCAAATTAAAATTAGCAGATGTGCAGCGGTACTGCATAGATCATATCCTTTGGTTGGTTTTTCATATTTCAGGCTTCTCTGATCCTTGATCTGTATATTTCCCATATTGCTCTCTTTAGGTGTGTTACCTCCAGGTAGCAACATGTTGCTGCATAGTATACCTGAAGGAGGGCCATTCTGGCTCATCCGGAGTGCTTCTTTCTTTGCAGGTTTGTGTGCAATGTTGAGTACAGCATGATGCACCTATCTATATTTTTGAGATGCAGTAATATCTGTTGCCATGGGATCAGTAACTACTCTCTATAAGTAGAATGACACAATTGGTCCTCATTTTTATTATTGAATAAAATTGCAAAAGATGCCTCTAATGATAGACATCTTAAAATATTGGGCTACATCAATTGAATTTCTTCATCAATAGTATTTTTCAGTGAAATAGCACTTATGCTAATAATTGTGTTTTTCCAGTTTTGAGAGGAGTTGTTTTTTCCAGGTTATCTTTTTGAAGTTATACTTGCACATACAATAAATGCTAGCATATTTATTTGCCACATTTTCTCTGTGATTCCCACTGCCTTGCTTCAACTAAAAAAAAAATCACCCAGTGAGCTCAAATGAATTTAATAACGGAATAACATTTTGGAAGTGGACAAAGTATAAAAGAAGTATGTAATTTAATCTTAGAAGGGTCATAAATCTTATACTATATGCTCTCTAAATCTAGTAATCTCTCTAATATTGATTTATATTTATTTGAATATTACTTTCATGTGTTGCAACTTGCTGCTCTGCTAGCATTGATTACTGAACAAGAAGCTTTTTGAAAATAGGTAATTGTTGAGTGCGTGTGTGCTAACATTCTATACTATAATATCTAAAATGTTGGATTTAATTTAAATAATTCTCCCTGGACATGTATATTTTTGTAACTTATAAATAAAAGGTTATATGTGAACCTGTACATGAAATTTTGTGTCAGCTTCGCTTTCTTTGAAGCTCGCTAGCAACTGCCATAATGGGGTGGGTGGGAGGGCATTTGGAAGGGGAAAAGTGCTGGAGGTGTGAAAAAATGTGGGAAATTTGGGGAGTATGGACACTTTAACAGGAAGCAGGGGTGCCAAAGCTGAGCTTTCATGCCTTCAAGGACACCGGTCCTGGGAAAAGAATTTACAGCGGTGCCCGAGACAACAGGTTCCCAAAACATCGGAACAGAACATGATTGGACTACTCTCACGGAGAGGAGGGTTTTGGATATTGGGGGATTGCTTTCAATATATGATTTTCAGGTGGTTTTTCTTGAGAGCTTGCCTTGCTACACTGCACTCAGCATCTCTAGTAAAAGTACCCTTTCTCTAACACCTATGGAATCAAAGGTTGTTCTTTCCTAGGGAGTAAGATGGGCCAGTCTGACAGTTTTGCTTCAATAAATATCTTAATTCTGTTAAGTATTATAATGCCCTAAGACTTTGTTTTGAATTTTAATTATATTTTTCAACCTTGCAACTCTTGTAAAAGTGTGAAAGTTTCCAGATAAATTATTTATTAAAAACACCACATTAAAGCATTTGTAGAACAGTGAAAAGTGACGTATTCCTTCCAAACAGTATTCCATACAGATAAATTGAACAGAGTAATTGATTCTAACTACGAACTTTTAGAAACTTTATAAATCCTGAAAGTTATGTGCCTTTGTTTTTCTAAAATGTGGTTGATGACATTTTGTTGGGATACATGTTTTAGTTGTGCTGGATCAGACCAAAGACGACTACTCCAGTAGCTAACCACAGATATCAAAGTGTAACCTCTGTGGATAACATAAGTACAGTTGCACTCTCTTGTTGATAGTCTATTGTGAGAGAATCCTAAAGACAATATATTGCCATCATGAATAGAAGCCAGGTTCCCAGGCTTAAGGATCATTCCATGAAAATATATCCAGGGGGCCCTGGTATTTGCAGTTTTCATGGATTATACTGTCAAAGCAATTTTGAAATTCGAAATTCACTGGTAGTGAATGATCCCTAATTACTTCACAGAATTTTGTGGCAGCATAGGCATTGAAATTAGTAATTCTCTGGAACCTTTGATGCTTTCTGAGTATCAAGACTTACAAACTTATAGACTAATTCTCTATATACAATAGCTCGCCCTGCCAGAGTAGATAAACATAAACAAGGTGCTACTCCCACGCCCTCTAGCAGTGTTTATGTGACCTAGTTGGGTAATGAAACATCTGGAAGCAAACAACCAAGGCCAAAGGACTTCTCACTTCAAACCTGTGAACATAATAAATGTGATGTTTCAAATGATACTTCCTAAACAGTGTTGTAAATTAGTTTCAATATATTATTTGCTACTTAATAGATCAGTCCTATTTATTTTATTTTAAAGTTCTGGAGCTTTAAAAATAGTACTCTTGAATCCAACTGCTAGTAGGAAGTACCTTTTGAAAAGATAACTTGGATACATGCTTTAACTTTGATATTTTTAACAATTCAGCACACAGCACTCCTGTTGACATGCCCAGTAGAGGTCCAAATGAAGACAGAGACAGTGGCATTGCTCGATCAGGTAGTTATACTTTTCTTTGTTCTTTTCAGAAGTGTAATCAAAACACTGTAATGAAATAGCACTCAGTAGAATCAGATTTAATTTTGAAATGAAATTCATACATTCTTCCTTTGAATATTGATAGTACATTTAGAAATAGGAAATACTTACTTGTCACCTTGTTGATAGTGTAGATCAAAAAGTATCTTGATCTTTTTGTGTGTGTGTGATGTCCGCTGTTCCAAACTCATTGCTGAGACTTGCCAGTCTTGATTTTCTAATATTCACAAGTTACTGATTTTAAGATAAATGTAAATGTTGTCACCCTGCCACCTTCAGGTTCTTGGTGCCAAAAGCATATTAGAATATTGGCAACATAAGACAAAATTAGTCTCTATGTTGTTGTTTATACTAATCTCCCCTTCTTTCTGCAATGCATATAGGTTTAATTGTTATTAATTTACTCTAGTTCTCAGAATTACCATAACATGGTCATGATTCTCTTATTTCCATTTCTTTCTTTCTTTTTAATGTTAGATCTCTTGCCACTACTATTCCTTTTCCTTTTATAATCATTCTGTTGTTATTAGGATTTCTGGATCTGCAAGGAGCTGAGGTTTTTTCCATTGTGCAGGAATTGGGCCTTCACTCTGGATCTTAAAGAGTCCCATTTGCAAGTGTCTACTTTATAGAAACAAATTTTAATTTTTGAATGTGCCATTTAGCCATTTGTATGAAGCAGACTTGCTCCAGCAACTCTTCCTGTTTGCAATCACTCTGGCAACAAGGTCTAAAGAAAGCTGTCTTTAAAGCCAGTGTAGCTCTCTAATTCTAAATTTGACATTATATTTCCTCCTGAGGTTAGATTTTATGGCACCACTCCTCCACCGCAAGGAGGCGGGATCGATTAAGTGGTTCCGCCCCAGGCGCCTAATGGAATCCGAAGGATTTCAGAGGGAACTTGGGGAAATACCTGAATCCCTAGTACACAACTCCTCTGAGGACCTAGTGGCTGCCTGGAACCGGGCAGCGACGGGGGCCTTAGATCAGATTGCGCCTTTGCGGCCTCTCCGGGGCAGCGGATCCAGGAGGGCTCCTTGGTTTACTGAGGAACTCCGGGAGATGAAGCGCCTAAAGAGACGCCTAGAGCGACGATGGAGGACTAGTAAAGCTGAATCTGATCAGACACTTTTAAGAACTTGCATTAAGTCTTACTTAGTGGCAATACGGGTGGCAAAATGCGCATATTTTTCCGCCCTTATTGCGTCCGCCGACTCCCGCCCAGCCGCCCTGTTTAGGGTAACGCGCTCCCTCCTTGCAAAGGGGGGGGGGGCGAAGAACCCTTGCAGGGTAGAGCTGAGGAATTTTCCCAGTTCCTGGCGGATAAAATCACTCAGATTCGGACAGACCTGGACTCCATTTGGACAGGGCAGGCCGAGATGACAGGGGAGAGTCTTAGTCCTGTTATTTGGGAGGAGTTTGAGCCTATCACTCCTGAGGATGTGGACAAGGCCATAGGAGCGATGAGCGCCTCCACTTGTTTATTGGACCCGTGTCCCTCCTGGCTGGTTTCGGCTAGCAGGGAGGTGACACGCGGCTGGCTCCAGGCTGTTGTGATCGCATCTTTGAGAGAGGGGTCCATCCCGCAGCCCTTAAAAGCTGCGGTGGTGAGGCCCCTCCTCAAGAAGCCTTCCCTGGACCCAGCGGATTTAAAGAACTTCCGTCCAGTCTCCAACTTACCCTTCGTGGGTAAAGTTGTTGAGAAAGTGGTGTCGCTCCAACTCCTGCGATTATTGGAGGATACGGATTATCTGGATCCCTTTCAATTGGGTTTCAGGCGCGGCTACAGTACAGAGACTGCTTTGGTCGCCCTGATGGATGATCTCTGGCGAGCCCGAGATGGAGGTCATTCCTCCATCTTGGTGTTACTTGACCTCTCAGCGGCTTTCGATACCATCGACCATGGTATCCTTCTGCGTCGTCTTGGGGAGATAGGAGTGGGGGGCACCGTTTTGCGGTGGTTCTCCTCCTTTCTCTCCGACAGGACGCAGTCGGTGTTGACAGGAGGGCAGAGGTCAGCCCCTAGGCCCCTGGTTTGCGGGGTGCCACAGGGCTCGGTCCTCTCGCCCATCCTGTTCAACATTTACATGAAACCGCTGGGTGAGATCATCCGACGACACGGAGTGAGGTATCAACAATATGCTGACGATACCCAGCTGTACATCTCCACTCCGTGTCAGTTCAGTGAAGCAGTTAATGTAATGTGCCGCTGCCTGAACGATGTAAGGGTCTGGATGGGAGTGAATAGACTCAGGCTCAACCCAGACAAGACTGAGTGGCTCTGGATATTGCCTCCCAAGGACTATGTCGACTGTCCCTCCTTGGTTCTTGGGGGAGAAAAATTGACTCCCTCAGAACGGGTCCGCAATTTGGGTGTCCTCCTAGATCCACAGCTTAAATTGGAGCAACATCTTTCAGCTGTGGCTAGGGGGGCCTTTGCACAGATTCGGCTTGTGCACCAATTGCGACCCTACTTGGAGAGGGAGGCTTTGCTCACAGTCACTCATGCCCTTGTCACCTCACGGCTTGACTACTGTAACGGGCTCTACATGGGGCTACCCTCGAAGAGCATCCGGAGACTACAATTGGTACAGAATGCAGCTGCGCGAGCTGTGGTGGGTGTACCGAGATACACCCACGTAACACCCATCCTCCGCCAGCTGCATTGGCTGCCCATTAGTCTCCGGTCGCAATTCAAGGTGTTGGTTTTGACCTTTAAAGCCCTACATGGCTCAGGCCCAGGTTACCTTCGGGACCGCATCCTGCCACATTCCTCCCTACGACCAGTGAGGTCCCACAGAGAGGGCCTCCTCCAGGTCCCGTCTGCCAAACAATGCCGGCTGGCGGGCCCACGGGGGAGGGCCTTCTCTGTGGGAGCCCCATCTCTCTGGAACCAACTCCCGCCAGAGATCCGGACTATCCCCACCCTACTGGCCTTCCGCAAGGCAGTAAAAACATGGCTCTTCCGGCAGGCGGGGTGAAGAGATGATTCCCCAAGTATGAACGGCTTTTAAATTGTAATATGTTTTTTTGATGTTATTTTAATATGTAGTTCTAATCTCTGCTGTAAGCCGCCCTGAGTCCCATGGGATTGGGCGGCCTTTAAAACTCTTATAAATAAATAAATAAATAAATATTCCAGGACTGCTATGAGACTTAACAATATTTGCTTTTTTGAAATACTGATCAAAATCTTCTGTACCCACAAAGAAAAGGCTGGGTGCTATTAATTTTTTACTGCATTGAGAGACTATAGAGTGAAAGAAGAGGAATACCTCTGTTATTTCAGCATTGCGTCTTGAACACTACTATAACTGAAACATCACAATCTGGTTCTCATCATCAACAGTACTCTGAATCCACAGATAGAGTTGCAGAGGACAACAGAGAAATAATCCACATCTTTCAGATAGAAGTAACATATTTTCAAGTAAAAATTGAAGATAGTTTGTCATGCAGCCAGTTCCGTACCTAAAGTTACCATTTCTCCATTAACTTACATCACCACATATGGCTCTGTACTACTCTTTCAGGAAGATAAGATAATATCCTTTTATGTGGATATTTTGTTTAGCAATAAGACTGGATAGGTTCATAAGCGTTACTCAATAGACTGCTAGTCTGTAGCTGTTGTGTTTCTTTTCAGAACTACTTGTGGTTTCACTTTAACAAATACATCAGGTATTGAAATGAAAAGGGTTTTCTGACCTATCTCCATTGCTCTTTTTCTATTGTCATTGCATCAACCTGGTCAGTCCAGCATTGATATACTCCCCAAATCAATAGTTTAGGTCCTGCTCTATTATTTTCAAGGTGTATGGTCCTCTATAACAGCGGTCAGCAACTGATGGTCCATGGACCACTGGTGATCCGCGAGAAAATTTTGGTTGTCCGTAGAAAAATTATTTGCATATTTTATATTGCACTAAATCAAGGGTCCTCAAACTACATCCCCTGGGACAGATACGTGCGATGAATGCTTGTGTTGCTGCAGAGAGTCTCCCCCTTTGGGGTTGTTTTGTATAGGTCAGAGGGGTAGACTTGGGGTCTACTTCGCCTCCTGGTGTGGGGCTTTGTGCGAAGGCTGGAGGGAAGCGCCGCTGGTGGCAAAAAACCAGAGGGCCTTGTTCCAGTGGGGCTGCATCGTGGCCTGGAACTGGCTGACCATCTCAGCCCACTGAGCCTCCAGGCACTGGCACCTGACCTTGCACTCCCGCAGGTCTTTTCTCTGCTTGGAAAGGCTATGCTCGTAGTCCTCAATGAGGTGCTTCTGCTGAGCCTCCTTCTCAGTCAGATCAATTTAAACTGAGCCAGTTGTTTTGCCAACTCTTTCTCATAGTGGCTGCTTAGCTCCAACAACTGCTTCCTGTAGGGGGCCTAAGGAGCCCAGGCGGAGAGGCGAGGAGTGGCTGGGAGGGAAGGGGCAAGTAGAGGCTGGTGAGGTGCCCCTCGACGTGAGTGACATCAAGTTGGCCATGACCAACCAAGTCACATGACCACCTACCCATGACCACCCAGCCGGTCATTAGGCAGATCATATTAGTGGTCCACGGGATTTAAAATTATGAATTTATTGGTCCCTGAGGTCTGAAAGGTTGGGAACCCCTGCTCTATAACATCTGGATTTTTTAAAATGTTTTCCAAAGGTTACTGCCTTGAATTTGGGTCTAACGTACACATATCTGCTTGCTAGATTCTAAGATAGCTTCAGTGCTATGTCAAGAGATGTGTCTCCTGCAACAAAACTATATCCTCCCTTCCCAAGTCAATCCCTAGTTTTCATTTAAATCAGGAAATAATATTGGCTATTTTCTTTGATAGACCTTTTTCTGAAACCTTGCTATATTTCCTGGATGTTTAATCCATATTGCCCAATTTATGTGCATAAATTCTACATAAAGAACTGCATTTATAGATAAATAATCAGTTCTTTCTATCTCCTGTGTTCAGTCCATAAAATAAGAATTGTATTGGCTATCTATAATAGAAGCATGGCTCAGCCACCTTCAGGTTCAGAAGAAATTACATTCTGACAAAACTACTGACATTTTGCTTTGTTGACAGCATCCCTGAGTAGTCTTTTGATGACTCCATTACCATCTCCCAGCTCCTCTTCTAGTTACCAGCGCCGTTGGCTTCGAAGTCAAACCACAAGTTTGGAAAATGGCATTACACCTAGAAGGTAGGTTAACATAAACATATTCTTCTTGTAATACAGATGTATGCAGTTTATATTTGCAGTCTAAAAAAAATAAGCAGGTCTCACTGTTACGGGCATTTAAAGCTATGGACTGATCTAAACCAGCACAATAATTACCATACATAATTTTCCTTTTTTCATGTCTCTCTAATGGAAGAGCTTCATTTAGACAAGATAGGGTCAGTGCTTTTTGGTCCTTCAGCAAGTTTTCTCATTATCCCGATTTAGGGTTACCGAATCTTTGAGCACAAGATGCTACAGATAAATGTGTTGACAGTGATTGAAAGGCTCTGGTTATAAAGAAACTCGAGTGGGTGCAATAAATAACAGAACCTTTTAATTAATAGACCTTCAGGTGACCTAGTAAAGCGTTATGTCTTGAACTATTTAGTAATACTTGTCTGGCACAATGGAAATTAGCCAGGTTTGGAGATAAATAAGGAATGAAATACATAATGGGTTAACAAACCATCAACTTGGGTGGAGCTTTGTAGAGGAAGATTCAGACTTAAAATAAGGAAGACTTTGCTAATCATAAGAGCTACAGTCTCCTTCCTGGAACTGTGGATGCTCCTTCACGGAAGGTTTTTAAAGAAAAGGTTGAACAGTCATTTGTCTGGGATGCAATGAGATTCTATTCCTGGGCAGGTAATTAGATTACAAGACCTCTAAAGACCTATTTTCCAATCCTATAATTCTATGAACCATCTAATGTGGGAGAGAAATACCACTAGTTGCTTCCTGAATATTAGAAAAACCTCCACATTCCTTTAGTAAGATACATTTGCATGCTGCTTCATATGCTTAACATGTAATTATAACACTCAATTGCTATGAAGTTTCTGCTGTTATACTCCGGGTAGACTCAACCTTCATTTGAAATACGTTAGCCTATCATTAGTTGAATCATGTATTGAGATGCAAACACTATCTTGGAATCTTCTATGAGTTAGTGGAAAAAATCTGAACTCAACAGAAAATAACTTAATTAAAACGGGGTGATATTGCCAATATTCTCTATAGTCATTTCACTTGTTCAGCCAGAACTTGTGTTCATTGTGGATCAATTTATTTCAAATCTCTTGTTCAAAGGTTAAGATCTCTGTTTTTATCATCTCATCAGGAATTGCTGATTAAAATAACACAGTTGGAAAGGACTTTGAAGGTCTTCTAGTCCAACCGCCTGCTCAAACAGCATATTTGCATACCCCTATACCAGGGGTACCCAAACTGTGGGCCATGGCCCATTACCGGGGCTTGGCCTAATAGCCACTGGGCCACGTGAGCGGCCAGCCATGTGCGCCCATCTGTGTGCATGTAGAGCCCCACTCGCACAAGCGTTGCCGTGATCATCGTGGGCAGTCTGACCCCAGTCGCGCGAGCGTTGTTGGTCCCACTCGCACGAGCCTCATTGCAGACTCACTTGCATCAGCCTTGTTGCGGGCCGTCACAGCCCCACTCACACGAGCCTTGTCACGGGTGCTCGCAGCCCCACTCGTGTGATCGTCACTCGGGGTGCTTGCGGCCCTACTTGTGCGAGTGTTGCCACAAACATCATGGGCGAATGTGCACATGCGCCTGCCCCTCCCACAAAATCATCATCTCTTTCCCCCCCCCTCCCTCCACTCCAGGATGCCAACCCAGAAAGGTTGGGGAACTCTACCCTATACCATTCCAGACAAGTGGCTGTCCACTGTTTTCTTAAAAGCCTCCAATGATGGAGCACCCTCAACTTCTGAAGGCAACCTGTTCCACTGGTTAATAGTTCTCACGGTCAGGAAATTTTTCCTTAGTTCTAGGTTGGTTCTCTCCTTGATTAGTTTCCATCCATTGCTTCTTGTCTTACTTTCTGGTACTTTGGAAAATAGGTTGACCCCTTCTTCTTTGTGGCAGCCCCTCAAATATTGGAACACTGCTATCTTGTCACCCCAGTCCCTTTTTTAACTACATTAGACATAGTCAGTTCCTGCAACCTTTCTTCATGTGTTTTAGTCTCCAGCTCCCTAATCATCTTTGATGCTGTTTTCTGCATTTTTTTAAAGTCTCAACATCTTTTTTATATTGTGGTGATCAAAACTGGATGTAATATTCCAAGTGTGGTTTTACCCAAGGCATTATAAAGTGGTACTAACATTTCATGTGATCTTCACTCTAACCTTCCGTTAATGCAGCCTAATGCAGTCTTTGGCTGCTGTAGTACATTGCTGGCTCATACTTAAGTGATTGACCACCAGGACTCCAAGATCCCTCTCACAGTTACTGGCATTAAGCCAGGTTTCACCTAGTCTGTAGCTGTACAGTTGATTTTTCTTAACTAAGTGTAAAACCTTACTTTTTTTCTCCATTGAATTTCATTTTGTTAGGTAGGACCCAATGGTCAAGTCTGTTGAGATCCTTCTGGAACCTCAGCCTATCTTCTGAGGTGTTGGCTATTCCTGCCAGTTAAATGTCATCTGTAAATTTAATGAGTTCCCCATCTATTCCTTCATCTAAATTGTTTATGAAGATATTGAAGAGTACTGGGCCGAAGACAAGAGCTTTGGGATACCCTACTGCTTACTTCCCTCCGTGTAGATGTAATTGCTGTCTATCCCACATTTTATTTTTCAGCAGTATTGTACTGGATTGGGTTTTTATAATAATATTTTTCAGAGTTTACCAAGCTTCTTGAGTTGATTCTCCCTTAGGATTTTCATCCATTAAATCCTTCCCAAGCTGTCCGTAAGTTTGTTGAAACCAGCTTTTTAAAAATCTAAAACACTAGTTTTATTTTGTTCTATTTTTGTGTCTGCATTATATTGAAGTCCAGTGTGACGTGGTCACTCTCCTCCAAAGTTCCTGCAACTTCAACTCCTTCTATCATTTATTCTCTTTAGTAAGAATTAAGTCCAATATAGCTGTTCCTCTTCTACCTTTTGGATGACAACGTTGTCAGCTAAACTCGTACGGAACCTGTTTGATATCCCACTTGATGCAGAGCTTGTCTCCCAGTTGATGTCAGGGTAGTTAAACATTACTGCTATGTGTGTTTCCTGTATTTATTTGTTAACTGATTAGCAAAAAGTTCATCTATTTAGTCTGCTTGTTTGGGTGGCCTATAGTACTGTATATACCTATGGCAATGCCATTCTTTTACATTAACCCATATGCATTCAAGAAGGCTTTCATCCTTGGTTTTATGCATTTCTGTAGTTGTGTAGTGATCTCTTACATATAATGCAACTTCCCCTCCTCATTTGTTAGGTCTGTTTCTGTTGAACTGTTTATAGCAGTGATGGCGAACCTTTTTTGGTTAGCGTGCCAAAAGGGGGGGGCACGGGGGTCGCACGCTTGAGTGCCCACACCCATAATTCCATGTGCCCCCCCACGCATGCGCGCATGACCCCCCTCCTCTCGGCACGCGATGGCACGCCCGTTTTTCGCTCTCCCCAGGCTTCAGAGCCTTTCTAGGGAGGGCGAAAACAGCCTTCTCCATCCCCCCAGAGGCCCTCCGGAGGCAGAAAATGGCCCGTTTCCCAACTTCTTCAAGAAAGGCTAGAGAGACTTCCGGCGCTGACGTCACGCCGGTGCGAGCAAGCCGACGGAGCTCCGTCTGGCGCGCCCGGTATTTCTTGCTTTTGTGGCCGTTTGAGGCAAGGTCGGCTCTGGGAAAGAGCACCGATAGAGAGGGGCGACCTCGGAGCGTCTGGGGAAGAAAGGCGATCTTCGTACAGAGCGAGAGGTACCCTCAGATCGAGCAAGAAAGTGATCGGCCATTCAATGGCCGACCCAAAGACGTGGCTGTCAGCCTGACAAGGAGGAAGGCGGAAATAGAACAGCGAGACGTATCGTGAAAACTTTATTTCGAAAATCAAGAAAGCTTCTTTATCGTGAGAAATAAACCAAAAAGGGGAAAAAAAACCTAAAAGAGATCCGGAGAGGACTATATAGCGGCGAATTTATGACGGGAACGGAGAGAAAGTAAAGTAAGTGACGAGACGGGACAGAGGAAGTGTTGGAAGGATCGAGCAGCGGAGACAAGTGTGACTTTTGTTTTTCTTGGATGCGAGGGAGAGTTTGGAAAGGAAAGGAAAGGAAAGTGATTGAGACAGAGACTGAGACTGATTGAAAGTCGGGAGACAATTAGAGGGCGAAAGACGGAGAAAAGTGGCAAGAGGATCTCGAATAGTAAATAAATAAATAAAGAGACTCCATTTTGGAAATTCAGTGATATTAGAACGGAGAAAGACAAGTAGCAAGAAGGCTGGACTTAACTTTATGAAAAGGTTGGACTTCAAAATCAAGAACCTCAATTTTTCTCTCCTTTCTTCTTTTGCTTTTTGCACTACAGATCTTCTCTTTTTTCCCCCTCATCTTTTCTCCTCTGTTTCCTCTTAATAAGCAAAGATATTCTAATATACATTACTATATAGAACTTTAATTAAGGATTAATTAGCTGATTGTGTCACATCTGTAAAGATATATATATATATAATAATATTTACAACTAAAAATTATATTATAATCACATTATAACTGTATATTTATATTTAAATATTTGATTATATTCTTACATAGATTTATAGATTTATACGGATATATATAGCTACCTATCTCTTTAAAAAAAACTATTGATAAATTGATATAGAGTATTGATAAATAATATTAAATCAAAAACCTAAATAACTGTTAGATACAAATACTACTGCAAACTGTGACTGTGACTATAACGATTATAGATTGCTTTTGTATCATTACTGAATATATTTAAGAGAATCTAAATGTCTACCATGACGACAACTCTGACAAAAGGGGGTAAAAAAACTTTGACTGCAACACCAACCTCAGTAGGTCAAAAGCCACAGGAAAGCGGCGCAAGTGCTGCAAGTACTGAAAAAACAAACTCAAGTGCAGAGATGCAGGGCATACAAACCTCCATACAATCTTTGCAAGAGATTATACTAAAGATGCAAGAGAATTTATCAAATAGACTGGATGGGGTGAAAAATGAAATGACAGAGGTAAAAAATAATATGACAAAACTGGATGATAGAGTGAGTGTAATTCAAACAGCACTGGCAATTAGCCAAAAACAGATTCAAGAGGTGGTAGAAAGAACAGATAAAGTGGAGAAAAGACAAGATAAAACGGACAACAAACTGGAAGAGATAAACAAAAATCTTGAGGACGCGATATCCCATCTAGAAATGGAGAAATCCATGTTTTATTTAAGATTCCAAAACATTACAGAAACTAAAGACAAAAATCTATTGGAAATAATGGTTAACATATTAGGGAAAATATTAGACAGAAGCAGAGAAGATGTAATGAGCGAAATAGATGAAATTTATAGGATCAACACTAGCTATGCCAGAAAACACAAACATCCAAGAGAAGTGCACGTTAGATTTTTAAGAAGAGCAATGAGAGATGGTATCCTCAATGCAGTGAGAGATGATACCCTAACATACATGGGAAAAGAAATCTTAATTCTTAAACAAATACCGCGAAGAATAAGAGACAAAAGGAGAATCTATAATTTTTTATCAGCACAACTCTTTAAGCATAAGATAATGTTCAGATGGCTTATTCCGGAGGGAATGCTAATTACGTGGAGGGATAGGAAATTTAAGATTGACAATGTGGAGAAGGCACAAGAATTTTACGATCAACTAGTAGAAGGAGAAGATAGTCAAAGCAATTCAGAAATGAGAACAACTAGAAGCCTGGAGGAGTTAGGAGCTAGCAACCAACGAGAGGAACGAGAAAGAAGAGGTAGTAATGGGACAGTGAAACATGAAGGAGCAAGAGCAAGGACAAGAGCGCAAACAGAGATGCTTTCGAAGGGAATTACTAAGTAACAGGGAAAAGGAACAAGAACTTAACTTATTATCAGTAAATATCAATGGATTAAATTCACCTACAAAGAGGAAACGTGTATTGCTTGACCTTAAGAAACAAAACAAAGATATAATATGTATGCAAGAGGTCCATATAAAGAAAGAAGCTGAAAAACTATTAAACTACCCAAAACTAGGGAAATTATATTGTGCCCTACCGCAGACAAAAAAAAGAGGAATTGCAATATATATAAAAAGCCACTTAAACTCAAAATTAATATATGCGGACGAGGAAGGCAGGATTTTAATAGTGGAAATAGAAATAGGGAAAAAACGTATCCTGATTGTCGCGATATATGCACCAAATAAACAACAAAAAAAATTCTATTCAAAATTACATAAAATAATAGTGGATATAGAATGGGAAAACATTTGCATCATAGGAGACTTTAATGCGATTGTAGACAATAAAATGGACTACAATGGTATAAACAGGAAAAAAATTAGAAGACAACTACCAAACACCTTTTTCAATATGATTAGTGAACTAGACCTAAAAGACGTATGGAGGAAATTGAATCCAACCAAAAAACAATACACGTTTTACTCGAACCCCCATCAATCTTGGTCGCGCATAGATATGATTTGGACAAATACTGAAATGATAATAGATATTGATTATATTGATATTCTACCCAACAAATGGGCTGACCATCATCCAGTGGTATTAAGATTGAAAGGATGGAGGAAAAAAGCATGTCGTTGGTCTCTTAACACAAATATCTTACCTGAAAAAGAATATTGTCTAAAAATTGAAAAAGAATTAAAATTCTTTTTCAAAGAAAATATCAAAGAACAAACCTCAACCCAAAATACATGGGACACGATGAAAGCTTATTTTAGAGGCTTAACTATAGCATATACGATAAAGAAAAATAAGGAAAAAAAAGCTAAATTAGAGGATTTAAACTCTAAACTTAAAGAACAAGAAACTTTACTACAAAAAGACCCATCCAATCATAAGTACAAAGAAGCAAGAGACCTAATAAAACACAAAATCAATTTGGAAACCCAGGAGGAGATAAGCCAAAATATTAAAAGAATGAGGCAAAATTATTTCGAACATGCAAACAAACCTGGAAGATGGTTAGCCCATAAACTTAGGAAAGAAAGAGCAAAAAGAACAATCCAACAACTTAAGGACAATGAGGGAAAGCTCCACAACGAAACCGAAGAAAAAAAGAAGATAATTCAAGACTTCTACGCAGCTCTATACGGAAGGACAGAAATCCAACAAGAAAACATCCATGGATACCTGGACACAACAGACCTACCAATCTTGCCGGAGGAAAAAAGGGTAGTATTAAATAAAGAAATCACAATTGAGGAATTAAGGACGGCCATTAAAAAACAAAAAAACAACAAAACACCTGGACCGGATAGGCTTCCAGCGGAGATATACAAAAAATTTCAAAATACTCTAGAAAATGAAATGTTAGAACTATACAACGAAGTACTAAACCAAGCCAAAATACCAAAATCATGGGAAGAAACATACATAACCCTTATTCCAAAAGAAGATACAGACAGGACAATGATAAAAAATTATAGACCAATTTCATTATTAAATTCGGACTACAAAATTTTTTCAACTATATTGGCAGAAAGACTAAAAATAATTCTAAATCAAATGATACATTCGGATCAAAATGGCTTTCTTCCAAAAAGACAAATTCGGAATAATACAAGAATAATAATGAACGTGTTAGAATACTATGAAACATACTCTAATCAACAATTGGCTCTAATATTTATTGATGCACAGAAAGCCTTTGACAATTTGGACTGGAAATTTTTTATTACACAACTAAAATATATGAAATTCGGCGATAAATTTATCCAAACAATAGAAACCATATACTCTACACAAATTGCAAGGATCCTAATTAACGGCGATATGACTGACTCAATAGAAATTAAAAAAGGCGTAACACAGGGTTGCCCTCTATCCCCTTTATTGTTCATATTTGCTTTAGAAACCCTGCTAAATCAAATTAGGAAAAACTCCAACATAGAAGGATTGAAAATTAGGAAGGAGGAATATAAGATACAAGCATTCGCAGATGATATGGTTTTCATTCTGGAAAATCCCCAAAGCTCCGGACCCGAAATTATGAAGGAAGTAGAAAGATTCGGAAAGGTGGCTGGCTTAAAAATCAACAAAGACAAAACAAAAATAATAACTAAAAACTGTTCACAGAAACAAGATAAGAAATTAGAGGAACTACTAGGGATTCAAACAACCAAAAAAATAAAATATTTAGGAATTTGGATAACGGCTAAATGTACAACGATAAAGGAAGATAATTACATTAAATTACTACATAAAATTCAAAAAGATTTGGAATTATGGTCCAAACTACAAATCTCTTTAATTGGAAAAATAGCCACAATTAAAATGAATATCCTACCTAAATTGTTATATCTATTCCAAACTGCACCAACAAAATTAGGAAATAAATTTTATACAGATTTAGACAAAATAATATTGAAATTTATTTGGTCAGGAAAAAAAGCAAGAATTAAAAAAAAACTATTACATGATAAGAGAATAAGAGGTGGCTTTGGACTACCAGACTGGAAATCATACCATCAAGCAGCAACAATAACTTGGATAAAAGAATGGGTGACACTTACAAATAAAAGAATTCTGACAATTGAAGGGCACGACCTACAAATTGGCTGGCACAACTTTATCTGGGAGGGAAAACATCATATACACAAATACTTCCAAAGAGACCACATTAGAGGAACACTACTGGAAGATTGGCTGGAAATTAAACACAAACACTACATCCAAATGCCCAAATGGATATCTCCTATGGAAGCCCTAATATACCCCAATTTGCTAGACCTGAATAAGAAAATTACTTATAACGAACTACTAGATGAACATAATAATTTAAAAACAAGAGTGATTTGGCACTACAAGGGAAAAAGATTGATTGGTGGCCATACTTACAAATTCAGAAAAAATATAAAAAAGATATATTACAATTTGGTTTTCAGGAAAAAAATCAAGAATTAGATAAAATCTTACTAGGCCCAGAGGATAAAATAATATCAAAATTATATAATTGTATTATCAAGGTAAAATTGGAAGAAGAAATAGTAAAAGAGGTAATGATAACATGGGCACAAAATTTCGGCTACAATATTGAATTAGATTTATGGGATCAAATATGGAACCAAAATTATAAAATGACAATGGCCGCATCCTACAAAGAAAATATGTACAAAATGTTCTACAGATGGCACTTACCCCCGGCAAGATTGGCAAAAATGTTTCCACATCTGTCACCGAAATGTTGGAAGTGTAAACAGGAGTACGGAACTTACTATCACATGTGGTGGACATGTTCAGAAATCAAAAAATACTGGAAAAAAATACAGAAGTGGATTGAAGAGATAACAAAACAAAAGGTAGACCTTAAACCGGAAACTTTCTTATTAGGCATAATGAAAACAAAAATAGATAAACCAACTCACTATCTCATACTTCACATAATCACAGCAGCCAGAATATTATACGCACAACACTGGAAAACCGATATAATACCCACTAATACAATGTTAATAACTAAGATCTTAGACTGCGCAGAAATGTCTAGATTAATAATGAAAATACAAGATAAAGAAGACTCAGAATATTACAAAATTTGGGATAATTGGTATAAGTGGATGGAAAATAAACAATAAAATAAACAAATTAATTACTTTAAGGGTGATAATGATCAAATTGAGAAAGACTGATGATAAGCTAGGGATAAAACAAGTCAGATATTGAAATGACACGATACGCAAACGCTGTAATAAATTTATACATTGTTTTTCTTTTTTCTATTTTTCCTTATTGTATTTATATTTATGTACATATATTTTTTGTATGTGTGTATGTGTGTGTGTGTGTGTGTGTGTGTGTCAATATATAGCTCTTTTTTTTCTGTATCCATATATTTAGAATACTATTAAATATGAAAATATATAATAACAAATAAGATGAATTTATGTATAGATACCTATATAAGTATACATATATATATATGCACACGTCTTTTTTTTTTACGTTGTTTTTTGTATGGTTTTTTTTTTCCTTTTGCTTTTTGTATTATGTCTTTTCGTATTTTTGTATATTTTAAAACAACTCAATAAAACTATTTAAAAAAAAAAAAGAAAGGCTAGAAAGGCTCTGAAGCCTGGGGGGAGAGAAAAACGGAACTTCCGGTTCAACCGGAAGTCGGCAAACGGAATGTTTCCAGCCTCCAGAGGACCTCCGGGGGGGGATGCTGTTTTCGCCCTCCCCAGGCTCCTAGAAAGGCTCTGGAGCTTGGGGAGAGCAAAAACAGGCCTTTCCCACCCACTCCAGAGGCTGAAAACAGGCTGTTTCCCGACTCCCAGTGGGCCCTGAAGGCCCGGAAATCAGCTGGCCGGGGCACGCATGTGTGCCAAACCTGAGCTCGCGTGCCCATCGATATGGCTCCGTGTGCCACTTGTGGCACGCGTGCCATAGGTTCGCCATCACGGGTTTATAGCCTTCCAGCAATACATTCCAGTCATGAGTGTCATCCCACCAAGTTTCGGTAATGGCAAGTCCATGTACCAGTACTTCAAGTTCACCCTATTTGTTCCTCAAACTTCAAGCATTTGTGCATAGGCATCTGAGTCCTTTATAGCTGACCCTAGGCATGCTTCCTACATCTACTGTTTTATATCTGAGTTTTTCTTCCTTCCCATTTGTCCCTACTTCCTTGTTTGATTGGTTGATTAGGGTTTATGTTTGGGATTAGGTTCTAAAGATCCTAAAAATTAGTCACTCTCCTCCCTCAGTTTTAGTTTAAAGCTCTTTGGATAAGCTGAGCCAGTCATTTTCCAAATACATTCTTCCCAGTTTTTATGAGATGATGCAGTCCATCTCTTGCCAGAAGTCCTTCATGTAGATAATGCAGTCCATAGTCTAGGAATCCAAAATTCTCTTGGTGGTACCATCCCTTAAACCATTGGTTTGTTTCTAAAATCCTTTATTCCCTCATTGGATGTTGATCTTTTGTTGGAAGTACAGAAAAAATCTCCTCTATTTGTGAACTTGGTCTAAACATCTAAATTGTGTTTCTATCTTAAGAAAGGTTATTTAAAGGATAAGTGCAGATGGCAACAGCTATCCTCTCAATCCTAGGAGCCTCATTCTTTTTTTCCTCACTGACCATTCATTAGATAAGCAATGGGAGATCGGGTTACCATTTCCTCACTGCTTTTAAAAATAGGAAGATACTTCTTGTGAAGGATATTAAAAAGAAAATCAGATAAACTGAAATGTTGAAATTGACTGAAATGTTCCCAGGGCTGAGATAGTTCCAGCTAGCTTCATGCTTCTCTAAGCTACACTCTGATTTGTTTAGTTTCGGCTTAATATATGTGGAACCTAGTCTATATGGTTTTTTTTTAATTGCTTTGTCTTCATTGAATGAATCAGATCTAAGACAAATAATGGCTTATCAAGACCCAGTTCTGTTTGACTGAATGGAATTCTTGAGGGTATCACTTCACTATTTGCTAGTAGCTGAACACATAGTGCAACTTTTTTCTCCAATAGGTCAATTGAAGAAACATTCAGCATGGCAGACGAAAGTTGTGGCCTCAATCCTGCACTGATTCGAAGGAAAAAAATTGCCATCAGCATCATTTTCACCCTTCCTGAGAATGAAGAGGCCCAGAGAAATTTCCAGGATTTCTTCTTCTCTCATTTCCCCTTATTTGAATCACATATGGGCAAGCTGAAAAGTGCAATTGAAATGGTAAAGCAGTGAACAAATTTAGTTTCTATGCTTACAACCTCTAAGTGGGTAAGAATGAGAGATAATATATTAGGTCAGGGGTCTCCATCCTTGGCAAATTTAAGCCTGGAGGACTTCAACTCCCAGAATTCCCCAGCCAGCTTTGCTGGGGAATTCTGGGAGTTAAAGTCCGCCAGGCTTAAAGTTGCCAAGGTTGGAGACCCCTATATTAGGTTATATCTAGGAATTTTGTAACTCAATTCTTCTTCAGGATTTTACATGCTAAATTACCAAAGCCTGTTATCTTTCTAAGAATTTCAGTGTCTGTTTCTCTTGTACTTCCTGAATGCTGTGAATATAGTCCAAATGGCCGACAGAAGGGTTTGCATGTAGAATTAGCTGTACATGCCTATCCCTCAATATGTTCCCTATGCAAGGAAATTTCTAGATTAGAAATCTATAGCTTTACAAAACATTTGTTCTAGATGGGTACATTGTACTTGTGGCCATTAGAAACAGGACAGTGAATCATGCCTGGGCTGGGCTGGTGACATATAGCCCTTTCCTGTGCTTTGATACAATATATAGGTCTGGGTCATGTACCAGTACGTGTCTGTGTCCTGTTAGGAACCAGGCTACAGAGCTGGAGATGAGCTATGGGCGAGCAAAAGTGTGCATGCACAGGATCTAGGTTGCGTGGTCCCTCCCACCCATGGAAAAATTGTCTTCCACGAAACTACCCTGGTGTCAAAAAGGTTGGGGTCTCCTGATATAGGTAATAAATCTGAAGGAGGTTTAATTTGCACCCAGCATTCCTCCTCACTTATAAATAAGGCCTACTTTATTTAAAACCTTTTTATTTGAGTGCATGGCATGTGGTAGCTCTTCCTGAACATAGTTTTCAATGCATCTACCTGATTGTCCACTTTTAGGTGGCAAATGTTTTACTTGACTTTTTATCTTTTTTCTTTTACTGGAATGGAAGGACGTAAGGGCTGTACTGACATGGGAACGATGCAGACTAGTTGGGTGGGGCTGAAATTTTCTAGTTCCCTCCCCATTTAGGAGGGTAGCCTACTTCTACAGTTTTTGAATACAGTAGTTTCTGATTCAAAAGGGCTCTAGAATTTTTTTAAAAATCATTTTAACTGAAGGTTACCTGTTCTAGAATTCTTTTCTTTGTAGACAAATACCAGAAAGAAGAAAGTGTAAAAGCCTGTATGTCAAATTTGGTTCTAATGCTGTTCTAAGCTTTTCAGTATGCATCCTGAAATAATCAGCTCTGCATTCATTTTTAACCCATTCTTATTTTCCCCCCTAAGGCTATGATCACATGTAGAAAAATAGCAGAAACTAACCAAAGAGTGCAAGTTTACATTAGCCGTGTTATGGATGCACTGGATGAATTTAGGTGAGTTACTGTTACGTCAAATTTTATTGGGACGGACCAGATATGCATCTGTTCTTAAGATTAATTTATTTCACAACTCGGATCCTGTTCTTTTTTTTTTTTACTTTTGTCCTTGCACTAACCTTCAGATGGTCTTCGACTTATAACCACAATTGAGATAAAAATTTCTGTTGCTGAGCAAGACAGTTGTTAAGTGAATTTTGCTCCATTTTACGGCCTTTCTTGCCACCGTTGTTAAATGAATCACTGCAGTTGTTAATTTAGTAACATGTTGTTAAGTGAATCAGGACTCCCCTTTGACTTTGCTTGTCGGAAGGTCACAAAAGGTGATCACATGACCCCAGGACACTGCAACCATCATGAATATATGGCAGTTGCCAAGAATCTGAATTTTGATCATGTGACCATGGAGACGCTATAACATTTGCAAATGTGAAAAACTATCATAAGTCACTTTTTTCAATGCTGCTGTAACTTTGAACAATCACTAAATGAACTGTTGTAAGTTGAGGATTAACTGTATATTCATATAGATTTTAGTGGAGATCATTTGAATCTCCCTCACTCAAAACTAAACATCCATGAATTTGAAGGTCTCTACTGTTGATACTGTGTTGCCTAGTATTGTAAGAGGTGGAAGTATGGGCGGGTTTCTCCTAAAGTCTACCACCATTTCTACGGTTTTGAGTGTATTCAGTTCCAGATTGTTCCGGTAGCACCACAAGGTTAATTGTTCAACCTCCCATCTGTATGCGGATTCATCATTGTCTCGAATGAAGCTGATCACTGTTGTGTCATCTGCGAACTTCAGTAGTTTAACAGATGGATCGTTAGAGATGCAGTCATTGGTATAGAGAGAGAAGAGAAGTGGAGAGAGCACACAGCCTTGGGGGGTGGCCTGTGCTAATTGTACAGGTATCTAATGTGATTCTGCTTAGCTTCACCTGCTGCTTCCTGCTTGTTAGAAAGCTTATGATCCACTTACACGTGTGTTCAGGTACCACTAGCTGGTTCAGCTTAGTTAGAAGAGTGTCTGGAATGATGGTATTGAATTATTCATTGACCTCTACCTTCTCTTTTTCTTCAAATCCTTCAGGCTAACTTATGCTAGAAATGATCTTGTACGCAACGTTACTTTCTGAAAGAGGCAAAAGATAATTTGTGGTTGGTGATTTATGGGATGGTGATGTCATTTCTGTTCCTTAAACGCACACATCATACACCTGAAATTCAGAAACATAATCCTTCATCCATTGGTATTCTGGAGTTTTGGCTCAGGAGAGCTGATTGTTAAAGTTTTAGGTATTAATGCATCGGCTATTTTATTTTATTTTTGCAACAAATGGTGCAGTGGTAATGGAATTGCCAGAACTGGTTATTAAATATCAGCCTTTACCCATAATAGAGCATCCATAACTTTATAATACATCAGGATAGAATAGTTTTAAAAAAGCAGATCTGCCTTGTTGACTTCAACCCTGATAACTTCATGGACATTTCCATGCCATTTACTTTGTGGCAATACAGAAGTAGTTTGCCATTGCCATCTTTATTGCTACTTACCAATATGCCTTGGATTTTGTAATGGTTTCCCATCCAGGTATTAGTGAGGCCCACTTCTGTTTAGCCTCTAACCCTAACACATACATCTAGTATACCTCTAACCCTAACAAATTGGATAGAATTTTTTAAAGTAAGACTTAAAGCTGCTGTTCTTTAAATATATGTTTGTTGGTTGATTATAATAAGTATCTTCATTATGTTTTTATACTATGATAAATGCTTCAGTGTCAAGGGATCACTATCAACATTTTTTCTTACTTTATATATTTTAAGCTATTGTTTTTCAAATTTGACAACTTTAGGATGTGTGGACTTCAGCTTCCAGAATTTCCCAAGATGCATGCTCTAAAGCCCTTATTTTGGCCATTCTGGTCCCAGAAATCAGTGGTACACAGTTGTATAAAATAGAAGCCAGTAGCATTTGTGACTAAATATTTGATTTCCAATTCTTCAGAAGCATCCCAAAAGTTCTTTTTTTTCATGAGGCAACTGGACTTTCTGTTTTTTTCTTTGAAGACGTTTTGCTTCTTATCCAAGAAGCTGCTTCAGCTCTGACTGGATGATCATTAATAAATTATAAAGTATCTTTTCCATAAGAAAATGTTTTTGTTTTGATTTTTAAAAAATAAAGATAAAAATTGGAAACTAGAGAGAATTAGAATGAATTAAAGATTACAATTAAAGGACAACACTCAAACTCAATTTACAATTACAGAGTGAAGAATTTTGAAGAATATTTGTGAACAGTGGATCCAGAAGTTAATTTTAAGAGTGTGTGAGATAGACTGTATTTAAAAGATATTATGGAAGAGAAACAAGTTTTACCTGACAAGATCGAAATTGATTTGAAAATGACAAGCTATAAGAATAACATGGAAATAGAAAAGAAGCTGGCTGATGTTTTTATAACTAAAAGGGATAAATAACAAACCAAATAACCTGGATAGTTTTTGTACATTGGATTTACAGGCTTGTTAGAAGTTTTGAAGAATTTGTGAGAAGGCACAGAGAAAAAGTGAAAAATCAAATTCTAGGACATATTTAAATAAATAGTTTGAAGGAAATAAAGGTCAAGATAATTAGAAGTAAAAAAATGAATATAAAATTGGATTATTTAATCAAGATTTAAATAGATATGTTATTCTCTTTGATAACCTTTAATGGTCTTTAGATGATCAGGACTAAAACAAGAGGTTTTAAGGATTTATTTATAGATCATAGATATGACATGGGAAGAAAAGATCATTTGTTGTATTTAAAGAGAAGGTGATAAGTTAATAAAAGTTTTTATACTTGTAATGAAGGACAAAGGTCACTTCTTTTTATATATTTTTCTTTACTATATTTTTTCTTTTCTATTTTTTATTTATCTCCATGTTTTTATTTTTATTTTTTCCATTGTATTAGTTGTTACTGTTGTAAATGTAATTATATATATATATATATATATATATATATATATATATATATATATATATATATATATATATATATATAAACACTCCTGTTTGTGTGTGTGTAACCTTTAACTGGGCAAAATGGTGCATTGTAGGACAACAATTTTTGAACCAGAGTACCTCAAATGGGTAACTTACATAACTTACAGAATCTGTCCAAAATCCGGAAACTGTCAGTTCTGTGGAATTGAAATTTTATAAAACATTCTGTAACCTAAATATTATCATAAAACATTTCATCACACAATACAAACTTTCATAAAACATTTCCTATTACAATTCCTGATTTTTCACCATGCTATATAGTTTAACGTGGGTTATTTTCCAGGGAGATATTTCTCTGAATATCTCCCTGAATTTTGCAGTGAAGGCAGAACATTAGAAGCTCTGCCACTGTTGAGGAATTTGCCAAGGAAATGTCTCTGAAACTACAACTCAATGGGTCACAGGTTGTCTAATTACCATTAACAATTTATATCCCACCTTTTCTTCAGGAGCTCCGGGCAACATCCACAGCACTGCATGTTTTTCCATTCAGCAACTGCTTTTTGTGGTAGATAGAGCTGAGAAATACTAACTGGCCCAAAGACTGCTTTCAGACTTGCATTGCTGGATTTCCAAAACCATCAGATCAATTTGTGTCTCTACCCTGCTGAGCACAAAATATACCTCTAGTACAATGTAGGAAGCTACTAGAATTGAAAGAAAAGCAAGAATTTGGCAAGAATGTCATTTATTTGGCAAGAATGTCAAGCTTCAGTCAAATTAGCAAATAAATATAAAACTTGAAAAGTGAGTGGCTGTTATGAAAGAAGTACATTGAGCTGTTTTGGTTATACATAGAGAATGAATGAGGATAAATTGAAAAATACATAAACAAAGGAAGAGTGAATAAATCAAGAGGAAGAAGCAGCAGTTTTGGTTGTTCTTCCGGTTATGGGCAAAATACTTTTATATTTGAACCATTTCCTCTTGTTTAAGCTAACATGGTCCTTTTCTTTTGGTAGAACTACAATATGGAATTTATACACAGTTCCAAGGATTGCAGAACCTGTGTGGCTTACTATGATGTCCTCTGCTTCAGAAAAGAATCTGTTATGCCAACACTTTCTCAAGGAATTTGCTGTTGTGATAGAACAGAGCAGCAAAAACCAGTGAGTAATCTTGTTTTGTGTTGCTCCTGTAGTTTGAATGGTATGTTTATTGCAGAGATATAATTTTGTTTCTGCTGCTGCTTATTTTTATAGGTTTTTTGCTGCTCTATTAACAGCAGTGTTAACCTATCACTTGGCCTGGGTCCCTACTGTGATGCCAGTTGATCATCTCTCCATCAGGGTTTTCTCTGAGAAACATGCCTCACCATCTGTGAATATGCTGGCAAAATCACATCCCTACAATCCACTTTGGGCACAGCTTGGTCAGTACAAAAAATCCATATCTAAATTCAAGATAACTCTTTAGGCATGGAATATTTTTTTCCGGAAAGAAATGTGCTCATATGCACACATGTTGATTTATTTTAATTTGTTATGCCACCAAATCCTGTGGGATTTCCAGCAGTTAAAAATCCATGAAATGTTCATGACAGGAGGCCACATTGAAAATAAATAGATCAACCATAAGAACATACATACGGTACATTCAGGGCTTTTAATCAAATTCTGATTGAAAGAGCTGTCTTTCTGGTTTGATAATCAAAAATTACCCTGTAGTAAGATGGGAGGCCAATAAATTTAATAATAAATAAATAAATCCCTTTAAAGTGGATAATGCATGTATCTGTAATAATTGATTATTGTGAATGATATTCCAGAAGATCATTCAAATTCCACTGAGCAACTATATATTACTTTTTCCAGACTTTTTTTGTAAACAAGATTCAAATATCTAGTATCAAATATAATGGCTTGTTCCTTCCAATTAGAAAATTATTAAACTAGGTTTGTCTTGTGAGTCACATTGTTACTATCATGATGCGTGCCCTCTAGTGGTTACTAAACAGCTTGCACACTACAAAATTGGGTTTAATTCTTTTTTGACATCCTTATTAATGAAACAAATGCAAAAACATATCTTCATGAAACACATAATCTAAATCACTTAAGTGCCATGGTTTATGATAATACTTTATCTCAGAGCTCAGTAAAAGCATTGTAACATATACATTAGATCATTCTGGATCCTAAATGGGAAGTCACATCACTTTCTCACTCCCCCAATCTGGAGTAGACATTCAATTCTTATGCTTATAGAAGTAGACTAAAAGGATGTTTTTGTGCAAAAATTAAACAATGGGGCATCCAGTCATTATATTTCATCTTCAACATTTCTAAATAGACTTGTTCAGATCTTCCGGAACTCAATTTCACAGTTATGCTATTAGTATTTAAATCAGAAGATTGTTTTAGCAGTATTTAGGAATTGCTACCATAATAGTTATGCTGACAATTGATTTTAGCTGTCTCATCTTGTTGCCATATCTGTGAGATATGCATTTTCAGATATATTTTTTTGAATTGCAGTTCTTTGCATAATTTGGCAAAAAATTTTTTAGAAAATTAAATTCTGTTGAGTGTTAATCTTCCTCTACTGAATACATATAATAAAATTTAAATACAACAACAACAACAAAGTTGGAAGGGACCTTGGAGGTCTTCTAGTCCAACCCCCTGCCTAGGCAGGAAACCCTACACTACTTCAGACAAATGGTTATCCAACATCTTCTTAAAAACTTCCAGTGTTGGAGCATTCACAACTTCTGGAGGCAAGCTGTTCCACTGATTAATTGTCCTAACTGTCAGGAAATTTCTCCTTAGTTCTAAGTTACTTCTCTCCTTGTTTAGTTTCCACCCATTGCTTCTTGTTCTTCCCTCAGGTGCTTTGGAGAATAGCTTGACTCCCTCTTCTTTGTGGCAACCCCTGAGATATTGGAACATTGCTATCATGTCTCCCCTGATCCTTCTTTTCATTAAACTAGACATACCCAGTTCCTGCAACCGTTCTTCATATGTTTTAGCCCCCAGTCCCCTAATCATCTTTGTTGCTCTTCTCTGCACTCTTTCTAGAGTTACTAAATTGAGTTACTAAAGTGGATCATTTTACTGAGGTGTGTGGGTTTATCATTTAAGGTGAAATAATAATAATATCTTAGTGCTTTCATTCTTTTTGTAGTTAGGTTAAACAAATAGATTAGATATTTGGCATTGGTCTTTGATATATATTAATTTTTTTAATTAATGTTTTTTCTTTGCTCACTGTGCTTCTTTAGGTGATTTATATGGTGCTGTAGGTTCACCAGTCAGAATGACCAGGACAGTAATTGTTGGAAAACGTAAGGATTTTGTTCAGCGCATTCTCTATGTCCTTACATATTTCTTGCGGTGCTCTGAGTTGCAAGAGAATCATCTCATCTGGACTGGGCAGCTTGACAAAGGAGAGCAAGCTGTGGATGGCAGGAAAATTATAACAACTCTAGAAAAAGGAGACGTTGAAGAATCTGATTATGTGGTTGTCACCGTTCAAAACGAACCTGCTCTTGTACCTCCTGTCCTGCCTCGCAAGAACGGTGGTGATGCTGCTGCTGTTGCTGCTGCAGAACATGAATGCTGCTTTGGATCCGGCTGCTTCAAGGGCAAGCATGAGAGGCTGAATGCCGAGGGCAATTCTGAAGCATCCCCACGCTTCTCCAGAGTTAGCTCTCCGAAAGGAATTGCAGGAGAAATTAAGAGAGGGGAAACTTTAGTTAATTCAGAAACCGCATGTGGAAGGCATGGTATATTAGAGGATTTAACTGCAAGAATGAATGAAGACAAGCAGCACAGTGTAACAGGGCAGTTGTTTCAAAACTTGACAGCTGTTCCACACTCTAAGAAGATTGACCAGGTGTGTTCTCAACTGGAAAAAGTTACCTTTCAGATTGGAAGCTCCACCTCACCAGAATCTGATTCCGAAACCCAAAGGATGGAAGTAAACAAAACTTTGGAGAAACGCAGAAGTAAAACTAAATCTCTCTGTGCTCTATCAAGCCCATCACATATAACATCCAGGGCCCCACAAGAGAAATCTGACTTATGTCTTAAAACCTGCACCAGCCAGAAAGTTAGGGAAACAGAAATGCCAAGGGCACCTTGGCTGCTGTCAGTTCCACAGTCTGTCATTCTTGATAGAGAAGTCAGAATGGTAAACCTGGGAAAACTCGATCAAGTTTATAGCACAAGCTGTGAAAACTTTGAGAGAAATTCTCTTGACTGTGATTCAGGAAGTTCTACTGATGTACAGAGGTCTGGCCAAGCAGTTACTAAGAACATCCCCTGTGGGGAGGTTGAAAGCAAACTCCATGGTAGAATGGAGGAGAACATTCCTAGAAATGAAAGTTCGGATAGCGCACTTGGGGACAGTGATGATGAAGGTTGCACGTACATTCCAGATGAGCAGTCAGTCACTGTTAACTGTAGAACTGAAGAATTTTTAGAAGTGGAACTTGCGTTGCCAAGGTAAAGAAATAATAATAATAACCAGAACTTCTGAGGGTTGTTTTAGTTTTTGTTTCTTGCACTGTTCTGAGAGGCATGGGTAGTGAGGTGTAACCTGTTTTTTCATCATCTCCACCTGATCCAACTGATTCTTAGCCAAAACAATGGAATCTTACGCTTAAATCTTAAGCTGCGGGAAGGTGCATTTACCTGAGTAATATACACAGTTTTTAATACGTACTAATCGGGTGGGTTCCTGCCGGTACGCTCTTATCTGTTGGTCGCCGCAGAACCGAAGAAGGCGGTGGCGTTCGCGGCACGGGGCTTCCCCCGCCCACTTTCCCCCGCCCGCCTGGACACCGGCATTTGCGTTCTTTTGTCCTCTGCGCAAGCAGAACGCTTTGCGCATGCACAGAGGGCAAAAGAACGCAAATGGCGGTGTCTAGGCGGGCGGGGGAAAGCGGGTGGGGGAAGTCCTGCATTGCGAACGCCACCGCCTTCTTCGGTTCTGCGGCGACCAACAGGTAAGAGCGTACTGGCAGGAACTCACCCGTGGTACTAATGTTAATAACATGAGAAGCTGTATGCTTATTGTTACTTTTACATAAATGCTATCCCATCATGTTATTTCCTTTCTGGAAAAGAAACATTATATCAAGTGCAAAAAAGAAGGAACAAATAGTAAGCCAAAGAATTCAAAGGCATGAACAAAAATAAAAGAAAATTGCTAAGACTGTTTTATACCAATATAATTCACCATATTCTGTATCTTTGCTTCCAGTAAGTCCTTATACAGATTAATTAATACCTTGCCTTTTCTTTATTCAGTTATTCACTTCTTTCTCTTTCCTCGTGACACATTTAGTTTTCTTTCATATATTTATTCATATGTTCATTATATCTACAGTATATATCCAAAAAGGGACACGGTGGCTCAGTGGCTAAGATGCTGAGTTTGTTGATTGAAAGGTCGGCAGTTCAGCGGTTCAAATCCCAAGTGCCGCATAACGGGGTGAGCTCCCGTTACTTGTTCCAGCTTCTGCCAACCTAGCAGTTCGAAAGCATGTAAAACATGCAAGTAGAAAAATAGGGACCACCTTTGGTGAGAAGGTAACAGCGCTCCGTGCGCCTTTGCTGTTTAGTCATGACCACATAACCCGGAGACATCTTTGGACAGCGCTGGCTCTTTGGCTTTGAAACTGAGATGAGCACCACCCCCTAGAGTCGGGAACGACTAGCACATATGTGCGAGGGGACCCTTTACCTTTATATGTCCAAAACAGATCAACATAGTTTTTTCTTACTGGCCACTCACTTTTTTATTTGATCCACATATATTCAGCTCCCAAATGTTCTTGACTATCCCTTGTATTATCACACACATTGTATAGGTACCCATTTCTCTTGACATACCAACCATCACTGCCTAATAACAGATAACACTCCTATACATAGATATTTGCACTTATTTCAGCAGTGTTAATTCATTAATTTTAAAACGAACAATTTTCAGTTATCTATGATTGATTTCCTATTTTCATACCTACCTATGATGGCCAGGATATCCATTTCTGTTTTCTGACATACATTTAAACGTTTTATTTACAATTAAACCATCATGTCCCTGCATGTATTTATCAACTTTATTATTCTACTTTAATTTACTGTGATTATATTTTATTCTCATACACTATATGAAAATTTATACTTGTTTTTTCTTCTTGCATTTCATTTGTTAATTCCCATATGTTACTAATTTTTCACAATCCAATCTTCCATATGCAATGAATTTCAGCAGATGCTATTGGTATCAACTTCATGGCTTTGGTCATTGAGGTTACCAAAAAAATACTTTGTAGTAACTGAAAGTATAGACCAGCCTTCATTGTCTGTGCCACATGCAGCACTTCCACATAATGGTAAGCCCAGTATTAGTCAGTTTAGTACATTTTGACTAGTAGGCTATAGTGTAACCAAAGCTCAGTTTTATCCCAAGGACACTCATCATAATCAGCCCAAACTAATATGTCTAATCTGGAAAGGCTTTGCAAGCCAACATAATGATTCCCATATCAAACTATTAGGAAATATACGTAGTTTACTGATACACGCTCAGGATTACTTGTTTTGGTTATTAAAATAATATTTATTAAGTAATTTTAAAATTGTTTTAATTTATTGTTACAGGTAGTCCTCAACTTACGACAACAATTAAGCCCAAAATTTTAGCCCCAAATTCAGACATTTGTTAAGTGAGTTTTGCCCCATTTTATGACTTTTCTTGCCACGGTTTTTAAGTGAATCACTGCAGCTGTTAAATTAGTAACATGGTTGTTAAATGAATCTGGCTTCCCCATTGACTTTGCTTGTCAGAAGGTCACAAAAGGTGATTACGTGACCCCTGGACACTACAACCATCATAAATATGAGTCAGTTACCAAGCATCTGAATTTTGATAATGTGGGGATGCTGCAATGGTCATAAATGTGAAAAACGGTCATATGTAACTACTTTCATTTTGTAACTTTGAATGGTCACTAAACAAACTGTTGTAAGTCGAGGACTACCTGTTTACCATATGTAACATTTGCTGTCTATGTAAATTGTCTGACAAAAAAAATACTAACAAGATGTCAGTCTGTATGTTTGCAATTGTGTATGTTCATATGTGTGTGGGGGGGGGGGGTTCCACTACATTGTTAACACCTTTCCTAAATATGTTTCAAGTAGATGTTTTTATATTACATTTTTGCGTTTTTGTTAATGCTCTCAAATGATCCAGTTAAAAATTTTCACTATAAAAATGGGGATATGTTTCCTGGATTTATGCCCTATTTAATAGATCATGAAGGTAGGTAGAGAAATTGTACTGTTACTAACTCAGAAACTGAAATATATTTGAAAATATGTAATTGTAATGGGATGCATTATGCATTGTGTGAGATTTGTCTAATTGTATTAAATAAATCATTAGCTTTTTCTGAAAAGAAGATGGCAGAGGATGACCCTTTCAAGTAGTTAGCAAGTGACCATGTTGTCACATGAAATATACAGATCTTTGAATTTACTTCTATGATCAAATCTAATTCTACAATGGAATTACTTATTGTGGTATATACACAGATTTACTGTTTATAGTTACGGTGATCCATGTAGGCTGGATCTGTCTGAACTTTGGAGTCATTGTTTGATTTTGTAGACTTGTAGAATTCTATTAAATTGTATTCAGTTTTCTGTGAGAAAGATTCAGTAATATGTTATAGAAGTTTGCAGGCTAAAGAGTAACTGTTATGGGTGAGTTCTAACTTACCTTGCTGCTGGTTCGCTTCCTCCCGTGCTGCATGGGTACGGCTCATGGGCACGCACGCATGAAGCACGCGCGCACATGTGCAGTGCCGGAAAAAAGCCGGAAACAAGATGGCAACGCATGCGCAGTGCCAGAAACTCGGCTTCTGCACATGCACAGAAAAAAAAAAACCAGAAAAAAATCCCCCCCCCAATTTTTTTTTCAAAAAAAAATTCAAAAAAAGCAAGATGGCAGCATCCACGGACCAGCACCGACCGAAACGGTTCCGTGACACTGTGATGTCACCAGTGGGTTGCTACCGGTTTGGCCGAACCGGGAGGAACCCACCTCTGAACGGTTACATTTATATATCAGAGTGAATGGTATTTTTTTCATCGTTCTTGAGCTGCAATCTTGAAAAACAAAGCAGATCATAATGTTATCCATTCAGATCATGTTACAGTCTTGCCAATATAACTGCACATACTGATTATTTTTTGTAAGGCCCTGAGATATGTTCAGTAAACAGTAAATTCTTGATTTTCAGATTTTGCACAGTTAGCTCTCAAAGCATGATACATTTTGGAAGGTCACTTCTTGGGGGCTATTGTACCTCTTATATGCCTGATCTTGTGCTGCATGGAATAAGTTCTGATGAACAACTTAAGCAACATTTATCCGCTGAGTTGAGTCACACCATAAATGTAAGTCTGTCCATTTCTGTGCAAAGCTTTAATAATATTGTTTTGATCATGAAGGGAAAATTTACTGATTTTGTTTCATTAGTAACATTCCGTTGCTCTTTGTAGATAGAAGAATAGTTACACTCTGATTACATCATATTCTTCTGATTACATCATATTCTTAAAATTCACGAGTCCTTGGTGCTTTCTGAGTTTGGTTATTTTATTGCAGTCATTTCATTATAATTGTAAATCTTATAATCGTGAATCTTATAATTCACTCTATATAAGGCTTAAAGATCACACAGAAGCTGCAGCAGTTTGGAACGCAGCAAGCATAGGCAATTATAACTATGCCATGGAATGCTCATGTAACACCTCTGCTTTTTGAAGTGCTGGTTCAATTCGATTAACACAATTCAAGGTGCTGATTATCACCTTAACATCCTTCATGGAGTAAGCCTTGTTTTTTGAGGAGCTGCTGTCTTCAGTAGTTTTTATCCATGCCATACCTTTTGACACAGTTGGCATGCTCTGGGTTCCATTGATTAAACAGAGTCATCTTCTGGGGCACAGGAAGTGGGCCTGCTTTGTCAAGGCACCTGACTCTGGAACATCATTTGTCATGAGATTTTTATGACTCTCACCTTGATCTTATTTAAACGGTTCCTTAAAGCCTGGCTGTTCCTTCAGACTGTGGGTTAGAGTGGGTTACAGACCCACTCCATTTATGGTCTACTAAATGGTGGTGTTTCTCCATACTTTTTTTAAAGGTTATGTCAGTGGTGGGTTCCTACCAGTGCGGTCCACTCTATAGCACCGGTAGCGGCCTGCTGGTGACGTCACAGTACCAGTGCGGTCGGTTGCCGGGGCCTGGGCGCCGCCATTTTTTTTTTAAAAAAAATTAAATTCTTTTTTAAAATTTTCTTCTGCGCCTGCCCAGAAGCTGAGCTTCCGGCACTGCGCATGCGCTGCCTTCCTACCCCACAGTGAGTCCAAGCAGGGGAGGATGGCTGAGGGAGCGCATGAGACGCTGAAAGAACGGGCGGCAGGAGCTATCTCCATTCCCCTCCCTTCAGCAGTCTGAGAAGCCACGTGCGGTGATGATCCCAGGCATTTTTGCACGTTTGAGGCTTCTCGAGCTGCTGAGGGGAGGGGGAACGGGCAGCAGGAGCCTAGGATCATCGAATGGGGAGAAGCATTCAGGCCGGACGGAGCCTCCTAGAGGAACCACTGCCACGGTCTTGCTGCTCCTGCTGAGGGGGGCTGCGTTGCGGGTGAGCAATGCCCCCCGCTTCTCCTGCCGCTGCCAAGCTCCCAAGGCCCATGCCCACCCACAAAATAAGCCACGCCCACAGAGTGGTAGTAAAAAAATTAGGAACCCGCCCCTGGGTTATGTATATTGTTGTTTGTGTCATTTTATTTTGTAAGCCACCAGAGTTGTGATGTATTGAGCAGTCTATAAATTTCACGAATGAATAAATAAAATATTTATTAAATTATTCAATTAAATTATTCAACCACCTGATACAGAATAGGTCTGCAAGTGACTTTTATCAATTCTGGTCAAAATCAAATGTTCATCTCTGAGAAAGGAAGTATATTTTTAGGCTGGGAGCAAACCTAGTGAAGTTGCTTGCCTTCAGGCTTTTCTTTGTGACCTTGCAAAAAGTATCTGCCTTATAACTAGCAACAAATAATGAAGATTAACCTCCTTCAGATTCGAAATTTAATTTGGAGGAGGAATTTTCCTAGATGTAGTATGTCTGCCTTGCCTTTCAGTCATGTTAACTCATGTTAATTCAGTCATATTAAGAGTTACATTGCAGAATGCACCTCTGTAGAAAATTCTATAGGAAAGTAAGTATCAAGAAAGCTGTTAGTCCTTGATTCCAAACTTCTTTCGGCCTAGAACAGTGATGGCGAACCTTTTTTGGTTCGCGTGTCAAAAGGGGGGGGGTGCGCGCGCTAGCGCGCGCACACATGCCCACACCCATTTCCTCCCCCCCACGCATGCGCACAACCCCCCCCCACGCTGCCCCCTGCGCATGTGCACACACAGACACCTCCGCGCAAAGGCCTTACCGAAGCCTGGGACGGTAAAAAACGACGAAACGGGCAAACCGGAAGTTCGGAAAACGCACTTCCATTTTTTGCATTCCGGGGCTTCAGGAAGCTTCCCTGAACCCTCCGGAGTGCGAAAAACAGCACAACGGCAAACCAGAAGTGCGTTTTTCCGAACTTCCGGTTTGCCGTGGAGCTGACAGGGCAACGCCTCGCGTGCCCTCCGATATGGCTCCGCGTGCCACAGGTTCGCCATCACTGGCCTAGAACAACTTTCTCTGCGCCTAGAAGTACATTGAACTGGGTCAAGTGAAGAAAGCCATCACTGATTCCCTTTATAATGCAAATCTGATTTTTAAAGTTTGCAGCTTATAGAATGACCAGTTTAGTCTAAAATTAACTGAGATTTAATCTAACTGAATCAGAATGTGAATTACTCAAAGTCAAAGTGTAATCTGACCGATGCCCTGATTTAATATTGTTGTGACTGTGGCAGTGAAACTGTCTTCCTATCCCTCACTTTTCTAATTGGAACAGCCAGAAAATGAAACATTTATTTTCATCTAGAAAGCTTTTAATTGTGCACCTTTCTAATCTGTGCAGCTATATGTTCTGCATTTATACTCTTTGTCCTGGTCCAGAAATCACTACATATACATACAGATCTCCAGCCCTGTGTAATTAAATGGAGGGCCCCTGTTCATATCTGCATGGAATCTGTGCGCTGAAACAAGTAAACATTCTAGCACAAAATACATCTGAAAAGATGATTTTAAAAGCATATTTCTCTCTATATTAATCTATTATTAGGCAATCGAGGTTTATCATTGAATAAATTACTCTCAAGCTTATCACTTCATTTGGCTGTGAGCACATTTTTCCCATAAATGGTAGATGACAGCTGACTAATTAAGTATATTTACAGGCTGCCAAATGTTTCTTCCATTATGCTAGATAGAATGCAGGTTTTATTCTTAAGTTTGAATTCAAAATGACCCTTAATACAGGGCATTTTTTTTTAAAATGGGAGCCATCCAGATTTTGACATAAGATGGCAGCTACATAAATGTTTTAAGTAAATACATAAATAAAATGTCTTGCTTCACTTTGTTTCATTATGTGTATTTTACAGCATCCTGTCCTAGATGAATCTATAGCAGAAGCTGTTTACATTATAGCAGATACTGATAAATGGACAGTTCAGGTGGCTACTAGCCAGAAAAAAATGACTGACAGTATAAAACTAGGCAAAGATGTTCTCGTCTCCAGCCTAGTATCATCTTTATTGCAGTCTATTTTACAACTTTACAAGCTTAATCTTTCTGCTGATTTTGTAAGTACTCATTTACAAGCACGTGTGTACAATAAATATAGATAAAGAGGAAAGATAAGATGTGATCCAGGCTTTTGAACTGCATGTACAGTATTTCTACATTGATTTTCAGACTGTGGTGACTAATGCTTTCTTTTCGTACATGTTAACTATGTTAATCTAAAGTTTCACCTTGGCAATTGTGAAGAACTGATAACTGTTCTTCAGGAAGTTTTATGACTGTAGTACTGTTTTTCTAATTTGGCCGGTGGTGGACACATCTTTTTATTTATTTATTTATTAGTGACATTTATATACCGCCTCACAGTGCAAGCACTCTCTAAGCGGTTTACACCAGTAAGCAATGTATATTTATATTGCCCCCAACAATCTGGGTCCTCATTTTACCTACCTCGGAAGGATGGAAGGCTGAGTCAACCTTGAGCTGGTGAGATTTGAACCGCTGACCTGTGGATCACCGTCAGCTAAAGTGGCCTGCAGTACTGCCTCTAACCGCTGCGCCACCTCGGCTCTTATATATCTCTTTTATATCATATGAGCTACCAGATAAAAGGAAAATAGTTTCACCCACTTATATTGTCTCAAATTCATTTATCCATCCATCCGTAACACTGCTTCTGGACAGCATAAAGCATAAAAAAAAACAATAGATCAAAAAAGAAAAAACTCACTAAGTAACAATAAGCCATTACAGTATATAACAATAAAATGGTGACAAGCACATAACAACCAAAAGGAGGGACTCTCATTCAATTGGCCCTGAATGCTTGGGGGAAGAGCCAGATCTTAAATGACTTGCTTAAAGGCTAGAAGTATTGGGGTCTGTTGTATATGTTGTGTATATGTGTGTGTGGGGGGGGGAGAACGGGAGAGATCATTCCAGAGAATGGGGCAATCACTGAAAAAGCATAACCTCCTGGATCCTATAAAATGACAAGATTGAAAAGAAGGAACCCTCACATGTTGGGGCATGTGAGTGGACATATTCTTGGGAGGCTTAGGCAGTGCTTGATTAATCTTGGCTTCATTAGAAGCTTGTTCCTCTAAATCAGGAGTGTCAAACTGGCAGCCCACGGGTCGGATGCGTCACGTGCAGGCCACGCCCACCCCAGCTCCATCAAGGGGAAAAACATTGTGAAACATCACGTGACAGCAACGTGACGCCATGAGTTTGACACCCGTGTTCTAACTCAATAAAATACAGAACTTTAGTGTGGTCTCAACAAAGTGTGTATGTATGTATGTATGTATGTATGTATTTATGTATGTACCATATATATATAATTTATTTATTTACATTTATAAGTTGCACACTTTATCTATTATAAACTATTTGATTTTATCTCTCTCGGTTTCTCCTTCCACTTACAGTGTATAATGCACCTTGAGGATCGCCTACAGGAAATGTACCATAAAAGCACAATGCTATCTAAATATTTGCGAGGACAAACAAGAGTTCATGTGAAAGAGCTTGGAGTGGTATTGGGGTGAGTGCTGCTAAAGTTAAAACCTAAGGCTGTTGTTTTTACTCATCGTTCATTCAATATTCAAGATGCATGGTTTTTATTTTGTGCCAGGTTTTTTGTGAAAGGTGTATTATTGTGTGTGTGTGTGTTGCCTTGGCCATTTGTAAACAAACTGAGCTGTTATATTAAATAAAATTTCTAGTCCTCCTTTATTTTCTGAACAAAATGAAATTTTAAAAGGCAGATGCTCTCAAGTACTCTCTCATATGTAGAGTACTCTTGTCAATATTGAATTGAGGAAGGAGTTGCCTGTGAATTGCCAACAAGTCCACTGCAGAACAGGTGACTTTCAGCTCTGAAGATGCCAGTCACAATTGTTGGCAAAACATCAGGAAACCAAATAATTAGATCACAGACTATTAATCTGAAAGCTGATGACCACTGGAGGGGTCCCATTATTTGTAATAAACATATTGGTCAATACTGTTCATGCAAGGCGATAAGTCTAACCAATTAAAATATAAAAAAATGGATTGAGAAGGGGAAATGTGTCGATTTTAATTATTTCTGCATTTAAGATCAGGATATCTTGTTTTAAGCATGTCAGGAGATGTAGGTGTAGTGTAATGTTCATCAGATAGCATTATATTCCTGACCTGAAGTAATAATTGCTGCATTTTTATTTCTGAATAGTTAAAATTAAAAAGGGGAGGATGTTCTTTTCCTTGCCCTAAGAGCATCTTGGAGGAATAATTTTAATCATGGTTATTAGCAAGATATTTTCAATGCAATAGAGGATCAACAATTGATCTTCAGGATTCCCTCCTGGCAGGGTAGATTGCAAACTGCTGCCACCTGCCAAAAATTTTCTTTCCCTTCCATGTATTGGGGTGGTGGTGGTGGCAGTAATCCTTTGTCAGGCTACAAAAAAGAAGATCTTCAGGATCCCTGCTTGTTTTTTTCCAGCCAAGCACCTGAATTTCCTACTGCACATGAAAAGCAGAGGAATTCCTACATTGGCCTGCAGAAATGAAGAAAGGATTGTGAAGATCTGAGCTTTGTTTCTCCAGCCCAGTGCATATGTTACCTTCCAGGCACAGACAAGGGAAACACCACCAGGGGGCTGCAGAAATGAAGTTTGAATCCCCAAAATCTGAGCTTCATTTCTGCAGCCCACCACAAGAGGTCCTTCTGCACACAGAAGAGAGCTACCTTCCCTCTTTTAGCAGGCAGCTCTTTTACTCCGCCTCCTTTATTGACTCATGTGATCATTCAATGACTGCAGCTGGGAGAGATGGGATTGCAGTCATTTGGCAAAGCAGTTACGTGGGTGTCTCATGACTGCTTTGTTCAATGACCAAAAATCTGGTTCCAAATTTGGTCATAAGTTGAGGAATACTTGTATTATCCTTAATAACCTCTCAGCATTCCCACAAAGGTCCAGTCTGTTAGGCTAATTGCTATTGCTATTTTAAAGCCATTTTCACAAGAAATTTTTTTTCTTCTGGGAGTTTTTTTTTTACACCATGTCCCCTTTGTGTCTTTAAATTTTTCTTGGATCACAGTTATGCTAAACTTTTCGCTTTTAAGTTAAAATTGTTTAAAATAACTTTCCCCCCCTCTTCAAACCTAAAAAAAATGCATTCACCATGGGTCTTTGATTTTTACTGCTGTTTGGAATATTCTTCTTAGGTTATAAACTAATTAAGTTTAAAGGTGTTTAAGAAAGACTTTTGCCAATCAAAAGTCAATTAATTTAATTGCCAATCAATTAAGGCTGCACAGCACTTGTAAACCCCTCGACTCCCAAGCTGCTCAACTTGCTATTGACCACAAGTAGCTGAACTCCTGTGGTCTCCTCACCCAGAGCAGCTCTTTCAGAGCACAAATAGATGATTCCAATGGTCTCTCCTTCCTCTGAAGAGATTTTTGTCAGCCAGAACCTGTCTGGCAATTCCACTACAATGCCGTTCCCATGTACGGAGCTCCCCATCCCCCATAGGGATGTTTAATCTGCCATCAGTCCTGACTTGGAAGCCCAATATGTACTTGGCAGTGGAGGGTTCCGGTTATTTTCGCTACCGGTGCGCATCACGAGCATGCGCAGAAGTGAACTCGTGTTCCATCGGGCGATTTCACTTCCGCGCATGCTTAGGATGACATTACAAGACGAAACACAGCTGAGGAGCTTCTCAGCTGTGTTTCGGAGGAAGAATAACGGTCGATATTAAAACAAGGGCGGGTGGGAGGGCTTTTTTCCGACAGCTCAGGACGCGGAGAAGCCGGAAAAAAGCGCCTAAAAATGATGTCATCGCCGGGCTCCTACCGGTGCGGTGTCCTGCACCGCACCAGTAGGAACCCACCACTGGTACTTGGCCTTTAAATAGTGTCCCAGATGGCTACCATCACCACCACCAGCATAAAAAAGTGATTGGTGCCAGTATAAATGCTTAATTCATGTCAGACGCATTTTCAAAGACATTGAAAGACATTTGCTCAATATTGAGCAAATAAGATAGATTATAAAAGTATAGCATGTGTAAAAAGTATGTAATATAACTAGGATTAAAACTAAATGACATTAGCCCAGAATTGGGCCACATCAACAGTATTTTCTCTCATCAACATGAAGTCTTCCTCCCGTACATAAATCCTAAACTTGATTTATTTTTAATTTAGTTAAAAGTGTAATAAGTTAATTGAGCACAATTATTGTGATCACTGCCTGTGAGTTTAATTCCCAAGCACATTAAAAACAACAATTTGTCAACAGAAGCATAAACAGAATCAGTGGTTTGGGAGTGGGCTGCAAGATGTCTGTTCCTGGTTTAGAGGGTCAATATGATTTCTATTTTCCCCCCAGTATGTCTTCTCTACTCTATTAATGATACATGATATCATTTGAAAAGCTTTAGAATAGTGGTCCCGAAACCTTTCCGGCAGTGGCAGGAGGGATGGGAGAGGGGGTGGTTTTGCATGCCTGCCACTTGCATGGCCCAGTTCCCAACTGATCGTGGACAGGGGGTTGGGGACCCCTGCCTTAACACTTAAATGTGAATATCTTCTTTATTTTTTATAGTCCCAGATTTATAAAAATGTGAACGGAATTTTTTAAAGAAAAGACACTCATAATGTTCAAGAAGGTGAATACATATAGAATGGAAGAGTTATTTTTTAAATATGGTGTTACTCAGTTCCAATTCGTTGGAATGCTTAAATAACTTTATGTACCTTAAATATTAACACTTTCTCATTTTCATTTCTAGGATTGAATCCAGTGACTTGCCACTGCTGGCTGCTATAGCAAGTACTCATTCACCATATGTAGCTCAAATACTCCTTTAAACTACAGATAAACTCTGTTCTCTCAAAGATTTGGGAAGTGAATAATAGACTCAAAAGAAGAGAGTTTGTGACAGCAGTTCATTACGTCTCATTTGGTTTCCTGCCTTTTATGTGGATATTTATCAGTGGATTTTTAGTTTACATGATATAAAAGATATTCAGGGTTTTTATATTGTTTATGTCTCCTTGTATTTTAATGAATGAATGAAAGGATTAAACATTAATTATGGATACATTGTTTATGTATAGCACCTAACTAAACAGACTATCAAAAATACAATTTCCTTCTTTTGCATTTGTCATATTTTTCTGAATTTCTACAATAAGGGGTTCTAAGCAAATAGTTCGAACGTATACTTTCCTTTGTCTATATAAACAAGACAATAAACCAGTATATCTGTCTGCATAGAAGTGCCTCTCTTCAGAAGAAGAATTCAGAACTCAGCTACTAGGTAACAACTTGATTAGCTGGCTAGTTCTTCAAATGGGCAAAGAAAGCCAAAAGTTTTATTCAGAAAAGAAGAGGAGGAGGAGGAAGAAGAAAAAATAATGTGTTATCAGTAGATAAAAGTGGCGGGAAATTTATCAGTAGATAAAAGTGGGGGGACTACATCTGCTTCGAATTTAGCTTATTGCAAATGCTACCTCTTGAAGGCCTCATCTTGAATTCTAATTTCTGGGTCATATGAAAAAGTAGATGAAATGTGGAAATTTATCCTGTGCTACCAGCAAAAATGAAAGTTTAGAAACAATATACTGTAGTTATAAACCTGCATAAACTCTGTAGTTATAAACCTGCATAAACTCTGGATAGTTTATTTTGAATGGTAATTATATCATTGCCCTGATAACTCTAACCAAACTGTATAAACAGGATTCGCCTGTAAAGTAAATGATTGAAATGTTCAGAAGAAATTCCAGAGTGGTTATGTGGGAAGAGAGGTAAATATAACAACAATCACTCAGTAATTAATTAGGATAACTACAGATACATGAACAATCCCACAGAACGTTTTATACTAGCTTTTCAGTGCCTTCCACTGTCCTGAATCTAGAACAGAGGTCTTCAAACTTGGCAACTTTAAGACTTGTGGACTTCAACTTCCAGAATTCTAGGAGTTAAAGTCCACAAGTCTTAAAGTTGCCAAGTTTGGGGACCCCTGATCTAGAAGAACTTATGAGACCAGACATATGATATCCATCCCTATTTGTCCAAAGTAATACATGCATCTCTATGCTTGTACATCATTGTTTTGAAATATAGGGTTTTACTTGGCTTGGGGATAAGAACCCTGTAGCCTTTTCATTGTTATATCCCCTAGCTACCCTATCAACATTGCCCCTAGTGAAGGATGCTGAAAGTTGTAATTCAGCTATATGGGAACCATTATCTTCCTATCCCTGTTTTAAGGCATAGAGTTCAGTATAAAAGCTGTAAAGTTTATCGAGTACTTTGAATTATTATGACAAGTTAAATGGTTCAGTGATGAGATTATTTTATTCTTCTAATAACATTTATGTATTGGACTGAGCAATACTACATGAAGGTATAAAGTGCTGACAACATAAGTAGTGCTGGTAATTTTTGATGCAAAGTTTATCCATGCAATGACTTAATATTATACCATTTCCTTTTTTTTCCTTTTTATTTATTGTTCAGCTTATCAAAGCTTTCATTACATTTAATCCTTTGAGATTTTGACATTCCTAATTTATAGCACCTAGACATGTATTCTTAGCATTATTCCCTACATGTTGTTATACCTGCTACAAACCACCCTTTAAAAAAAGAGGAAGAAACATCATTTATTTCTAAATTGAGGCTCCATTATGAAAAGTAAAATTCTGGGGCTAGTTTTTAAATTTCGTTACATACCTTTTCAGGATACGCATTCTATTTGCATTAATGGTACATTAACCCAGATATAAGATAATATTATCTAATAATATATTAATAGATAAACTCTTTTTTAAAAAAAGTATTGATAGCTTCCATCATATTTAATTGAAAAATAACCTAGATTAGAATTGTGTTTTTAAGGAAAATAAACTTTCCACCTTAAATAATACTACCTCAGTAAACTGAATAAATTGCTACTAAGGTGAATCTCAAATTTCTGGTTTTGTTGAAGAATTGTGCTCAAGCAATTGCAGGACAGAAGCTACAGTATGTATATGATTATTCATGGATGATTTTTATTAGCATGCTTTAGTTGTTTTATTATAGGTTTAAACTGATAAATGTGCAGGAGAAAACCTGAAACTGACATAATAGAAATAGTATCCTCAATTTAAAAGATTCTCAAATGGTATATTTTTTAAACGGTATAACAGTTTTATATGTAAAACAAAAATAAGCAAACTTGATAGAGTAAAGGGAGGATTCTGAAAATGGGCCATATATTTTCGGATATCCATAGGTTATATTTTCCAACATAAAGCATGGGTGTTTTTTTAAGAATGGAAGCAGAAAGAAATAATGTTAGCTTATTTTTAAAATGTGGGTAAGTAATTTGTAATACAGGTATTCCTTGACTAACTACCACAACTGAGCCCAAAATTTCTGTTGCTAAGTGAGATACTTGTTAAGTGACTTTTGCCCCATTTTAGCAGTAGCACTTAGACTTATATACCGCTTCACAGTGCTTTACAGCCCTCTCTAAGCAGTTTACAGAGTCAGCCTATTGCCCCCAACAATCTGGGTCCTCATTTTACCCACCTCAGAAGGATGGAAGGCTGAGTCAACCTTGAGCCGGTCAGGATCGAACTGCTGGCAGTCAGCCGAATTAGCCTGCAATACTGCATTCTAACCACTGCGCCATCATGTCTCTTTTTTTACAACCTTTCTTAACACAGTTGTCAAGTGAATCACTGCAGTTACTAAGCTAGTAACACGGTTGTTAAGTGAATCTGGCTTCCCCATTGACGCTGCAGTGGTCATAAGTGTGAAAAACAGTCATAGGTCACTTTTATAGGTCATAAGTCACTGACCCATTGTAGCTTTGAACAGTCACTAAATGAATTGCAAGTTGAGGACTGCCTGTATAAATAAATGCATTTACAATTGTTGTATGTTGATGTCTAATATTTAAAGACTTGCCATATTCTGGGAATCTCATCTGAAATGAGCTGTTCTGGAACTGATCATTGCTGAAGAGGAGTGGACTTTCAAAATGCCAGCATAAATAGCTCTGTTTTTCCAAGCACAACTGCTCTTTCACAAACTGGGTCAATAAACTGGATTACTTGAGTTGTTAAGCAATATGTTACTTATTAAGGAAAGACACAGAGTTCTATAGGATATCTTCAGAGAGAGCGTGCAAGTACTACATGTGAGTATGGGTACTAGTGTCAAACTGATGAAGCTTCTTACTTTGGTTATAATGGGAAATTATGTGTCAAGGGGAGGGGGTTAGTGCAATAACTTTTATTTGTGAATAAACTAATACTAAAATACTATTTTTCTATTCTGTTCCACTATCAGACTGACAGGATTATTTTGTACCTGCTTCTAACAGACGGATGTGTGCGATAGATCATTTTCTATAGTTTTATAATTTATGGCAGTCAAGCTAGGAGCTACAGTGTTAGCAAATTAAGAAATGTTACCTTAAGCAAGACTGTACATATTCAATATGTTTGTAAGTCTTCACTGCTTGATTTCAGTTTGTATCTCCTCAGTGGTCAGAAGTCAGAGTGTAAAGGGCAGATGCAAACTGATCAGAGAAGTGCAGAAAATCAGAAGTGTGCCCATTAAACTGCAAACAGACAAGATTTGAGCTGAGCAATAGTATCACCTGCTTGACCTTCTCTAAATTGAAAGTGTATTTTAATTTTTTTCTCCCATCAAAAGATCTTCAATTGGTTTGTCAAAAGATTGTCACATTGGCATGCTAGCCCTGCATAAGCAGGAGAGTATTTGATGACCACTTTCAACCTACAGCCACTTGTCTGAAATGGTATAGGGCAGTGATGGCGAACCTTTTTTCCCTCGGGTGCCGAAATGCGCGCGCGCGCGCTGTCACACACGTGAGTGCCCACACCCATAATTCAATGCCTGGGGAGGGCGAAAATGGCCTCTCCCGCCCCCACAGAGGTCCTCTGGAGGCCAGAAATGGCCATTTCCCGACTTCCGATGGGCCTGGTAGGCCCGTTTTTCGCCCTCCCCAGGCTCCAGAGGATTCCCTGGAGCCTGGGGAGGGTGAAAACACCCCCCCAGAGGCCCTCTGGAAACCTAAAATGCCCTCACAGAGCCTCCACACGAGCCAAAAATCAGCTGGCCGGCACACACATGCATGCTGGAGTTGAGCTAGGGCAATGGCTTGTGTGCCGGCAGATATGGCTACGCGTGCCACCTGTGGCACGCGTGCCATAGGTTCGCCATCACTGGTATAGGGTCTCCTGCTTAAGCAGGGGATTGGTCCCTTCCAGCTCTATTCTGATTGATTGAACCCCAGTGGTTGGTTCCTACCAGTGCGGTCCGGTGCGTAGCTCTGGTAGGGAGCAGCCAATTGCGCAATTTGCGCGCGACTGCTCCGGTGAGGTCTTCGCCGGTCCGTCGCGCGCATCGTCATCTTTTTAAAAGAATTTTTGGGCTTTTTTGCTTTTGGGCATGCGCGGAAGCGAAATCTCGCCGAAATCTTGCGAGGGGACTCACGTGCGTGCGAGATTTCAGCGAGATTTTGCTTTTGTGCCTTCGCGGAAGCAAAATCTCACCAAAATCTCTCGCGCGCTTCCCCTTGTGAGATTTCGGCGAGATTTTGCATCCGCACATGCGCAAAAGCAAAATCGCATGAGGGGGCGCGCGCACGTAGCAAGCACGCACATGAAATGTGGAGATGCGCGCGCAACACACCGGTATCGGTAAGTGAGCAACCCGCCCCTGATTGAACCCCCAAGGGCAGTCTGAGATAAGATGCATTAGGAAGAATAGATGCTGTATGAATGTTCTTAAGCATTGTAGAATGAATAAATCAAGGCAGGCAGCTATTTGTGCTCATTTACTATATACTTTTGCTTATAAGAATGCAAAGACTAGCTAGCTCTTTTATCAGTTATGTCTGTATTACTGTATGTACTACATTTTAAAATAACTTTTTATAGATATTTCATGGTGAGCATGATTGATGCCCCTTAAATAATTTGGAAAGAAGAAAATTGCACTGAATTATAATGGCTTACACATTAAAATCTAATGCTTTATGGGAATTTAAAAAAAATATTTTAATAGAATTCTTTATTGGCAAAGTGATTGGACACACAAGGAATTTGTCTTTGGTGTATAAGCTCTCAGTGTACATAAAAGCTATAAGTGATAAATCATGATCATAGTCATAAAAATACATTCATAAATCATGAGATACAACACTTAATGATAGTCATAGGATACTAAATAATCAATATAAATCATACTAGAAAACTAAATAAATATAAATCGTAAAGATACAAACAATAAAGTTATAGTCAGAAATAGAAAATGAGATAGGTAATAGGAAAGATGTGAAGAATAGTAATACAGCCTTACTAAATAGTTTGACTGTTGTGATAATTAGTTGTTTAGCAGAGTGATGGCATTGGGGGGGGGGGACTAAATGCAACAATGCCTCAATTTGATTTGCAACTAATATGCTTTGATAGACATCAGTTTATTAATATATTTTTTTCTTTAAAACATCTTCATTTAACATCTAAATCCTGGAAAATTCACAAAGACGTGCTAGGCCAGTGAATGATCAACAGGTAAAAGTAAGACTTTGTATTATTACTGCATCCATGAAAGAAACTTCCTGAATGGACAGATTGACCAGCAGAGTTAAAAAGCTTTGACCTACTTGGAGGAAGACATAAGATTAGCTTAATGACATATTAGTAATCTGTATGCTGGCAAACTCTTGTTAAATGACATGCATCTGTTTCTTGTTGAGCCCCTAAGCTGCTGCTGAGGGTAGAGATGTTTTGAAGAACTGCAGATAATGAAATGCACATAACCAGCAATTTAGCAAGGTCAAGATCTTTAGAAATAAATTGGATTTCTTAAATCCAGTGTTACAACAATCTGCCAAAAGTCTATATGATATGGGAATCCTCTGGGTACATTCTAACAAAAACAGTTCCTTAACTGAGACTAAATGCCAGGAAAAAAAGGATTTTATATATTAAGATATGCTTCAGTTTTTGAGCACTTAATCTAAGTGCTGAATAATTATCTGTATTTTAAAAGTCCACATTTTTCAAAAAAAGATGTTTTAGTTAATTGCACAGCTTTAGGTTCAAAATCTAAGATACATTTTCTGCCACCTATTATATAAGTTTGAAATTTGTGATAAGTTATTTATAAAATTTTGTTTTTTGAACTTTTTTCTACACTAAATAAATTGTAAGAGGTAATTTAGATCTTAGAATTGATGGAGAAATAGCTATATGAAAGATTTGGATGGATACTAGGAGTTTTCCTTTGATTAGTTATTGGATAATAATGATGAGTTCTAATCATTTTCAGACTTAAAATAAATATTGTTTATTATCCCCTACTAGCTGTATTTACAATTACATTTATCAATATTTTGATTTGGGCTAGGGTATTTCCATCCTTAGAGACACTTGCATTATTAGAGTGGATCACTAAGACCTAAAGCCCACAATCAAATATTTGTTAATATATTGGTTTGATATAAAGTCTGGATGGAATAAAGAACTGGAAACCACCATTTTATTTAAATAATGGGAAAATATTGTAACCTGAATATCAAAATCTCACTAGATTTCAGTTTATACAGCAAAAATATTTCAGTTATATTGCATGGCATGGGTCCATCCCACTGGGATTAGGCTGTCCCACCCATGCTGGCAGAGGAGGCATGCTATGGGCCCCATTGATCCAACTATTTCAGCTAGCAGGGTCCAGGAGAAGGGCCTTCTCTGCCATTGTGTCTGCCTCCTGGAACATCTAGCCCTCAATATGAGGTCGGCCCCAACCCTCCTAACTTTTCATAAGAGCCTAAAGACCTGTCTCTGGCCAGTTAGCGGCCCACCGGGGGAGCATCACAGTGGAGGTGGTTGATTGATTAACAAAGATCCCACCTCTTCCTCACCTTGCCCCTGCCCTCCCCATCTGTAATTGGATCATAGTATTTGGTATTAATTTATGTTATTGGTATTAATGTTATGTGATATAAAATTCGGACCACACACTTTCTGAATAGTTTTTATCCTAGAGCTATAATTGCACTTAATAATGAATTGAAGGGTCACCATCAGTGAGCTGTTGGATAGTATTACTTGGTCTGTTGTATGGATGTTGTTGGTGGTTCAGGGTGGGGATTGCTATGTGTGTTGGGACTGGTCTTGAAGCGTTGGGACTGGTCTTGAAGCGTTATGTGAATTTCGTTGTATGGGTGTACTGTGTATATACGTACAACGACAATATATTATAATTATAATTATAATTATTATAATTATAATTATTATAATTATAATTATAATTATTATTATTATTATTATTATTATTATTATTATTATTATTATTATTATTATTATTATTATTATTATTATTATTATTATTATTATTATTATTATTATTATTGGGTTTGGTATTAATTTGTTATTGGGAGGCCAATAAATTTTATAAATAAAGATTTGACCCCCATTGTGTTTGTACAGAAAAGGAATGAGTAAATCATTGTGTTGTTGCAGATGTAGCCAGAATATTGTTTAATTGAAACATGGTTTTCAATTTCCTAAAATTTTTATGTTCTGAGAAGAAATAGATTCAGATATTAATGTGACCTTGGGACAAGATTTAATACTTCCAGACATCCATATTCTTTTCAACTGTTATATGAAAATTGGAGTTTCCCTGTATTTACTTCTAAAAGGCTAGTCCTTTAACATTGGAAAGGGAAATTTACAGCCCAAATTACTCAATGGATTGAAGACCTGATAATGATGTTACAATAATGAAGCTGCTTAAAGGTTTAAATTATATAAGGTCATTTAAAATAAAATATGGTTATTCTTTATTGAAACGGATGGATGGATGGATGGATGGATGGAGAAAGTGATGGGAGGGAGAGGGAGGGAGGGAGGGAGAGAAAAAACAGATACTTGTGTGTGGCTTTTTTCCTCTGTTATTGTTAATATTTTTTCTTTGTTCTGTTTTTAAAGAGAAAGAAAGACCACCCCGGAAGTGTTTTTGGGTTGCAACCTAAATGAAAGGTTAAATAATACAACATATATGAAATTAACATGAGTTAATGTTATATAGTATTATAGACATAGCAGTGGATAGGTTTTAAGATTTACTGTGATCTATCTCAGAGTGGCATAGCAGGTAATAGTTTGGACAATCATCTTAGTCCAAAAACATAGCAAGAATGGGTCTCTTGATCTACCCATGTTTTGGAGAAAGTGGAATCAGTGGGAAAATGGAGATTGTCCATTTTTAAAAATGAAATAGAATAAAACAAAATCATAAAAAGTTATGATATTTATGTAGATATTTATCAAGCACATCTAAATTATATTGAAGTAACCAAAATATCTTTACAACCCCCAAGGCATGTCATAACTTTTGAACACCCCTAATGTTTGGAAATTGACATCCCCTATGAAGTACGCATGTCACTTCTGCCACCACATCCTGTAAATCTCATAGGAGCAAGTGGCATGGCTGGCATATAATATCAGAAAAAGATGAAGCTTTGTGGAATTGTTGACAGGTGCAATATATGAGCCCATATGTGTTCTAAATCATCTTTTCCCTTCAAATGAGAATTGTGCACACATTCAAAAGCAGAACAGAATTACTGTAATTGTAGGAATGCTGAAGGTTTTGATTGTCTTCTGTTTGGTTCATTGAAACCTTGCATTTGAAATAATTTCAATATAAATAAAGAATGAAGTTTTATTTGAATCTTAACATGCATATAAAATACTACAAGGACTACAACAGTTATGATCAAATAATCACTTAGGTAATAATTTTCTTTTTAGTTTTTATTAATAGTAGACATGCTTATTGGGAATGGCCAAGGAGAACAAAAACTTCTCCACTGTGTGTGAACAGTGAAAACGGGATGATAGATAGTAATAGAATTCAATAGAAAAACATAGAAGAGAATTACACCTCCGCACCAGTGGTGGGTTCCTACCGGTGCGGTCCACTCTATAGCACCGGTAGCGGCCCGCTGATGATGTCACAGTACCAGTGCAGTCGGTTGCCGGTGCCTGGGCACCGCCATTTTTTTTAAAAAAACATTTTTTTTATTTTAAAGAAAATTTTCTTCTGTGCATGCCCAGAAGCCAAGCTTCCGCCACTGCGCATGCGCTGCCTTCCTACCCCACAGTGAATCCAAGCAGGGGAGGATGGCTGAAGGAGCACGTGACACGCTGAAAAAATGGGCTACAGGACCTATCTCAGCTCCCCTCCCTTCAGCAGTCCGAGAAGCCACGAACGCGCAGTGATGATCCCAGGCATTTTTGCACATTCGAGGCTTCTCGAGCTGCTGAGGGGAGGGGGAACAGGCGGCAGGAGCCTAGGATCATTGAATGGGGAGAAGCATTCAGGCCGGACGGAGCCTCCTAGAAGAACCGCTGCCGCGGTCTTGCTGCTCCCGCTGTGGGGGGCTACGTTGCGGGTGGGCAATGCCCTCCCGCTTCTCCGGCCACTGCCAAGCTCCTGAGGCACACGCCCACCCAGTCACATAGCTGGCAAGCCACACCCACAAAATAAGCCACGCTCACAGAGTGGTAGTAAAAAAATTAGGAACCCTCCCCTGCTCCCCACCCCCAACTTTATGAGCAGCTAATATTTGCTTAAAAAAAGACTGGTATATTTTATCCTAAGAAGTGGTTACTAATGACGTGATCCTAATGAGAGATGGTAGCATTGTTTATTATTCCCTGGGATAATTGGGGTGGGTTTTTGGTTTTGTTTTTGTTTTGCTATTAGTAACCTTTCCCGAAATCTTTCTCATTTTCAAATATGGTAGTGGAACTATAAAAATGCCTCTTGAGACGTTCTTAAACCATGTTGTGGAGAACAAAGTGCTAATTCTGCTTTTTAAAATAAACCTGTACTTGCTCTCTCAATAATTTTCTAGCCAACTAATGCAATTCATGATCGCCGTTTACTGTTTACTTTCTATGTTGCTTCATGCAGCAAATTCAGCAGAATTCTTCCTCTAAATCTACAAGATAAGCAGTAAGCAATTATTTGGCACTGAAAGCAAGAATATGCTTCTTGTTTATTCAGCGTCTATAGCTTTTGCAAGTGGCTTTTATGAACAAATACTTTTTCCACCTGCCAAAGCAGTGAAACTTAGTCTAATTTTAAAAATGCTTGTAATTTTTAACTGAAAAAATAGAACACTTTATTGCCATATCGTTATATTTTTCTTTTTTCCAAGCTGTTTTGCATATTATCAAGCTGCATTATATGCCACACAAACCTGAAAGTTCATATTTAGGCAAATAAAAAATTGTAACCATACACATGTGTAAAAGGACATTCCTTATCTATTTCTGCATACATGGAGAAATTTACATTATTTACATTATTTACATTATTGGTTCCATCACACAAACATAGTTTGGGTTATTGTGGGGAAAACAGAAGGAGAATTATTTTTGTCACTTAGCGTACATATAAAACAAAGGTGGGATAAAAATGAAATAAATAAACCTTGGCTAATAATAGCATTGTCAGCAGTTCAGGATTATAGGTAGTTCTCAACTTACAACCATTTGTTTAACAACAGTTCAAAGTTACAGTGGCTGTGAAAAACAATTCTTGACAACTTGTATTCTCACAACCTTTGCAGCACCCATGCAGTCACATGATTGCACATATGAATGATTTCTTTAAGCTGAAAAATGGACATATTATGGCAGTTTGGGGAGGAGGCGGATGGCTCCGTGCTGTGATATCACAGGCCACATGGTGATTACTGCTAATGAAATTCAGGTATGGAATCTTATGTTTCTCTTTGCAAACAGCAACCCTCTCTTTCCCCCCCCCCCAAAAAAAATTGTATGGCAAGGACGTGAGCTCACATTTGCGAACTGGTAGGGCAGGTAAGTTAAATATCACCTCTGGAGGTAACGTCTAGCTAACTATGCAGTTCGGGTGTTTAGGGACTGTTTCTGTGATGTTATGATGTCACTGTTTGTCTTCCTCTTTTTCAGTGCTTTGGATAATGACTTCTGAAGGAAATCGAGCATCAATAAGGAACTTGTGGTTGTAGTTTCAATCTGACTAGAGAATAGGGACTTTCTAATTATAACTGCTAGAAACATAATTTTACTTAAAACTTTGTTTTCATTTTGAAAATGAATGCAGTGAACAGATCAGAAAATTGGAGTGGAGGGACACCAGTGATTAGCCACAGGGAATGTATGTAACCACTGGTATGTCAGTACTACTAACTAGATAGCTCACTGCTAGATATAAAGAAACAGGATAATAAATCAGGTTCATATGATATTAAAAATATCAAAATAATCTCTTGCATTAGAATATCTGAACATTTATATATTTTTACATTTTTGATTTTTTTTAATTTAGCATATGGCAATGTTTTTAAAAATACAGTTGATCATAGTGCTGGATACATTCCATGATATTTCAAATGCAATTAAAATTAGTTGCCAGTATTTTACAGCTATAAAATTTAATATTATTTAAAGACCATGAACTCTGAGATATTATTATTGGCCTGGTCTAAACATGAGCGACCAACATACTGAAGCACTTACAGCAGTAGCCAAAACTGCTAAACTTTGTACTCTGCAGGATTCCCCAGCCTACCACCTTGCGTGTGTTTATTCTGGTTAGGTTAAATTGCATTTCTGAATTAAAGCTAACTGCAATCTAAAATCATTTTAATAAACAGAATCTTATATTATGCCCCAGGCTAATACTTCACTTTGGAAAGCAGTTTATTAATTCATTGCATTCAATTTGTGATGGGCTATTAAATTAACATCTTTTCATTTGCCTTCATTTTGTAAGAGTACTTGTGATATACTTCACTCATTTTATTTTAGTGTTCCATATCCTTACGATAGTAATATAAATATATGAACTTGTTCTATTCGTCCTCTATGTCCTTGTCCTATTTATATTGATGTATACATGTATAGAGTAGGTATTTTACATAGTGTTCCAGTTTAGAAATCTTGCCCCTTATTTATGTGCCTTGTGGGAATAGGGAGTGTTGAGAATTACTCGTACAAAACTGCCTTACACTGAGCAAGGTCATCGGTCTATCTTGACAACAGTTGTCTTAGGGCTCTACATTATCTCTTTGAGAGGGCTTTCATGTCTTAGCCCTGAATGGTCACTGAAATCCTTTTAAAAGATGAAGACTTCATGAAGTAAGTTTGACATCTGGTAATTAAATAGATATGCATACTTGATTTGCTTGGCAGCAATACAGCTTGCCACTGAATTAGTCTTTCAATTTATATTTATTTATTTATTTATTTATTTATTATAGTTTGGCTCTACCATATTTCCCAAGGAATCATGGCAGTGCACAATTAAATAAAAACTCAATCAATTAACATAATAAATCAAAACCAAGAAAAGCATACATCAACAATAGGATGACAGCAAATATAAAAATGCATCTAAGGATTGCATATCAGTCCCCAAATTATCTTTTGAATAATTAATCTAGCCTGAAGATTGAGGACTTCTTAATGATTTATTATTGCGTAGAGGACAATTAAAGACAGTATTTGCTGGCATGTCTACTGAACTCCAGGTCCAGTTGGGCATCTGTGTAAGACAGAACTGACCTGCAAATGAGTAGCCTCTGTGTTCAACTTTTGTAGAGCAGAGTGTGTCCAGTTCATGATCTATCTGTCTTCTGTCTGTCATATACACACAAATACATCTTTATAAACATTGTGGACCAAAACACCATGCCCATATGAAGTGCTGGAAAACGAAGCTAAATTTATTTATTTATTTATTTGTGAGATTTATATACCGCCTCACAGTGCAAGCACACTCTAAGCGGTTTACACCAGTAAGCAATGTATATTTATATTGCCCCCAAAAATCTGGGTCCTCATTTTACCTACCTCGGAAGGATGGAAGGCTGAGTCAACCTTGAGCTGGTGAGAATTGAACCGCTGACCTGCAGATCACAGTCAGCTAAAGTGGCCTGCAGTACTGCCTCTAACCACTGCGCCACCTCGGCTCGGTAATAAATGTATATTTTAGTATAAATCAGTGTAAAAGTCTACTTCTGTTTGTGATTGTTTTATTACCAGTATCATTTTTTAAAAATGGTTTTTCTGTAATTCTGAAAATCCTGGATTTTAGTAAAATGAAAAGAGGCTTGGATCTAAAACATGACACATCCATCCCTCAGGTAATGAGCTTGACAGAAGGGATCTGTATGAAATGATATATGAAGAAAAAATGTTGGCTGCTCTCTGAGCTGGGTTTGTGGTTGCCAATATTTCTTGACTCTAGTAGGTAGTTTGGAAGTTTTGTGATATATTTGTAATAGATCATCCTTTGAGCTCAGTCCAGAAGGCACAATCTGAAAATAAATCCCCCTGTTGGGATGTGAAATAGGGCGATGCATCTGTTTGCAATAGGAACACACAGGCTACTTGCCTCTGATTTTACCTTATAGAGCAGGGATGTCCAATGTTGGCAACTTCAAGACTTGTGGACTTCAACTCCCAGAATTCCTTAATCAGAATGGGAGTTGAAGTCCACAAGTCTTCAAGTTACCAACATTGGATACCCCTGTTCTATAGAGCTGAGGACTGCCTATCTTGATTTGCTGCTTTTCTGGACATTAAGGTCAACAAGAAAGGCCTCAAAAAGATAAATTCACTTTCTCCCTTGTGAGTTGCATTCAGTTAATAAACAATAATACTGTTTTTGCTCAAGATATTCCTCTTTTACCAGACCTTTTCACTTTGAATTAGTTAATAGCTAATATTAACTGGGTTTTTTTCCAGAGCAACTGTTGGCATCTCTTTTTTTAAGTCAAGTTTTTTAATTTATATATAAATATTTTGAAGACAGTGTATTGTCCGGGCATTTCATTTTATAAAAGAAGAAAAAAACCAGATATACTGATAGTGATACCGATAATACACGTAATAATTATAACCATATTTATAATTATGTTAGCTTATTTATGATCATATTAATTGTACTAATGTGCTTATAATTATAGACAACATTTATCTTTTACTTACACATAACAATGATTTTTCTTCATCTAATTTCTACCTCTTATCTCTAACCATGGATAAAACCTATTCCATGTTGAATAGTACTCTGTATCTCCTTTATCTTTTATTTTCAATGTCAATCTATCCATCTCTGCACAGTCCAATATTTTCTGAATTATATTTTCATCTGGTGGGGTGTTCCCATTTTTCCAATATTGTGTGAATACAATTTTCGCTGCTGTCAATACATTAAGTATATAGTCCCTTTATCATAACTTTCTGGTATTATACCTAACAAAAATATTTTTGGCTTTAAATCTATATGCTGCTTAATCATCTTTTCCAGCCATGTATGTATTTTTGTCCAGTATTTTCCTGCTTTCATACATGTCCACCACATATGATAATAAGTATCTGGAGTCTGATTACATTTCCAATATTTGGGAACATGTTGTCAAACATTTTATAAAGATTTTTCTTATATGCAGTAGCAATTGTCAGTTTGTAATTTCTATCCCAAAGTTTTTGCCATTTTGCCGTTCTATAGTATAGCCAAAGTTTTTTGCCCATACTGTCATTGTTTCTTTCACTTGTTCATCTTCCATTTTAAAGCTTAGTAGGTAATTATATAGTTTTCTTATCAGTTTTTCATCTGTCCCTAATAATATCTTATCAAGTGTTGTTGGTTCTTTATAGAAACCCCATGTTTTCGCATCTTTCTCATATCTCAATTGTATTTGCAGGTGTGGCCACCATGCTAAATCCACCCCTTGATTTTGTAGTTCCTGTCTGGTTTTAAGTTCCCCTTTCTCATTTAGAATGTCTTTGTAGGATACATTTTTTTCCAAGTTGACAACATTTGGATGTATCAATGCTTCCATTGTAGAAAATCAGACTGGTATTTTCCTATAGTTTTGTGATTTAATCTTTTCTCATACTAAAAGTAAAACATTCCTCACATAGTGTCTTTGAAAATATCTATGTACTATACTCCTTCCATACCATAAAAAGGCATGCCACCCTAATTGGAGTTCATGGCCCTCCAGTAGTAGTAATCTTCTATGCCTCAAGTATATCCATTCTTTTACCCATGTAAGTACAGATGCCTGATAATACAACTCCCAATCCGGTAACCCAAAGCCCCCATTACTTTAGACTCTTGTAACATTTTCAATCTTATTCTTGCTTTCTTCCCTTGCCAGATATATTTCAAAATTCTTTTATTTAATTCCTCAAAGTATTTTTTCTCTATAGTTTTATCGGTATTGTTTGGAATAAGAAACGTAACTTTGGTATTATGTTCATTTTTATAGTAGCTATTCTCCCTATCATTGAGAGTTGTAGGTTCTTCCATTTCTCCAAGTCCAGCTTAATTTGTTGCATTAACTTGTATAGTTATCATCTTTAATTGTTGCACATCTTGCTGTCAAGTAGATTCCTAAATATTTCACTTTCATTAGTATCTGAAGGTCTACCTTCTTTGTCAATTCGTTTCTCTGTTTCTCTGTAAGATTTTTAACTATTATTTTAGTTTTTTCTTTATTTATTTTCAGTCCTGCCACTTCTCCATACTCCTCAATTTTCCCTGTCAGTCTGGGGCTAATGGTTCTTCTAGTATAAAAAATAGGTCATCTGCAAATGCTTGTAATTTATACTCTTTTTTATTATTTCCATTCCTTTTATTTCTGGATTCTGTCTAATATTTCTAATTAACACTTCCAATGTTAATATAAATAACTGTTGGCCATCTTGATTGTCCTTTGGGCAGAAAGAGTGCTTCTGTTCATTACAATCCATAGAATCCGCTTCACATCTATATCCATTGGGTAAACTTTCAAACTCTCAGCATTGGGGATTAAAAGTTAATTTCCTGGAATGAGATGAAAGAGAAGTAGACTGATTTATCTCCATACAATAATCATACACTAGGTCAAAATCTATGGAATAATTCAGTGCTTTTATTAAGGTAAAACCATGAAAAAACAGGGTGACTTACGTACCTTGAAGGCTAAAGAAAATTTCTTTAATTTTCACTTTGGGGTCATACTGCCACAATGCAATACCGTAGCAATATTGGGAAATGTGAATCCAATATTCTTAATTTTGTTAGAAAGGAAAGCATGATAATCCATACTGATTTAGGATTAAATATTGAGATTTTAGCAGTAATTCCTCTGCAGAAAAAGAGATGGCTGCATTTTTAACTGGCAATGATTTACTTAGCATTGTGTCTATGCTGTATGTTGTTATATTGAACACACTTCTTTCTTTTCCCCAGGATTGGGAAAAATATTAATTGGGATGGGTGTATCCTTTATGCAGGCATGTTGCATGGTTTTGATATAATGAAGTAGCTCTCAGAGGCACACTGCTCTTTGTTGACAAAGAATCAAGGCAGAGCCAATTTTCCTTAATTGTTCAATTTGCCTTGCAAATCATAGTTTCTACACATTCACAGAACAGACTATGAATTTACATTCACTAAGTGAATGATGTAAACCTGAACCATTGAATAGATGTTGGACATTTCTCAGAGCAATATCAAACAGGCACTCCATTCAAATCTCTATCATTACAAAGTGCCATTTATATCCTTGAATACAGTATTAACATTTAAGCTACTGGCAAACTGGAGAACCAAAAATAGTCAATATTTTGTTATCTGCTAAGTATTCAGGTTATTCAAAAAGAATGAATCGATTTCATGACGCATTGCTTCAGTTCTCAAGCATCATCATGTAATGAGTCAGTGACCATTTGAAAGAGAAGTTATCTAAGTTTTGAATGGCTGCCACAGGGGCGATGTAGTCACGTTGTTCTTCCACATTCAGTTTGTTTACCCTTGGAATAGCGAGTCCTCAGAAAAGAAGGTTCTGCATTCTCGAGTTCACGAAAACAAGTTTGGTTGTCAAGGTTGTAAAGATCCCCAGACCTAACCGGGTGTGATTTTTTCTTGTGGGGATAAGTAAAAGATCGCGTTTATGTTCCACCGCTACCCACTAATCTCGAGGACCTTAAACATCGAATAGCAACAGCGATCAAGTCAGTGGATTGTGATATGCTGATACGCACCTGGGAGGGATTCTCTTATTGCATTGATGTTGCCCGTGCTCCAGGTGGGGGCCACATTGAACACTTGTAAGACAGGAAATAAAAGTTGATTGTGAGTAGAATACTTGTAACTTTTCCTTAATAAAATATTGCATCATGAAATCGGTTCATTCTTTTTGAATAACCCTGTATATTAAATTTTAAGTTGCGGACAGTATTTTGTGAATTCAACTGAAATTTGTTGCTAAACAAAGTGATGTTTCACAACTATGTTAGCAATAGCTTAAGATGCAATTATCAAAGCTTTTTATTCAAGGTTAAGCTTACTGACAATGCTACTAATCTCATGTTTATCCTGAGATTTTGCAAATGAGTTGATATAAAGGATTAAAAGAAACACATGTATCCATACCTGGGATTTTTGTATTCATTAATTATTTCAAATTCTTCAGCTGGGAGATTTAGCTTAGGCTGTCAAAGGGAAACAAAAGAATATTATCAGAGAGTTATTTATAGTCCTCTGATCTGACTGCTTTGCTACTGTATCACTTATGTCAGGAATGATCTAAATATATCTAAGTATCTAAGATTTTAAAGGAAAGCAGGGCCAACTGAGTGACCCTGTAATGAACAATATCACAAGGCACACTATCTGTGGGACCATATGCCACCAGAATATATTATAGTGCACAAGAGATACAAATAATACTGATTTATCATTAAAAAGAAGAATCTTTCCTTCCATAAACAAAGTAGATCAGAAATGGGCAACATTTTTTACAGCCTGAAAGTACCTCAAGATCCTGAAATTCATTGGTAAATGACTATTTTGAGCAGCAATATTTTCACTAATTTTGAAGAAATTGAGTGCTAATCTTCTCCATCTATCCTTATATCATCCCTTAGAGAAGGGGAAAATAAATGGTAGCATTTGTCCAGTAACGTCAGTAATTACTACCATATCTCCTATAAATATTTTTTTTAAAGAAAACACTTGTAAAAAGTATACAAATGTAGATTATGCTGATAAAGATAAATGTAGTTCAGAGCTTTGTATGTTTCAGTGAAGAATGAATTGTGTATGCAGTATAGGAAAGCTCTGAAATGATGTTCAAACATGATAAACGTTGACAGACATATTTCCCATTTACCAATTCAGAATGGAGCTGTAAAGGACCTTGGAGGTCTTCTAATCCAACTCCCTAGTCCAGTGATGGCGAACCTTTTTTTCCTCGGGTGCCGAAATAGTGCACGTTCACGCTATTGCACGCGCGTGAGTGCCCACACCCATAATTCAAAGCCCCTCACTTGCCCCACCCCCTGCACATGCATGTGTGACCCCCCCACTCCCCTGTTTCCCGACTTCCAGTGGGCCCAGTGGGCCCATTTTTTGCCCTCCCCAGGCTCCAGAGGCTTTCTTGGAGCTTGGGGAGGGCGAAAACACTCCCCCCCGCCACCCTGGAGGCCCTCCGGAGGCCAAAATCACCCTCCCAGAGCCTCCGCGCGAGCCAAAAATCAGGTGGCGGGCACGCACATGCGCACTGGAGCTGAGCTAGGGCAACGGCTCGCGTGCCAGCAGATATGGTTCCGCGTGCCACCTGTGGCACCCGTGCCATAGGTTCGCCATCACTGCCCTAGTCCTTCTTTTCTCTAGATTATCCATACCCAGTTCCTGCAACCATTCTTCATATGTTTTAGTCTCCAGGCCCTTCATCATCTTAGTTGCTCTTCTCTGCACTTTTTCCAAAGTCTCAACATCTTTTTTGTAATGTGACCAAATCTGGATGCAGTACTCCAGGTATGGTCTTACTGAGGTTTTATAAAGCGTTATTAATACTTCATGTGATTTTGATTCTATGTCTCTGTTTATACAACCAAATATTGTATTAGCTTTTCTGACTGCTGCTGCACACTGTTGGCTCTTATTTAAGTGATTGTCTACTAGGTCTCCAAGGTCCCTCTCACAGTTACTGTTTTTGAGCCAGATTTCGCCTAATCTGTACTTGTACCATTGGTTTTTCCAGCATAAGTGTAAAACCTTGCTTTTATCCACATTAAATTCAATTTTGTTGGATAGGGCTCATTTTTTTAAGTCTGTCAAGATACTTTTGGATCCTAAGTTTTTCTTCTGGGGTGTTGGCTATTCCTGCCAGCTTAGTGTCATCTGCAAATTTGATGAGTTTCCCTTCTATTCCCTCATCTAAGTCATTTATGAAGATATTGAAGATTACTTATTGTATGTATGTTGTTGGATGTCTTTTTAACTTTTTAAAACTGTTTTTAAATAAGTTTATTGTTTAGTGTTCTCTTAAAATGTTGTATGCCACCCTGAATCCTTAGGGAGTAGGGCAACATAGAAGAACCTAATAATAAATAATAAAGAAATTATTTACAAGGTCTGAAAAAGAATCTTGAGATAGCCCACTGCTTACTTCCCTCCATGTATATGTAGCACCATTAAGGATTACTCATTGAGTACGGTTTTTCAGCCAGTTACAAATCCATCTGGTGGTGATGTCCCGCTTTTTTCTAGCTTACCAAGAAGTAGGTTGTGGTCTACTTTGTCAAATGCCTTACTAAAATCCAAGTATACTATGTCCACAGCACTTTGCTGGTCTACTAATTTAACCACTTTGTCAAAGAATGAAATAAGATTTGTTTGGTATTATCTGCTTTTAACAAATCTGTGCTGGCTTCTAGTTATAACTTTATATAGCTTTATTTGTTTTTAGATGTTTTTTAAATATGCAGATTTTTTTTAAATTATCTTTTCCAGTATCTTTCCAGGTCAAATTTCCAGAAAAATTTCCAGTCAAATTTTATCATTCCAGTAAAATTTACATTTTACTATGGCACTGTCATGTCTTCACAAAACATGTTCTCCCCCTTGGATCCATTATGTTGTCCTCATCTTGACCCCAGCCCATGAAAGACTCAATCTTAACTCACCAATTGACACAAAGTCATGCTTTTTCTTTATGCCCTCACATTAAAGCTCCAAGATGTATACAGTGTGTAACGTTTTGCCACCAATTAATGTGGAGTTGAGATCAGGTGATCTAAGGTGTTATTTTGATTGTTGGGAAGCACAGAGAGGACTCTTTCCTCAGTATATATATGTATGTATGTGAATAGTACTCTACAGTAGTCTGTAGAGATTCTCAATCATCCAGGTCATGGTTATCCCAAAGGTGCTTTTTCAGGAGGCAACTGGCCTTTCTTGTTTTTCCTTTGAAGACATTTTGCTTCTCATCCAAGAAGCTTCTTCAGCTTTGATGGGATAGTGGGGAATGGAAGGATTCATATTCCTTGCAATGACCCTCTAAAACAGTGTTTCCCAACCTTGGCAACTTGAAGATGTCTGGACTTCAACTCCCAGAATTCCCCAGCCAGCGAATGCTGGCTGGGGAATTCTGGAAGTTGAAGTCCAGACATCGTCAAGTTGCCAAGGTTGGGAAACACTGCTCTAATAGGATGCAAATGACCAGCTGTTTGCAAGGAGTATAAATCCTTCCATTGCCCACTATCCTGTCATGGTGGAAGAAGCTTCTTGGATGAGAAGTGAAACGTCTTCAAAGGAAAAACAAGAAAGTCCAGTTGCCTTCTAAAAAACACCTTTGGGATGATGTTAAGTCAGTATGTATGTATTTATTTTATTACCCACAGTGACACCAACAGTGTCAAAAATGGAGAACAGATCACTATTATTTGGGGAGGAGGGAACAGACGAAGAAGAGGATGTTTGTGCTAATCCACCAAACAGCTGTCATGCTTGATTCAGTCTAATGACTATAGAGTTAAGTTTCCTATTCTCTCAGGCCCTTATTTTGGAATTCACTTACTCAGCAGTAAATGCCTGGACATGACTTGGCTAATTTAAATGCTTTATTGCTGACCAAAAACAAAGCCAATTATGAAAGAAGATCTGCCTACTGTAGTAAACAGCAATTAGAGATCATATTTCTGTCAGTCAGTACAGTTGATTATTCCCTCACCCACCTTTCCTGTGCATGGATAGTTGGCCACTTCCTTCAAATTCCCTTTATCCTTAGTTGCAGCAACCCTTCTCTTCTTTATTGCCAGTGTCCAGAGATTAATAAGAGAAGCTGAACTGGGCTTTTACTGTTCACTTGCCAGTTTGCCTGTATTTTTAAGTTTCAACCAGTCCCTGCTTCTCCATTAGGGAGACAATTCCCTAGCAGTTACCAGGTTTTGTTTATCCTGCTCTATAGAACTAGTTGCACAGTTATAGCAAAGCTTGCCTACCTCTTCTCTGATGCTATTTCTGTCCTTGTGCCTTCCCATGTAATTTTTTTTTAAAAAAATATTTTATCTTAGGATGCCCAAATGGGATCTGACAAGGAAAGGGGGGGAGAGGAACATAGAGGTCATCCAAGACAAAATAGCAAGAATCCTATTTCTGCTGCAGGATCTTGATCGATGGACTATGCTGAAAAAGAACTGCAGCAAAGCCAGATGAGAACACAGCAATCTTGTCTTTAACTGATTGACACAAAATAATACTGTTTAGCATTGACTTTAAGCAGATGCAACAGAAGCAAGACAGGGACTGTAAAATCAACAGCAAATTTTATGCCAACATAGTTTTGTGCTGAGTTATGGATGGGTGGACAGTATTTTAACTTGGTAGTGGGGAAAATAAGTAGTAATGTCCATCCATTTGACTTATTTCCTTTCTTATATATTATATAATGGCTATTCTAGAGATCTTTCAGATCCTCTCAAAATCTGCTCAGATCTGACTTTCCATCTTTTGCAGCAGAATTTGAATGTGCACAGGATGCTGTCGGGGGGTGGGGGATGAGGAAAAGGACCAAAGTGAGACTATGTCCATCTGTTTATGAATAGTCACCATATTGGATTGGTATTTTGAATTTTTGATTTTAAGTTTTAGTACATTATGTTGATAGTAGCTAAGATGGTATAAATGTTTATTTTCTCTATTATGTTTTCTGGCACATTATATTTTCTTCAGAAAAATGTCACTTCACAAGCTAGACATGAAGGAACATATTCTCCTCTTAGTAATGTACTATGAATACTTAGCATAACACCACTAGAGCTAGCTGCATTACCACAGTTGCAAAGAAACTCCCCCCCCCCCAATTACTTGTATAAGGATTATTCTCTACACCAGTGAGGGCGAATCTTTTAGACACCGAGTGCCCAAACTGCTTGCGTGCATGCATGCCCAAACTGAAAGGTGTGCGTGCGTGCACATACGCGCATGCATGCGTATATGTGCAGCAGAGACCCGAAGACCAGCTGGCCGGTGGGAGGCGGCACATCCCAACACCGGCAGCACTGCAAGAGGTAAGATCTTTTTCTTTCGTGAGCTTCTGTTTCATCGTTTGCAGGCAGACAGAAGCTCATGAAAGAAACTGCACGGAGATCTGAACTGGGGCGACAGCGCGCGTGCCAGCAGAGAGGGCTTTGCGTGCCACCTCTGGCACGCGTGCCATAGGTTTGCCATCATGGCTCTATACTATTCATGTTGTCTTGTATTTTCTGTTATGGATTGCACCAGAAGAGGCTAAACCAATTTTGTTGTATACATGATGTACAATGACAATAAAGGCTATTATTGTTGTTGTATGAAGTAACATTGAGCTAGTTACCATTATCTTCTTGCCATGGGGAAGACCAGTTTGGTTAAGTGAGCCAAACTCTTTTGTTCTCCAGCCAATTTCTCCTACAAACCAATGCTTGTGCATCCACGGAGGAGGATTACTTAGTGCATGTCTCCACAAATACTTGGCATCACTGGTGCTCTCCACAGGTGAAGATTTTGATCCTATGTAATGGCAATAATCCAGTTCCTTTGGCTGGTAATTACCTGTGCCATCTGGACCTTGAGAAAAAAAAGTACCGGTATACAATTATATGGAAGCAAAAGGTCTGTTTAAAATATGCATTAATCCACTCTATTTATATTAAGCAGACTTCAGTACTTTATTTTTAAAAATAGTTTTAATTGGTGTGATATACTTACATTTTTTTCATTCTCCTTCTACTCTTTCCCTTACATCCTACTTATAGTGATGCAATCTGAATTATTATCTGGTTATAGCTATAGCAATAGCACTTAGACTTATGTACTGCTTCACAGTACTTTACAGCCCTCTCTAAGCAGTTTACAGAGTCACCCTATTGTCCCCAACAATCTGGGTCCTCATTTTACTGACCTCGGAAGGATGGAAGGCTGAGTCAACTTTGAGCCTGTCAGGATTGAATTACCAAAATGCCGACAGTCGGCAATCAGCAGAATTAGCCTGCAATACTTCATTCTAACCACTGCACCACCACGGCTCTTAGGTTGATTTAACTACCTTTAAATGTCAGGTGGAAGAAGTCAGGAGCCAGGATAGAATGCAAAAGTACTAAAGTTTATTTCATGCTACCTATACACAAGAATCTGAACCAGGGGTGAATTGCTACCGGTTTGGGCATACCGGTAATGGTGGCCGCTGGTGGTTCAGAGAACCGGTAGCGGTGGCAGCATGTGGCTCCATCCACCCACCCGGACGTCACCATTTTGTTGTTTTTAACCCTCTGCGTATGTGCAAAGCCTTCTGCGCATGCACAAAGGGTGAAAAAGCATGCACTGCAGTGGCATGCGCAAAGTGCACGCTTCCGAACCGGTAGGGAAGTTAAGTAGATTTCACTGCTGATCTGAACTACTCACAGTCAAGGTAAATTGGCAGCGGATAAGAGTCAATGGACTTAAAGTGGGAGCTGGACTTAGGTCTTTTATGGGGGCACAGAGACTCCAAACTGATGATGTGTTTAATCCCAACCCTCAGGCTCAGTTTGGTCATCTGCTACATTAAACTTCTTAAGGAATTTGGAACTGATAACAAAAAAAGTTTGTCTATTCTTTCATGACCCTCTCACCCAACTCACCCAAACATTTAATAATACAAATAGTTGTCAAAAAGAAAGACAAAAAAGTCTGCATAGCGGATATGGCAGTACCTGAAGGCAGCACGATAGAAGAGAAAGAACTCGAAAAGATAACAAAATACAAAGACCTGCAAATAAACAATTGTGGCAAAGGAAAATATAAATAGTACCGATAGTAAAACACATCTTGGTTGCAATTCCAAGTCAAGTTCCTTTGCATTATTTGTAGTTTACAGGATTGAAGGTTAGGTTCCTGTCCTAAACACAGCTGAATTCTTGGATTCTCCTACATTGTACAGCCCACAGTTCATCTTTATATGGGAGCAACTTGGTTTTTTGCTATTATTCTGGTTTTTATTATTTTTGGTTTTTGTTGTTATATATATTGAAGCTAGGGATGGGAAACTTTGGCCTAATGCATTCCATGATTTTGTATTAAGTCCTAGCATTTCAAGGGACTTCACCACCATCGCCACTCCAGAAAATAGTGGTGAGAGTAGTGCAGAGGTGGGTTCCTAATTTTTTTACTACCACTCTGTGGGCATGGCTTATTTTGTGGGTGTGGCTTGCCAGCCATGTGACCAGGTGGGCATGGCTTCTCGGACTGCTGAAGGGAGGGGAACTGAGATAGGTCCTGCCGCCCATTCCCCCTCCCCTCAGCAGCTCAAGAAGCCTCAAAGTGCGAAAATGCCTAGGATCATCACCGCGCGTTTGTGGCTTCTCGGACTGCTGAAGGGAGGGGAATGGAGATAGCTCCTGCCGCCCGTTCTTTCAGCGTCTCACACGCTCCTTCAGCCAACCTCCCCTGCTTGGACTCACTGTGGGGTGGGAAGGCAGCGCATGCGCAGTGCCGGAAGCTCGGCTTCTGGGCATGCGCAGAAGAAATTTTTTTAAAAATTAATTTTTTTAAAAAAAATGGCGGCACCCGGGCACCGGCAACCGACCGCACCGGTACTGTGACATCACCAGCGGGCCGCTACCGGTGCCATAGAGTGGACCGCACTGGTAGGAACCCACCACTGGAGTAGTGGTGAGAATGCAGTAGGAATGAATTCTACTGGTGCACAAGCAGCAGAGTTGTGGTGTCATGGAAGGGCATACATTATCAGGTATTTAATTTCTTGTTGGTGTGTTTTTATAGTCAGGCAGAAAAGAGGAATTTGTGTGATTTTTCCCCCTTATATGATTAGTTTTATATACCACGTATCTTGATCTGATTTGATCTGAAGGTTGGGGCAGTCCAGTCTCAATAGCAGGAAGCCAGCAAATACTCCAAATATCTTCCAGCATGTTTCCCAGGACCAATGTTTTATCCTTCCTGCTTTAAAGATACATTATCTAATGAAACATGCAGGTATCTGCTTTCTCATGCTCTTTTCTCTAAGGATTTTTGTTGGTCATAGCCAAAATTTCAGCATTGATCAGTATCCCATCACTCTTTTTCTAGCAATAATATTAAGATTATGATTAATGAACTATGTATGTGACGTGTGATGTACAGTTGACATTTTTGTAGGAATATGCATCCATCTATCTATCTATCTATCTATCTATCTATCTATCTATCTATCTATCTATCTATCTATCTATCTATCTATCTATCTATCATCAATCTGTCTGTCTGTCTGTCTATCCGTCTATCTATCTGTCTATCTGTCTATCAGTCTATCATAATAAAAACAGGCAACTACCTGTCTAGAGCTATCATCTAGATGATCACTGGAAGACAGAAAACAGATACATAAAACTCGGATCCTTTGCTGCCATGTAGTTTGTCAAGGTTTTTACAACCCAGATAAGCTAGTCTGTTTGCAGTTTCTCAGGTATTCTTGACTGGCTATTGTCTGAAAATTGGACAAGATTTGAGACTAATTTCTTACTTTCTTTTTATGACAATTATATGAATGTAAGAGAGTAGCCTCAGATCTAAAACTAGAACTTGATTAATACTTTTAAGATATAAGTCCATTTTATGTCAACAGGAGCAGGAGTTTTTCCAAATTTGTTTTAAATAAGCTTCAGTGGGAGAAATTAGGAACACCTCTCGGATGAAATACTGAATGGAGTCATAGACAGTAGAATAGAATTTTGGAGCATAATATCCTTGTATCTCAGAGGGCATAGCACAAGTTGACAGGATGGTAAAGTCAGCATTTTAGTGGCCACAAAGGATGCTGGAATGCTGTGCAAGTCAGGGGAATGCGGAAGTGAAGATGTGTCATTTGGGAACCCAGAAGAATTGGAGAACAGACATCTGAAAGGGGAAATGGACATTTCATCCCACTAGTAAAAAGAATGCACTGCACTATAACTCATTGATTAAATACATTATTTATACCTCCTATATATAGGATATATACAGGATACTTCACTTAGTGAAGAGGCAATGAAGAACAAGGTGCAATATAAGCAGCTATTTAAGCCATCAAAATATTTTCTTTTAAATAGCATTTGAAAATTGAAATAAGATGAATATCTGAAAAAAGGAACATTTATTTTACTGAAGTGAGAAGCAGCAATATGGTCGTGTGATAGAAACAAATGTATGCTTGCAGATACTGCTTATCTCTATTTGGTAAAGCAGCTTACCTCACTGCAACCACAGAGTCAAGACTTTGGACCTTGCAAAAGGAAAATATACAAAAGATGGCATAATAAAGAGATATACTGTCCCCCTCACTCTATCCAGAGTGACAGAATACCTATGTCTTTAACATTTCAAAAAGGAAATAACAGCTCTTTGTCATAAGAATAACAGCGTGCAAGGATTTCACCCTCACAAGAAAAGGTTTACCCGTATTTTTCGAGCTATAAGAAGCACCGGAGTATAAGACGCACCAAGATTTCAAAGAGGTAAACAAGAAAAAAAAGTTTTTGCCCTCCCTGGCCCCCAGAAGCACTCTGTAGGCCTCCCAAACCCTCTGCGCAGCCTGTTTTTGCAAAAATGGGGTGCACAGAGGCTTTGGGAGGCCTGCAGAGTGCTCCTGGGGGCCAGGGAGGGCAAAAAAGTAATGTGGGGGGGGTTTGGGAGGCAAAAAACGAGCCTGCTTTTCATAAAAACGGGACGCCCAGAGGCTTTGAGAGGCCTGCAGAGTGCTCCTAGGGGCTGGGGAGGGCAAAAATGCCCCCATTTTTGCGAAAAACGGGCCCATTTTTTGCTTCCCAAACCCCATACGCACTGCATTTTTGTCCTCCCCAGCCCCCAGGAGCACTCTGCAGGCCTCCCAAACCCTTGGCGCACCCCGTTTTTGTGAAAAACGGGTCTGCTTTTGGCAAAAACGGGATGCTCGGGGTGGCATTTTGGGAAGCCAGAAATGGCTGTATTCGGTGTATAAGACACACCAACATACTCCGAAAAGTACGGTAAATGGCAAATATTTTCTCATGATTTAATTTTAGGTCCAAAACTTCAAAACATTTCCATTGTTTGGAACTGCAGAATGCTTCCTCAGAAGTATTTTATATATACTGTATTTTTGGACTATAAGACGCACCTTTTTATCCCAAAAAAGAGGGTGAAAACGTGGGTGCGTCTTATACACCGAATGCAGCCCCACCCACCCAGCCACCCCCACCCTTTGGCCTCTGTCTTCCAGCAATTTACCTGCTTGCAGGAAAGACGGAAGAGCCTGTAAAGCCAAGCAAGTCAGTAGGAGTTTCCCGATGGACAGCTGATTAGGTTTGCCACGTGGAAAAATGAAAGTGAAACTAACTACAAAGGCAAATAGCTGGGAGAGACAGGCAGATTTTTATTTTTTGCTGAACTGGATGGAAGGGGGTAAGTGAATAACTATAAATGTCTGTAGAATGTTCAAATTATTAGACTTATTTTTTAAAGACTGCTTTATTATTGTTCTAGAGCCAGGGGCAATTTTAAGACTTGTGGACTTCAACTCCCAGAATTCCACAGCCAGCTTTGTTAGCTTTGCTGGCTGTGGAATTCTGGGAGTTGAAGTCCACAAGTCTTAAAGTTGCAAGGTTGGAGATCCCTGTAAATCTAGACAACTTAACAAAATAAAGAAGCTTTTTAAAATAAATGCTTGCTCTGAAGAGGCCCAGTGCTATTGTATCTTCTTTTAAATAGAGAATAATGTATACTTCCAGAAATTTTAATTAATTTTAACAGCTCTGTACAAGTATAGTCTGAAATGTAACAGTGTCCTGTTTAGTATTAGAGTTTAGTTACCTTGGAGTAGATCTATTTAAATAATTGGGAAGAGTTAGTGTGCCTACATTTAAGAAAACTTTCTGGCATAATGTACATTTCTCCAATTCTTTGCTATTTCTATGGGTCAGGCACACGTGCACAGAAATACACAGCAGTGTATATCATCTGTGCTGTTTGCTGTTTGGCAAATTGCTTGGAGGCAGAGGCCTTTTTCCCTTGTTTTCCTCCCCCAAAACTAAGGTGCGTCTTATACTTCGGTGCGTCTTATACTCGGAAAAATACGGTAAGTATCTTAGAGTGAGAGAGCATTTCTTATAATTCTTGTTGTTTTGTTTATCGCTACAGCAGCATGACATTGTTTTGAAAGCATTCTCCATGTGCGTTTGCTGTTACTTCTGAAAATCTTCACAACTTTTACCCTTATTATATTTGATTGTCCCCATTACCAAGTATTGTGATAATACTTCATATCTGACAATACTGCACCTTTCCCAAAGCTCTGGTAATATATCTAGGCTCCATTTTGTATGTATATGTTCACATAAACGGCATCTAGTGTGCTGAGACATGGATGTAGATTGCATGGCTGTAGATGTAAATTCCTCTCCCAGGTTCTGTAAGGTTCTGTAATTTTCTTTTCTTCATGCTCTTTCAGCTGTATAATTAGTAAACAGATACTTACTGAGTATGATACAGTTGTGTTATGTAATTCCATACATGAGGCTTCAACTGGACATCACATTTCTTTCTCTGAGCCATCTGTTTAATGAATGCTATTGTTTTGATCTACTTAGAATTAATTTCTTTAAGCCAGCAATGGAATGGAAATGATTACCTGTATATATTATTCTTTTCTCTTTATTTGTTGGTGGAGAGCGAGAAACCAAAATGTCTCTTTTTGCCATGTCCCCAGCAGCCTGGCCACAGACTTCAATGTCACCACTCTGAGTTCTTGGCAGGCTCACCCTTGTTCTGAGTAGTGCAGCAGCTGCTGCCTCCACCTGCCTCGCTAGACAGCGCAGACTGGAAGCCAAGCAGCTCTGGCGGAGACCGGCTCTTAGGGGGCATTTTCTACATTATGACATACTGTCCTTGTGAGCCTGTCGGCCAATAGGACCCCTTCCTTGGCTTCCTCCAACTGCCCTGCAAAGGATCTAAACTCTAGAACACTTTCATTACTTTGGAGCTCTTCCATTTCTTTTAAAGCTATCATATTCATTAGTGGTGAAACAAGTAATGAAAAGAAGCCTCCAAGTTTGTTCACCCCAACAGCGATTTTGAAAGTAGTACCACGAAAATGTGATCTTTTGTATTTATCTCCTTTATAAGATTTTTATCTTGTTTTTTTTTTTAATCAGCCATGGTGGACATCTTGTCAGAATAAAATAATTTTCTCAATTAGTCATTATCTGGCTTCACACATTGTATTGAGTTTTGATGTGGGTTGAGTGGTTTTCACCTATGATCATACATGAATTTAATCTAATCTAATAATATTTTGACATTTTCAAGTATGCCTACTGTCCTCAAAAAAGCTGCAACCCCTTGTTTAGTCTAACTCAGAGGTCTTCAAACTTGGCAACTTTAAGACTTGTGGACTTCAATTCCCAGAATTCTCCAGCCAGCTGGCTGGAGAATTCTGGGAGTTGAAGTCCACAAGTTTTAAAGTTGCCAAGTTTGAAGACCTCTGGAACTGATACAGTTACACTTCATATTAGACAGACAATGTGCGATTTATTTGTACTTTTGCACGATGCCTTTTACTTTTCCATTGGCCAAGTACAGAACTTGAATCCAATTTTCAACACTCCCTTGAAAGAGACAGTCTTATGATTTGAAGCTATAAGCCTGTCACATTTAGGATTGCAGCGGCTACTTCCTAATCAAGATGTCTTCCAGAGCCTGCATTCAGGATAGTGGCTAAAATATGCATTCTGGCATGCTAACTGTGCTGCCTTCTGCTATGATCAGCTGATTTAAACAGGAATAGATTACTGCAAATGAGAACGACCTTTCTTTTTCAACAAGGTCACGCAAGTGTTGTATAAAGTGGTGTCATTCTTGGCAGAACTGTATGTCTGTAAAATGAATTTGATTTTATTTTAATCACAACCTCTTTGGAGCATAATGCAGCCAATTTCATAGCCATCATGGACAATAGGTTACTTGAATGCATCTGAACTGGGTCCATTCCAGGTTGGTGAAAATTGTATGTGATTAGATTCATGGTTGCAAGAAATTCAGCAGGTAAAATGTATATTAACTGAAACATACATAGGCAGATTGTGCACAGAAGCAGAGGAAATGCTAGAACATATACTCAGTTCATGCAAGAAGTTTGCACAAACTGATTATAAACAATGACATAACACAGTCACCAAAATGATCCACTGGAACATCTTTGAAATTATCATATTCTGCTTATAGAAATGGCTAGTTTATACCATGTTACTATGAAAAAGCAAAAAGTTGTGGTTTGATGTTAATGCCTTATTTTACTGCAACAGAAGGAGTTGGAAGTTAACGCTTTTTTTCTTTTTCCCAACCCTTCCTCACTTCTCTTCCCCCCCCATTTCCCCCCACTAATTTCCTATTTACTTTTGCATTTTGTATTTTATCTTATAACCTAATAAAATGTTAAAAACTTGAAAAATTATCATATTCAGTAAAAAAAATTGTCAGAATTATATAGTTGAAAAATAATTGAAAATCAACAGGTTAAATTATTGTGGACTTCTGAATACAACCAGATAAAGAGTTGTCACATAACATGCCATATTTAATTGTAGCTGAAAAGAAGAAAATATGAATAATTGATGTGGCAATAGTGGAGATAGTAGAATAGAAGACAAATAATTATAGAAGATCATGTTTCAAGACTGAAGTTGAAAGATTAAGGCATAAACTAGTTGTGGTAGTCCCAGTGGTTATTGGATCACTGGGTGCCATACTCCCAAAAAAATGGATTTAAAAAAAATCTGCACAGTGACAAAATTACCATCTGTGAATTGCAAACGCCATACAAAAGACTCGGATTCACACATATACTATGCCGATATATTATGATGTCCTAGATTCTTGAGAACTTGATGCAAATATAGGCCAACACCAGTTTAAAAATTGGTAACTGTGATTTCACATGTTTGCATATGCAAAAATAATAATGACAAGAAGTGGTGGGTCCATAAAATAAAGTCACAGAAAATGAAGAATCTGAAGTACTCTGGGGATTTAGAATTTAAACAGACAAGTACCTGCCACATAACACTCCAGATTTAATAATTTTTAAGAAAACAAAAATGTCTGGCTAGTAAAGGCTGCAGTTCCTAGAGGGAATGCAATGGGAGAGGAGGGGAGGGGAGAGGAGAGGAGAGGAGAGGAGAGGAGAGAGGAGAGGAGAGGGAAGAGAAGGCCACAAAATACAAAGATCTGCAAAAAGAATGACTGCGGTAAAGGAAAGAAAACAGTACTAATAGCAATAGGCACTTTGAGTGCAATCCTAAAACATCTGGAGTGTCACTTGAATACCATTGGCTTTGTCAAAATCACCACCAGTCAATTGTAAAGGGCAGCTTTACTTGGAACAGCTTACATTCTGCAGCAATACTTTTAACACTATCAACAACATAATCTGCCTATTCAAGGTCCTTGCGAAGGCCTTGATAACTGGATAAAAATGCCACATCCAGTCTAAAAACATGGCTAACTATATAACTAGCAATCATAATATATTAAATTTATATGCCACTTGAACCCAGAGCGGTCTAAGCAGTTTACAATTGTAAAAAATAAAGAATATTACAGAAATTACTGACCTATACTTGGTGGATGGTCTCAGGGCTCTGTCCTCTCTCCTCTGCTATTTAACAGCTACATAAACCCACTGACTGAGGTGAGTTTGGGATGGAATACGGATGGGATGGCATTGCCCCAGACAGGCCTGGTGTGCTTTCTGGGGGTCCTCCTAGAGACTCATGGCTCCTGATCAAAGAGCAGGTAGCGACTATAACTAGGAGAGCCTTTGCACAGCTCCAGCTGGTGCGCCAATTGCACCCATTCCAGGACCAGAAGGCCCTTCTCATTATCATGCAAACCCTTGTTACCAGTCATTTAGATTACTGCAATGAGCTCTACATGGGGCTTCCCTGGAAGAGTATTTGAAAACTTCAAATGGTGTAGAATGCAGCTGCACGGGTAGTAAATAGTGTTAGATACATGGCACCTGTAACATCACTATTACTGGATCTGCATTGGTTACTGGTAATAGTGATGTTACACTGGGGGAAATTCAAAGTGCTGGTTGTTACCTTTAAAGCCCTACATAGCTTGGGACCTGTGGGACCTGTGGGACCATCGATCCACCAGATTGGACATGCTGCAGATCCCATAAACCAGAGTATTGACTGGGGGGAACTAGAAGTTGGCCCTTCTCTGTGTATCCTCTGCTTTATGGAATATTCTCCCCTCAGAGGTTAGAATGACCTGGAGCGTTCAGATTGTTAAGGGTCTTGTTCCTTGGTTTTACTGTTAGTTGGTTAGCTATCTTGTGTTTATTTTTGGATGTTTTTATTGTTTCTATTTGTCTCCACTGTTTTATAGTTTTAGAATTGTAAGCCACCCTGGCTGAAACAGGTGGCTATAGAAATTAAATAAATACATCATGAAAACAGCACAGAACAAAGGGACAATGATGATAAAGAGGGGCAATTGTCTTCTTCAAAGTCCTGGGCAAAGTGACAGCTTTGAAAGTAAGCCCTTTCAAAATCCCAGTAAGGTGGGAACTGTTTGAATTTCAGGGGCAACCTCAATCTAGAAGGCAGGCACTGCTAGAGAGAAGGTGTGTTTCCAGGGTCTCAATAAGTGGCATTATTTAATCAATGTAATCCGGAGTGCACCAACCCTATAATAAAAATACAATTTTATCTAAACCTGCTAAGTCCATACAACAAATGAAACAAAGTCAAAAGGAGGCTGTCTTCACACAACATACTTTCCTTAATCATTATATTTTGATCAACTATTTTTGGCTGAGTTCACACTATACAATGAAGCCATTAACAAAGTATATTTGCTGGGTTCACAAAACATGTTAAATCAGAATGAAATAAACCATATAAGGATATTATGTCAGCTCAGTTTTAAACTCATTAAAAGTTATCTGAGATATAAGAAAAACTCAGCTCCCTCCATACATTATGTCTGTGAAGAAAGTCCATGTGATCAAAGCTATTCTTCCCTGATCTTCAATGACATTCCATATCTTTGGAATGAATACTTTAGGAAGAAAAATCATTTATATAGTTTTCCCTGTAAAAATCAGGATTCCAAATTCTTTTTATTTATTTATTTTATTTATTTTGTGACATTTATATACCGCCTCACAGTGCAAGCACTCTCTAAGCGGTTTACATCAGTAAGCAATGTATATTTTATATTGCCCCCAACAATCTGGGTCCTCATTTTACCTACCTCGGAAGCAGGGGCGGGTTGCTCGCTTACCTTGCTGCTGGAGCTATGCACGCACATCTCCATGCTTCGGGGGGGGCGCGCGTTACGTGCGCACCCCCCTCACGTGATTTTGCTTCTGCACATTCGTGGAAGCAAAATCGCACCGAAATCTCATGAGGGGACACGCGCGCGAGAGAGATTTTGGCGCAATTTTGCTTCCACGCATGTGCGTAGGCAAAATCTCACTGAAATCTCTCGCGCACGGGTGTCCCCTCGCGAGATTTCGGTGCGATTTTGCTTCCGCGCATGCGCAGAAGCAAAATTGCCCGAAAATCACTGAAAAAAAATGGCGACATGCCGGTTGGACTGGCAGAGAGGGCTCCGGAGCGGTTGCAAAATCCGCCGCTCCCTACCGGAGCTGCATACCGGGGAGCTCCGGTAGGAACCCACCTCTGCTCGGAAGGATGGAAGGCTGAGTCAACCTTGAGCCGGTGAAATTTGAACCGCTAACCTGCGGATCAGTGTCAGCTAAAGTGGCCTGCAGTACCTGCCTCTAACCGCTGCGCCACCTTGGCTCTTTTACTCAGTATGTGCTGTTCATCATAGCAGTAACCGAGTTAGAGGTCTATGTCATGTTAAATATATATTGTGTGTGGCTGCCTTTCAATTTTTTGTTCCAGAATAAGCACAGAATATCTAATCTAAATTAGTATCATAGCATGCAGAGAAATGTTTATTTTTCCTCTTCCAGCTGTGAACACCATCTGAAAATTGGCTATGTTGGATAAAGGTTACCGATAATAAATCACTCATTGGAGGATTTTTCCTATTAATAATTGCCACATGCCTGTGATTTGGAAGGATTACGAAAGGGGAGAAAAGTACTAAGCCTCCCTGAAAGAAAGCAGACAAAATGCTGTGAACTGCAACTAAGAGTGATAAAATCTTAATCTTCCTCTTGAGAAAGCAGAAAATGAGAATGCTGAATTCATACTATAGTCAAATTTACCTTTCTTTTGCATTGCTTTAATGAAACAAAGAAAAAAGAACAAGTAAAAACAAAATAATGCTCCTCCCCCAGGATAAACCCCCTAAAACAGATGTAACAGAATAAAATACATTCTGTATGTTTGAAAAAATAATGCATCTCACTCGTTAAAAAACAAATTAAATCTTGTTCACTCAGAAACATATTATCCAAGTGAATCTGTGGTATCATGCATGTAAATCCATTTCCAAAAACAGTTTTTGCAACAATCCAAGCTAAAAATATCCAGAATTCTTTGATAGAAAAAAGCTACAGTTTGTTAAAACTATTATTTAACAAAACTCACATTTTAACTTTTCTTCAAATGTTGTGTGGTATTTTTTTCCCAACTAAAATACAGAGGACAAGACCAAATCGTATCTTCAAATTTATTGTTTTCACAAGCGTAGAAAAATAGATGACTAGCTCTTTTTAAACATTCATTGAGAAGTCCAATAAACTTGATTTAGTACATCTTAACACTCTGAGGGGAAAAAACTTTAAAAAAAACTTGAGACCATTGATTTGCTAGACCTGAAAGCCTCAATTTTTCTATTCCAAATTAACAATATTTATTATTGTAAGGTTCTTCAATTGTCAAGAAAACTGAATGGTTTGTCCTGATTCTAAAAACAAACAAACAAACATTGAAGAGTCATGAGTTTTAAGGGCCATTGGTGCATCTGGTCCAAAGTAGAATGTTATGTTTTAGTCAGATAAATTTGCTTACAATATGGCTGCAAAAATCTAGAAAACAAAAGGACAGTAGGTTAGAACTTTCTGGGTTTCTAAATTTTTGCAGTCCAAATATGATAACTATTTTTTTTGTCATCCTAGTGGTGGTGAGCTGTTGTGGTGCAGTGGTTAGAATGCAATATTGCAGGCGTTTAATCCTGACCGGCTCAAGGTTGACTCAACCTTCCATCCTTCCAAGGTGGGTAATATGAGGGCCCGGATTATTGGAATATGTTGACTCTGTAAACCGCTTAGAGAGGGCTGTGAAGCATTATGAAGTGGTATATAAGTCTAAGTGCTAAGTGCTAGTGTTTTTTTACAGGTACAAGGTCCCTCTTTGGGGGCATCAACTAAGCATTGATCCACTGTGGCAGGAATTGACCAACTGGGTTGTCATCTGAGCCTGACATCAAGATGATAACTTTATATTGTAGCACTTATTCCTAACACCTCAAAGGAAGAGTTCTTTTGTTGATTTTTAACCTTGTCTGATCAAGATTTTCTAACCCACAGTGGATTCTCAATGTAATAACAGAACAATGAGCACAGTCCTCCTTAGACAAGTCTTTCTCATGACTGCAGAAATATTTACCCTGTTTCCCCCAAAATAAGACATCCCCTGATAATAAGCCCAATCGGGCTTTTGAGTGCATGGCAATAAGGCCAAGCGCTTATTTCAGGGTTCAAAAAAATATAAGGCAGGGTCTTATTTTCGGGGAAACACGGTACTATGTGCTAATAAGGATGCTATTTTAATAACTCTTATATTAATAGAAATTTGATGTGCAACTGTTATTGACTGATGCTTAACTTTATATTATAAAAAAACCAAAACCCTGCCATTTCTGCCTTTAAAGCTCCCCTTAAGGATCTAGAGAGCTACATTGGATGTCTACTCCTGAACGCCATAAATTATATTCTAAACATATTATAAAATGTATGTGTTTGGTAGTACCTACCACAGCTGACTAATAACAGATTTGAAGAATTCTTAGTATAGAATGACTACCAAAATAATTGGCTTTCTACTTTTTAAATGGTATCAAGGCATCTCTCTCTCTCTCTCTCTCTCTCTCTCTCTCTCTCTCTCTCACACACACACACACACACACACACACACACACACACGCACGCACGCACGCACACACACACACACACACACACACACACACTATTATTCCAACCCACCTCCCCGCCCCCACCTGTTAATAACTACCTTCTGCATTATCTCTCTGGTGTCTTGCAGTTAATTGCTTTGTTCTCTAGCTTGCAGTAATTAAAGAACACTGAAATACACCCTGAGATTTGCCTATTTCTTCCCTCACCCCTGTTTTTTCTGACTGAATTGGGCAAGTGCAAAATTGAATCCACCAACAAATTCTTTAAGTGTTCAGGAATTCCAAGTGCCTCCTAGTTTTAGTTATGTACCTTCCCAACTGAATCCCCTGAATGACTCTGGGTGCCCTATTGCACCTGGTTCCTGTCCTGTTAAATTCCTTCTTCAGTATTTACATAGGCCCAATTTCTCTCTGGGGATATGCTTGTAAAAAAAGAAAACCACACATTGTCCCTGAGTAACCTCATTAAATCTCATAGGTTTGCCTATTATATATCCCCAGAGAAAGGATAAGTATTCCCAGATTACAGTATAAGTGTATGTAAATGCAATCAGATGCACTATTATTCTGAGATAAGTGCCTATATATATATATATATATATATATATATATATATATATATATATATATATATATATATATATATATATATATATATATATATATATATATATATATATATATATATTCCACTATATCTATATTTTGCTATATACATATATACATATAAAAGGGGAAAAAACAGACCCAGGAAACTACAGACCAATCAACCTAACATTAATACCCGGGACGATACTGAAAAAGATAATAAAAAAACAGATCTGCAAATATCTAGAAACAAATAAAGTAGTAGCTAGAAGTCAGCACAGGTTTATTAAAAACAGATCATGCCAACCCAACTCATTTCATTTAAGTTTGTTCCTTACAAAGTCTGGGTGGAACTTGTAGCTGCGGGATGGAAACTATATAGAAGATGGGATTATAGAGGAAAACAGTTTAATGCTTGCATAAGATACTTACAGTACATGCATACAGTACTGTTGTGATATATTTGCATAGGAGTCGGTAATTTGAAACTCATCCCAGATATTTTGCTTTCAGTGGATAAACCACAGAGTCCAGAATAAATATTGATAGATCCATTTAGATAAGTTCATTGAAAACTCATACACTGATACATTGAAGTCACACATTGTACCACACAAAATTGTTTTAACAATGTGTGAATTCTTACATGTGCTAAATCATAAGTCATGGTTTGCAAACTATAAAATTGACACAGACAACATTCGATGTCAAACCCAAACAAACATGCAGTTGAATGCAATGTGAATATAACCAACAAAAAGAGAGACTGTCTTATTCTTGGCTGAGTCCCATATTTGATTATAACACACTATTAGCCCTAGGACTACTCTTCTCTCATTAAGAATGTAAGAGCCAGCCTTTTGTTTGTGTTTAAGCACACATCTATGTTGCATTTATTCCCAGTCATAATGAAAACTTTTGGGAAGCTGACTGAAAGCAAAGTTCTTTATTTAGAATGATGGATGGTGAACTTAGATTTAGCACAGAAGGTATTGCTCATTTGATTTTAAGGCTTATTTTTAAAAAAAGAATTATCAATAACTCTTTATTCATGTTTACCTTTTTTAAAAATGATTTTTATTAATTTTTCCTTTAAAAAAACAAACATACATACAACATTAAAACATACAAATACATACATAAAATAAACCAAAAACATACATTGATTAACATTCTTGCAACCTTTCCGTTTCAGTGTTATATATTTTTCATTTCTATCCCTCTACACCAGTGGTTCCCAACCTTTCTAATGCCACGACCCCTTAATATAGTTCCTCATGTTGTGGTGACCCCCAACCATAAAATTATTTTTGTTGCTACTTCATAACTCTAATTTTGCTACTGTTATGAATCGTAATGTAAATATCTAATATGCAGGATGTATTTTCATTGTTACAAATTGAACATAATTAAAGCATGGCGATTAATCACAAAAACAATATGTAATTATGCCAGATCAGAAATTCTCGGGTCAGTCTTTGCAAGAACACAAGGAATATCATCTTCCACAACAAGTCTACTTCTGTATTTAGACTTGATAACCAACAAGTGTACAGCAATATTTCTCAATCTCAGCAACTTTTAAGGTGCCTGGACTTCAACTCCCAGAATTCAAAGCAAAGCTGGCCCCTTAGCTGATGCCGTCAAAGCTCGGCCGCCAGGCATCACAAACGCCTCTCACCGAATGGCACCTCTCCCGACCAATCGGAGGACTTGGGCGAGTTGAGTCGATATGGCCAGGCTTGTGGCAGTGTGGAGGGAGCTGAGGATGCCGGGGCGACCCCTGGGAAATGGTCGTTCGACCCCCAAAGGGGTCCCGACCCCCAGGTTGGGAACCACTGCTCTACACATTTTTATATATCTATTTACAAATCCCAGTTGTTTCTTTAACAATGTTAGTCTGTTGTATGTTAGGTTCTATAGATAGTATTTCATGGCGGTAGAATACTTTGTAATCATATTACCGGTAGTCCTCGACTTATGACCACAATTGAGCCCCAAATTTCTATTGCTAAGCAAGGCAATTGTTAAGTGAGTTTTGCCTCATTTTATAGCAATAACAATAGCATTTTAGGCTTATATGCTACCCCATAATGCTTTAGAGCACTCTCTGGATGGTTTACAATGTAAGCATTATTTGCATCTTGTCCCCAACAATCTGAGTCCTCATTTTACCAACCTCAGAAGAATGGAAGACTGAGTCAACCTTCAGTCCCATCAGGATCTAACTCCAGGCTGCGGGCAGAGTTTGCTTGCAACACTGCACTTTTTAACCACTGCGCCACCAAGGCTCCTTATGACCTTTTTGCCACAGTTGTTAAGTGAATCAATCAGTCATTAAGTGAATCTGGCTTCCCCCCATTGACTTTGCTTGTCAGAAGCAGGGACCATATGATATGTCCCTGGGATAGTGCTATTATCATAAATACATGTTAGTTGCCAAGCACCTGAATTTTGATCATGTGACCTTGGGGAAGCTGCAATGGTTGTAAGTGAGAAAACTGATAATAAGTCACTTATTTTAGTGCCATTGTATCTTCCCGCAGTCATTAAATGAATGGTTGTAAGCAGTAGTGGGTTCTAAATTCTGTTGCTACCGGTTCGCGCGCGCGCAACACTTCTGTGTATGCGCAGAAGCGTTCCGGGCAGGTGGGCGGAGCCTCCCTCCACCGCCGCTACCGGTTTGCAGAACTGAGCCGAACCGGGAGCAACCCACCGCTGGTTGTAAGTCAAGGATTATCTGTAGGGGATTGTTATGGATTTTTTGTATGTAGCTGGATATACTGTAATCTGGTATTACACTGAAATTACATGGATAGTCTCACAAAAACTTTCCACATCTTGGTGGATTACAACTTCTATCCCAGTTATCCAGTTGTGTTTTACTTTTATAGCTAAAGTGCATCAGATTGAAGAAAGCTGCATTACAACTAGAACAGCATAGTATTGTTGTTAAAATACAGATAGTCCTCACATAACACACTCTTGTTCAATAATTGAAGTTAACATGATGTGGAACAAGGGGTACTTATAACAAGTCCTTTTAGTTGCATTGTAGATTCCTTATGGTCACATGATCACAATTTTGGCATTTGGTAATTGGCTTGCTATTATGACTTTGCAGCACCCTGCGGTTACATGATCTCACTTTTGGGACATTCACTACTGGCTTCCAACAAGCAAAGTCTATGGGGAAGCCGACAGGTTACAAAGAGTGATCATGTGACCATAGAATGGTGTACCTGTATGAGGTTAGACTGATGATGGCAACCGGGATTGCTGGAACTGCTGTTGTAATTTGACTTGGTCATGTGACATCCTGCCTTACTAAGCAACATCCTGTTGCTTAGTAATAAAGTTCCTAGTCCCAGTTACTGTCCGCAAATAAGGACTACCTGTAATGAAACAGTCTAAAATTTCCTCACAGCATGAATGCTTATTATTGCCTGAAAAAGTACTATATGATTAAATATATTATTGTTTGGATAGTTCCTTTACTTTTTAGCTTATACATATGGCCCAGTTTGGAGGAATGGAAATCTTTGCGACATACAAAAGCATACTTGAATTACAGTATATTATTTTTAGTAGCATGGACTACTAAAAAGAGAAAATAAGTTGATAGCATCTGCTTTTTACCAGTGAGATTTTCCCCCTCCCCTATTATTCAGTACTATTCCATCAAGGTTATGGAAACGTTTAAATGAATGTAGTCATATTCAGACAACTATTTTAGCAGAGAAAGTAATTAAGAGAACGTGGACTGATTTTGATGACTACATTTTAAACTGTGCATCCCATATTCAAGATGACATATCATTACTTAAAATACTTGCTTTGTTGTAATGTTTTTGTTCTTTTTGTTATTGTTATCATTTATTAAATTTATATGCTGCTCATCCCACTGTCAGGTGACTCTTGGGCGGCCTATAATATCAGCCATGATGGTGCAGTGGTTAAAGTGCAGTATTGCAGTCAAACTCTGCTCAAAGCCTGGAGTTTGATCTTGATGGGGCTTAAGGTTGCCTTTCATTCTTCTGAAGTTGATAAAACGAGGACCCAGATTCTTGGGGACAATATGGTAACATTGTAAAGTACCCAGAGAGTGCTGTAAAGTGCTATATAAGCCTAAACGCTATTTGTATTGCTATCATAAAAGCAGAAGTGCAAAACATTAGTAAAAAATTCACAGAAATTACATAGTGATGTAGGAAGTTAGCACCCACCCCTCTCCTAGGAAATGAGATATCCTAGGAGATATTAAAATGTAGGAAATATTCTGTGGAAACATCTGGAAACATGCTTTTTAAACAGACAAAAGACTCCTCTTGGAAACCCCCACCCCTGCTAAGCTCACACATTCCTCTCACCTGGCTGAAAGTCTTCTGCATAACAAAACCATAATAGGATTTGCCCAAGGCCCTTCCATTTCAGCCAAAGCTGGATTAGACAAAAGCCAAGAGCCACCCCAGCATGCCCCTGGGGGGTCTGAGAGCCAATGGGATACATTTCTATACAGGAAAAGGAAATCTAAGAGGTGGGACCCAACTTAGACTATAAAAACCAGGAACTCAGCATTCCTCTTTCTCTTTTTTCTCTTCACCACACAACCATGTAAGTTACCTTTTCTGTACAGGGGCTCCTGCCAGGTGCTCCTGTCCACCATTAAACCTTCTTTCCAAGCAACCTTCATGAATCCAGTGTCTTTTTCCCCACTTGGAACTGAACCTAAAAGGATATTTCCTTATAACAGTGAGGAACCAGAATTCAATGGGGTGAGGTCTTCCTAGACCAGAAGTCTTCAAACTTGGCAACTTTAAGACTTGTGGACTTCAACTCCCAGAATTCTCCAGCCAGCTGGCTGGAGAATTCTGGGAGTTGAAGTCCACAAGTCTTAAAGTTGCCAAGTTTGGGGACCCCTGTCCTAGGCCACTAAACACCTCCAGCATAGAATGCCCTCATTGAGGCCCCACGCCATTCAGGCAGAGACAGATTTAGGCTCTTTCAGAAGATGGAGAGGATGGGGATTGATCTCACCTAGAGGGGCACGATGTTCCAGCATTTGGTATTTTAGAAGTACTTGTACTTTAATTTCAATTTCCAATAGATGTACCTGGGAATTACTCTAGCAAAATTGTTGTATATTTTTCTGAGGTTCTACACTGAATGTTATCTTTACTGCTGTCATCATTGTGTTAAAATACATCAAATGTTCTGGACAACCATTTAAAAGACTCGGAAAATATTTGCTCAACAGAATTTTAAGATGAATATTGAAGAAAACAAATAATTTGCTTCATTTCATGAGATCAGGACATCTGGGGTGTATTCATAATATGCAGGCTTTCACAAAAAAATAATCTTAGGCTGAGAGATAAAGAATATGACTTCATTCATGCAGATGCATCAGAATTTTGTTGCAGGATGAGGTGTGAAATGTAGACATATGGGTGTGCAATGATATGGGGAGGGGAGGGGGGGGGAAATGCCTGTAGGTCTCTCATTTGTTATTAACAGATCTGGAATCTCAAGCATATTACAACACAATGCTATCATTTCAGACAAGAACAGCTTTCAGAAATGTTTTTTGGGTAAGCCCAACCAGGAATGTTCGTTATCTCTATGACCAAGAAGTAAGACGGGTTCCCTTTCTTTCTAACCTTTGTTTTGTTCCCTTCTTTTGAAATTTACAGTAGAATCCCAATAGGATTTGAAGACAAGATAATAAACAATTGTCAAGCAACTAATTTTATGTTGTGAAATAAAAGATTCGGATCAAGATTTTGCAAAATGCAAAGGAATGAGCTGAACAATGAGTAACATGTTTATCAAGGTAGCTACTTAATAACAGATTGGATCAGGGGTGAAATCCAGCAGGTTCTGACAGGTTCTGGAGAACCAGTAGCGGAAATTTTGAGTAGTTTGGAGAACTGGTAGCGGAAATTTTGAGTTCGGAGAACCAGCAAATACATCCTCTGGCTGGCCCCAGAGTGGGGTGGGAATGGAGATTTTGCAATATCCTTCCCCTGGAGTGGGGTGGGAATGGAGATTTTTGCAGTATTCTTTCCCTGCCATGCCCACCAAGCCACACCACGCCCGCCAAGCCAAGCCCACAGAACCGGTAGTAAAAAAAATTGGATTTCACCACTGGATTGGATTATAACATTTTACTGCTGGATTGCTTCTATGGAAAGAGCAGGACTTCCATAAGATTTGCAGAAACATCTTTGCTCTGATATAAATAGCAAAATACATTTTAAAGGAATCATTCATTAGTAGGCATCTTTTTAATAAAATGAGATGCACATATAAAAACAATCCGTCCAGCTCTATCACTTCTTGCTTTAATACTAAATATTTATTTTGTGAAGGAGAGAGTGCAAAAACATGTGATCAATGGAGGGAAAATAATTTATGTAGATGGAAAAACTTAATTATTACTAAGACAAAGATGAAATCCTCTGAGACTTTGTCTTTGGGATGGCCAGAACCATCTTACTGGTTTCAATATTTACAAATAGTGAAGTCCAAAAGAATTACAAAAATAAGATGAAGTACTAGAACAGTGATGGCGAACCTTTTTTTCCTCGGGTGCCGAAATAGTGCGCGCATGCGCTATCGCACGCGTGTGTGTGCCCACACCCATAATTCAAAGCCCCCCACTTGCCCCACCCCCCTGCGCATGCGTGCGTGACCCCCGCACACCCCCATTTCCCGACTTCCAGTGGGACAAGTAGGCCCGTTTTTTGTCCTCCCCAGGCTCCAGAGGCTTTCTTGGAGCTCGGAAAGGGTGAAAATGCTCCCCCCGCCACCCCAGAGGCCCTCCGGAGGCCGAAATCAGCCTCCCAGAGCCTCCACGCGAGCCAAAAATCAGCTGGCGGGCACGCACATGCGCACTGGAGCTGAACTAGGGCAACGGTTCGCGTGCCGGCAGATATGGCTCCGCGTGCCACCTGTGGCACCCATGCCATAGGTTCGCCATCACTGTACTAGAAGATCTGGCTGAATTCAAAAATCACACAAAATTTTATTTGGAAATCCAGATACAGTGCCACAATATAAATGCTGCTATTATTCCACCAGTGAATATATGTTAATAGGACAGGGACACAATTATGGTAAATTCTATTGTATCCTTTTAGTTCAACAGTGGAACTTTAGGCAGACTTGGACCAAGAGAAAGTCTAAAAGAAAGCTGCTCCTATGAAGGGGACATAGGGCATGGTCCATATCATTGCTCTCCTTTCAAGAGAAACACTGGACTGGATGTAAGTTTTATTCCCTAAAACCAATGAGGTAACTCCACCAAAGGTAAATAAAGTTGCATTGGTTTATTGAGTCTCCTTTAAGTTATAGTTCTAATCCATAACTCAGTAACTCAGTGTGGTATATCTTCCTGGCATTATACAATACACAGGTATCTCAAAAGAGAGAAATAAAGGATTGTAATGCTTGGTTTTGAAATTTAATAAAGATATTTCTAAAAGGAGAGAGAGAAATAAAGTACTTTATACAAATGTCATATAAGGTTTTAAAAATATCCCCTGGGACCTTGAAATGTTCTTGGGAGCTAACGATAAGCCTATTACCCTGCCTAATATTCTTATAAAAGAATGAGCTAGTTAAAGCTAGGGCATAATTCCACCAGTTAAAGAACAACACCAAGAGTAGCATACAGGATTTGAGATTAGTTATTTCGAAACTGCAGTTGTTGAATCAGGAGAATATTTGCAAATGATTTTTACTGAGCTTGATTCAGCCAAGATGCTAAATTAGTCCTCTCCATAGTTCCATAGGAAATATGTTAGACTAGAAGGCATGGAAGAAGGAAAATTGCCTCTCTTTGGATCAAGGTACTGTTTCTTTAAGAGACCATACTTCAGCCAGAGTATTGTAATGAAGAAATTGTGCTTTGAATGGGGAGTTTTACATACCTAGAATGTATTTTTTGTCCACACATATTGTGCACTTGGAGCTATCTGAGGTACTGAAAACAACTAGAATATATTTGTGCCTCTTGAGAAAAAGTATATTTGCTCTTAAGCCATATGGTCACCAAACAATGAATGGACATAAATTGTTTATAACCGTAAAGATTTTACTACTGCAGGCACTAATATTATGAAGCATCTTTCCACAGATGCTCACATCAGTAGCCAAGTACAAGTCTTCTCCCTGTCCCATTACAGAAGTTAGCCCATTCCTGTTAGATGCAGACTTATAAAGAGGTATGGCATTAAAATCATCTTGTCAGGTGTAATTTGAACATATCCACAACAGGCTTTTACTAGAGCTTTGACCTACATGGAATGAAAGTTGTTGGATAAAGTGATCATTAGATTTTAATGGGAGATGATCTCCCAGGGTTCTTTCTAGATTTTTGTTGATCCCTAAAAAGAAAAACAATTCCCAGCTTCTAAGTCATGCCACAGAATATGCAATTTCTCGTTTCTTTGTGTCTGCTTAGTGTAGTTTAAATTGGATGAAACACATCAACTATGGCTTGTGTCAGTTGCACTTTAAGGCTAGGTAGAGGTGATTAAAATGTATTGCCTATAATATTCTATCTAATTCCCTTTCTTATGTTCACTGCTCTTATATCCACTAGCCTGTGTGCTTTGAGTTGATGTGAGTTATATGACAAAGTGATATTACTACATGTGATAAAGAGACATAAGGGATCATTATGTATCAAGATGAAATTACTTTTGCAAAATAATACATAGTTTAAATGTAAAGGATGTAGATATATTCTTAAATAAAAATATTCTTAGAAGAACCCAAATCACATATTTGGATCTATATACAAATTTCACACACTAGTGTGGCTGAAGATACACTAGAGTTCCCCATGGAACACTTTTAAAAAATAAGAAACACAAAAACAAATATACTGTATCTGGTATTTCTTTTAATCTGTGTAAATTGGTCATTGCAGATCTAACAAAACAATTGCAATTAAACAATTATTTGGACACTGTTTTAATCTTCAGCTGTGCCTCATCTGGAGTTAAGAGGAAAAATAATAATGTCAAACTCTCCATTTTGGAAGCTAATAAATAGAATCATTAATTCAGCACCCTGTTGCCTATTTTTTTGTGGTGAACTCTGTGTGCTTTGCCCTTGCCCTTTATTTAGGCCTTACATAATACTTGCTCCACTGCTTTCTGCTTTGATACTCTTTGTAATAATGAAATTCAGCCAGCTAAACTGAATTTAGCGGGGCCTTACCAAAAAAAAAAGGAAATGCATGCATACTGTTCTTGAAAACTCAGTTTGCCAGGTTGGAAATATGTGTAGGGAAAGATATAAAATTATAATATAATTATTACTATTAAAATGTAAACTACAAAAAATGAGAGCCAGTTTGATGTAGTGGTTAAAGCACAAGGCTACAAAGCAGGAGACCATGAGTTTAAGGCCAGCCTTAGCCATGAAAGCCAGCTGGATGACTTTGGGCCAGTCATCCTCTCTCAGCTCACCTCACCTCCCAGGATTGTTGTTGTGGGGAAAGTACAGGGATGAAGATGTGTGGGATATGTTCATCACCTTGACTTATTTGTAAAAATAATAAAGGCAGGATAGATGATAGATAGATAGATAGATAGATAGATAGATAGATAGATAGATAGATAGATAGATAGATAGATAGATAGATAGATAGATGTGGCACAGCGGTTAGAGGCAGTACTGCAGGCCACTTTAGCTGACTGTGATCCGCAGGTCAGCGGTTCAAATCTCACCGGCTCAAGATTGACTCAGCCTTCCATCCTTCCCAGGTAGGTAAAATGAGGACCCAGATTGTTGGGGGCAATATAAATATACATTGCTTACTGGTGTAAACCGCTTAGAGAGTGCTTGCACTTTGAGGCGGTATATACCATAAGTCTCACTAATAGATAGATAGATAGATAGATAGATAGATAGATAGATAGATAGATAGATAGATAGATAGATAGATAGATAGATAGATAGATAGATAGATAGATTATAGTTAAATAAATTTGGCTCTTGTCTTTGTTTCTATTCATTGTACAGCTTTTTGTTATGAACATAAAGTGAACATGAGTGATAGCAGCTTAGAAATAAAGTTGATATTAATGCTGATATTATAGAAGTTGCTACATATGCAGAAGTGCAATGAGGGATACACCTTGTCAAACAGCTGTGTGTATAATATTACTGAAAGAGCATTCAAATTTACATGGCTCATTCATGTACAGTTGTATTGTCTTGCCTTAGATCTCCTCCCTCCACCAGCTGATTAAAACTATTCCCAGGATTATTGTGCATATTTCTATAGAGAAGTAGCTTTAGGTTCAGTGGGAGTAAGTCGTTTAATGAAAGAATGCAATATTTACCTAAATATTCAATATCCAAGGTCATCTTATTCAAGAAATTCCCACTTTTGGCAGTGTTAGGTAGGGCTGCATCCCAGCTCCATTATTGTTTAAGTGATACATTACCACACTGATTGCTAACCTGGACAATTTAGGCTACCATCCACCAAAATGTAAACATTGGAATACTTCTACATATGGATAGTATAGTATTCTCTCTCAAACTTTGGTAGGTTTGAGAAGACATTATATATTTTTGCTTCCTAATGTGATAAACATTTTTTAAGATCAATTATGATAAAACTAAACTAACGGTATTTACAAAAAGACCAAGGATGCAAAACACTAAATGGGCATAGTAATTTATTAACAGATTCCTTGGGATGGTCTTCCAGGAATCAAATAGAACAAATGAATCTAAATAAGCATTTATTTTATAATTCCAAGTTTGTCCTATCTGCAATAAAAATCTTGTCAGCAGAAGTTATAGTGTAGCTATTTTAGGTGATACAACTCAACATATTCATTAACTTCTTAAAGAATGAGTTCATTCCTACAAAATACACTTGAAGTGTTTTGATGCGTACCCAAAACTGCTTTTCATAGCTTAGTCCATAGGAATCAATTTGGACCCCACCCCCCATTTTACAAGTATAGGAATGAAAAATAATTCTGGAGAGAGAGAAGTTTCCCCGAAGATGGGTTCCAGCATGAGTCCAAAAACTTGGAAGAATAAACCTCTGATCCCGGTGACCAACTCAAATTGGATCCAGCAGCATTATCCTGAGACATTATCATGTATATTTGCCTTCATTCGTGAAAGATAATTAACATTTTTCAAAATGAAGAACTTTGGTGGGAACTTCTAGACAAGTGTCTAAGGCAGTGTTTCCCAACCTTGACAAGTTGAAGATGTCTGGACTTCAACTCCCAGAATTCCCCGAATGCTGGCTGGGGAATTCTGGGAGTTGAAGTCCAGACATCTTCAACTTGCCAAGGTTGGGAAACACTGGTCTAAGGCATTAAGGGAGGGTCAGATCTAGCTGTCTTAAGTTTTGTGTAGTGAGTCCATGCCAATTCCATGCTTTCAGCCAGGTTGTTTGCTCTCCACTATCCAATTAATTTCATTTTTAATTATGAATGCTTCTGCTATGTACAGATGAGAGCAACACATATAGCTGTTTATTCATATGCTAGCTTACAGTACATAACTATAGGTACTCCCTGACTTACAATAGTTCGCTTAGTGACTGTTTGAAGTTACAATGACACTGAAAAAAGTGACTTACGACCATTTTTCACACTTATGACCATTGCAGAACTCCCATTGTCACATGATTTACATTTGGATGCTTGACAACTGACTCAACTTGACAACTTATGATAGTAGCAGTGTGATTATCTTTTGCAATCTTCTGACAAGCAAAGCAAATGGGAAAGCCAGAGTCACTTAAAAATCAGGGGTCTCCAACCTTGGCAACTTTAAGACTTGTGGACTTCAACACCCAAATTCTGGGAGTTGAAGTGAAGTCCACAAGTCTTAAAGTTGCCAAGGTTGGAGACCCCTGAAATTACATTAGTGTTACTAATTTAACAACTGCAGTGATTCACTTAACAAATGTGCCAAGAAAAATCGTAAAATGGGGCAAAACTCACTTAACAGATTTCTCCCTTAGCAACATAAATTTTGGGCTCAATTGTGGTCCTTAGTTGCGAACTACCTGTATATAAATTGTTTCTAAGAGATGCATTTCAATATTTAGGAAAAAAGAAAACCAGGAATTTGAACAGAAATTGAATATGCTGGGCTTGTGGATTGTTTTAAAACAAAATTATACTTTTTCTTGCATACATTTTGTCTATGTGCTTAAGTCATGCAATTTAAATATAATTATTTTATATTATATTAAATATAATTTAATTTTGTGTACATTTACATTTAATTCCCTTCTCACCCTTATGGACGATACGTTTCTTCTTTAATGTCAGCTCTTTTACCTGAGGGCTTGAAATTTGAGGGTTCTGTGAAGTGTCTTTGTTGTTGCTGTTAGTCACAAAGTCGTGTCCAACCCATCGTGACCCTATGGACAACGTTCCTCCAGGCCTTCCTGTCCTCTACCATCCCCCAGAGTCCATTTAAGCTCACGCCGACTGCTTCAGTGACTCCATCCAGCCACCTCATTCTCTGACGTCCCCTTCTTCTTTTGCCCTCAATCTTTCCCAGCATTAGGCTCTTCTCCAGCGAGTCCTTCCTTCTCATTAGGTGGCCAAAGTATTTGAGTTTCATCTTCAGGATCTGGCCTTCTAAAAGAACAGTCAGGGTTGATCTCCTCTAGGACCGACCGGTTTGATCATCTTGCAGTCCAAGGGTCTCGCAGGAGTCTTCTCCAGCACCATAGTTCAAAGGCCTCAATTCTTTGGCGCTCAGCCTTTCTTATGGTCCAACTTTCACAGTCATACATCGTAACTGGGAAAACCATAGCCTTGACTATATGCACTTTTGTTGGCAGGGTGATGAAGTGTCTTACCTGTCCCTAACATTGCACTCTGATGTTGTTCCTGGGATCTGTTGGAGCCAACTCTCTCAGTGTAGGAGACACATCCCCGAGTGTCCCTATCATCACCGGGACCACTTTGGCTTTTACTTTCCACATCCTTTATAGTTCCTCCTTCAGACCCTGGTACTTCTCTAGCATCTTATACTGCTTCTTCCTGATATTGCTTGGCATCATTACATTTATCACTGTCTTCTGGTTCTTGTCTACTACCATGATGTCTGCTTGTTTGGCTAGTATGGAAGTCCCACAAGATCTTAGCCCTGTTATTCTCCTCAAACTTTTGTGCAATCTCCCATCTGAACTTGGGAGGGTCTAGCCCCATGATGGCGAACCTATAGCATGCGTGCCACAGGTGGCATGTGGAGGCCTCTCTGCCGGCACACCAGCCGTCACCCAGCTGAGCTCCACCGCGCATGCCCACGCCCGCCTCCCATTGGCCAGTTGATTTTCAGGTCTCTGCAGCGCTGTTGTTTAATCAAAATGCAGTTAAAACACTATACAAGCCATCAATAATATAACTATATCCAACAGGAACAGGAAGTGCCTCACAGGAGCAGACAGAGATAAATCCTAGAGAGGCAGGAAATGCATCACTGAAGAATGGAGATGAATGCTAGAGAGGAATAAAGCTGCATACAAGGCCAACATAACACCTGTAACAGTGTAGGCATGCGCAGGGGGGGGAGCACAGGGGGGGACACCCTTTCTTTGTCCCAGGAGGCTTCAGGAAGGCCTGCTAGGCCCAAAATGGGGTGCGGGGGAGGGGTGGGTGGCACGCGCATGTGCAGGGGGCCGGGGCGTGCATTGTATTATGGGCCTGGGCACATGCCCGCATGCTGTCCTGCACGTGCGCGCCCTATTGGCACGCGAGGACAAAAAGTTTTGCCATCACTGGTCTAACCCATACTGTGCAGATGTTCCTATACACAATACCAGTTACTCAGTTGTGGTGTTCAGTGTATGCTGTCCCTGCCTACATCTTACACCTTGCTAGTATGTGTTGGACTGTTTCTGAGGTCTCTCTGCATAATCTGCACCCAAGTTTCTGTCTACTGTGGTAGAGCGCTGCTTCTATGGATTTGGTCCTTAGTGCCTGTTTTTGTGCAGCTATAATAAGTGACTCAATGTTGTCTTTTAGTTGAGGCCTTTTCAACCACTAATAGGACTTCCCAATGTCTAGTCATCTCAGCAATCCATTGGTGGCACATCCCATGGAGGGTATTGTCTTGTCATAGCACTCCACTGCTTGATCTTACTCCCATGTTTACTGCTCTCTCGGGCATTATCTCAGCAGTTCATCTTTGGGTGCCATTTTACTGAAGTACTCCTGGAGTCCTGGATGCTCTGAGATTTGTTCAGGACAATGGCTTTGACGCACATCAGATTCCATGTGCCTTCTTTCCGGTTAGTGTACAGTCACTGGATGTTGACCTTGGGATGGAAACCTCTGTACATTGTGAGGAGCTTCCAGGTCTTCACACCAGCAGCTTCCATGTCCTGCTTTAGCAGGGTATCTGATGAATGTCACGGCATACCTACTGATGGTGTGGAACTTGTTCTTCCAACTGAGATGGCTCTTCAGGATCTGTCTTATCCTTTTGTGGTATTGGATGTTGCTGTCTTACTTGCCTCTTTATTGTTCCCATGTAACTATAGGATACCACGGTACTTATAACTGGTCTGTATGTTTGCTATGTGGCAGTTCTGCCCCATCAGTCTTAAGTACGTTCTCTCTGTAACTACCATTCGGGGAGCCATGGTGGCATAGTGTTTAGAATGCCAGCAGTTCGACTCTGACTGGTTCAAATTTAACTCAGTCTTCCATCCTTCCGAGGCTGGTAAAATGAAGACCCAAATTGTTGGGGGCAATATGCTGACTCTGTAAACCACTTAGAGAGGGTTGTAAAGCACAGTGAATTGATATATAAGTCTAAGTGCTATTGCTATCATTCAGCCATCCTTCTCCAGTCCAAATGACATGTCGATGTGCTCACTATAAATCCATGTCAGGGGGATCAGCTAGTCAGTGTCTTGTTTACTCCTAGCATACAGATTGATGTCATCCATATAGAGGAGGTGCTGATCATAGTCCCACTGTTGAACCTGTATCCATATTCAGTCCTTGTGGTTATCTGGCTGAGGGGTTGAAGCCAGGGGCGGGTTGAGTCTTCGGCAGTCCGTCGTGTGCATCACCATCTCTTTTAAAGAATTTTTGGGCTTTTTTGCTTCTGCGCATGCGTCAAAATCTTGCGAGGGGATGTGCGCGTGCGTGCAATTTCAGCGATATTTTGCTTCTGTGCATGCGCAGAAGCAAAATCTTGCTGAAATCTCTCTCTCGCGCGCGTTCCCTCGCAAGATTTCGGTGAGATTTTGCTTCTGCGCATGCGCAGAAGCAAAAAAGCCCAAAAATTCTTTAAAAAAGATGGCAATGCACGCGATGGACTGCCGAAGACGGCACTGGAGTGGTCGCGCGCAAATAGCGCCATCTGCTGGCCGCTACCGGAATGACAGAGTGGACCGCACCAGTAGGAACCCACCACTGTTTGAAGCCTATGCAGAACAGAAGTGGAAACAGTGCATGACTACTGTAGTATATGTTACAGTTGATGGCACTTGTTTGAGCTGTCTTGAGTTGCCTTCCAATGTTGTCTTCTATAGCCCCACTGAGTTCTTAAGGAAGGTCCTTAGGGTCTCTGTTTACTTTGTACAGGCTAGGCATTCATAGATCCAGGTCTGTGGCATTAAATCATAGGCTTTCCTGTGGTCAATTCAGGCTGTGTAAGATTGGTCTATCTAGAGCAGGGGTGTCAAATTTGTGGGCCGTGGGCCAGATGCATCACGCACTGGTCACGACCAACCCTGGTTTAGCAAAGGGGGGAAAAGTCGTGATACGTCATGTGACGATGACGTGACGACACGAGTTTGACACTCCGATCTAGAGCTTGAGTCTTGGTTGACTGCTTTGTCTATAAGCAACTGGTATTTTGAGTCTCTGGTATTTTTCCCAATATCCTTCTTAACTGTGCTCATGTAGTCCTGTAGCTTGGCAGCTATGATACCTGATAAGACTTTCCCTGTGTGAGGAGGCAGGTTATTGACAGTAGTTGGACAGTGCTGTTCCCTTGTGGGGGTCTTTCATGAGCATTGCCTTTCGTTGTGCTAGCCAGTGTGGGTGGAAGTCTGTTGCTAGCAGCTGGTTATTCGGTGCTGCTATACAATGGCACTGCTATTAATTTCTTTAGCCAGTAGGTATGGATCATGTTTGGGCTAGGGGCTGTCCAGCTCTTCATGTTCTTGACCTGCTGTTGGATGTCTGCTACTGTGATGGTGACTGATTCCTGTTCTGGGACATTGTATGATCTATTCTCAGATCCTGCAGTTACTGTGCACTGGAATTGTGTGTCTTATTTCTCCCATATGTGCTTCCAGTACTATTCAGTTTCTGTTGTCAGTGGCTCTGCTGTTACTGTTGTTTTTGAACTGCATTTGGGAGTACACTTTGGATGATTCTTTGGATGGTCTTTGAATGGTCTTAAATAACCATTTATCTTCTTGGCCTCTGCTTTTCCTATACTTCCTTATCATGGTAGCTGTAAGCCTTTGTAAGACTCAGTTACTGAAAAAATAGGCCCAATGCCATCTGGAGCCCTAGAGGACTCTCTTGGGCTCCAGATGGTGTCACACCTATTTTTTCAGTAACTGAGTGTTATCCCTCATGTTCACACCCTTCTATAGTTCCTGTTTGAATACTATGCTGGCAGCTGAGCCCAAAAAGCAGTGGCTTACACCAAGAAAAAGAAAAAAAAACTAAATATAACTTTATTTGTAATGTTCTGTGTTACAATGTGTAACACAAAACAAATGTTCTGTGTTACACATTGGCAAAAAAAATCAGAACACCAAATACAAGCTGGGTGGATATGACCTTGTAGACGACCCTCACTCTGTCAAAGACCTTGGAGTTCTCATCTCAAATGACCTAAGTGCCAGAGCATTGCCAAAAAGGCATTAAGAGTTGTCAACCTAATCTTGCAAAGTTTCTTTTCCGGTAATATTGTACAGCAAACTAGGGCATACAAAACCTTTGCTAGACCAATTCTCGAATACAGCTCGTCTGCCTGGAATTCGCACTGTATATCGGACATTAACACAATTGAGCGAGTCCAGAGGTATTTCACGAGAAGAGTACTCCACTCCTCTACTCGCAATAAAATACCTTACGCCACCAGGCTTGAAATCTTAGGCTTGGACAACCTAGAACTACGCTGCCTACGGTCTGACCTAAACGTAGAACACAAAATTACCCGCTACAATGTACTACCTGTTAATGACTACTTCAGCTTCAACCACAATAATATATGAGCACACAATAGATACAAACTCAAGGTAAATCACTCCAAACTTGATCTGATTCTGTTGTTACATCCCCAAACCCTCATAACTTTAACCTTAGACTGTCTACTGTTGACCTCACCCCATTCCTAAGAGATCTGTAAGGGGCGTGCATAAGTGCACCATCATGCCTACCGTCGCTGTCCAACTATCTCAATTTTTCATACCATTTACTATGTTCATATTTATGTTTATACTATACCTGTTATCTTGTACATGTTTGACAAAATAAATAACAACAACAACAACAACAACAACAACAACAATAATAATAATAATCCACACAGCTGGATCATCAAATGCTTAGAAACTATTGGCATCAGCAAAAATATTACATCATTCACTGAAAAAGCTATGAAACAATGGAGAACTGAGTTGGCAGTAGGGAATGAGAACTATGGAATGGTTAATATCAAGAGAGGAATTTTTCAGGGAGATTCACTTTCACCCCTCCTCTTCATCATTGCAATGATCCCGCTATCAGTAATCTTAAAAAAAATGAAACTTGGATACCAAATAGCCAAAGACACCGAAAAAATTTCACATTCATTGTATATGGATGATTTGAAACTGTATGGAAAGTCAGAAATAGAAATCCAATCACTGACCAACACAGTCCTAATATTCAGCACAGATATCTCAATGCAGTTTGGCATGGAAAAATGTGCCACTGTATCTATGAAAAGGGGCAAAATCACTACATGTGATGGAATTGAAATGCCCAATGGCCAATTAATTAAATGCAACCAAAATGAAGCCTATAAATATCTGGGCATTCTGCAGTTGGATAACATCAGACACGGAGAAGTGAAAACTATCATCAGAAGAGAGTACACCAACAGAGTTAGGAAAATTTTAAAATCTAAATTAAATGGTGGAAACACCATCAAGGCCATGAATACCTGGGCAATACCAGTCATAAGATACACGGCTGGTATAATTAACTGGACACAAGCTGATTTGGACATTTTGGACTGAAACACCAGAAAACTAATGACAATGCACTACAGTTTACATCCACGTAGTGACACTGATAAACTTTACCTGCCAAGAAAATCAGGTGGCAGAGGACTACTACAAGTAAAGCAAACAGTTGAAGAAGAAAAGCATGCATTGGCGGATTATTTAAAAGAAAGTCAAGAACATCTATTAATTGAAGTAAAGAACAAAAATCTACTGAAGGTCCAACAGACAAAACAAGAATACAGAAAAAATGTGATAAAATCAAGAATGGAGAGTTGGCAAAATAAAGCATTACATGACCAATTTCTGGAAAAAATAAAAGACAAAGTGGACAGTGAAAAAACTTGGTTATGGTTAACAATTGGTACTTTAAAGAAAGAAACAGAATCATTGATCCTGGCCACACAAGAACAGGCAATTTGTACAAATGCCATAAAGGCCAAAATTGATAAATCCTCAAATGATGCTAAATGCAGATTATGCAAGGAAGCTGATAAAAATGTAGCCCATGTGCTCAGCTGCTGCAAGAAAATCACGCAGACTGATTACAAATTACAGCACAACTCTGTTGCACAAATGATCCACTGGAATTTATGCAAAAATTATAACATCCATACTGCTACAAACTGGTGGGAACACAAGCCTGAAAAAGTCACTGAAAATCAGATGGTCAAGATCTTGTGGGATTTTCGTATACAAACAGACAAGGTACTGGTGCATAAAACACCAGACATCACGCTGGTCAAGAAAAACAAGGTGACTATCATTGACATCGCAATACCAGGTGATAGCAAGGTCGATGAAAAGGAACACGAAAAAATCGCAAAATACCAGGACTTAAAAATTGAAATTCAACGATTATGGCACAAACCAGCAGTGGTAATTCCAGTGGTGATTGGAACACTGGGTGCTATCCCAAAAGCACTGGAATTACATTTAAAATAGCTCAAAATTGACAAAATCACCATCAGTCAAATGCAGAAAGCTGCACTGCTCGGTTCCGCACATATACTTCGAAAATACATTACAACGTCCTAGGCCCCTGGGTGGGGCTCGACTAGTAATCAATGCCAAATCTGGTGAAACAACTGGCCGCTGTGATACAATTGTATAATAATAATAATAATAATAATAATAATAATAATAATAATAATAATAATAATAATAATAATAATAATAATAATAATAATAATAATAATAATAATAATAATAATAATTTAATTTAATTTAAAAATCACGGTTGTCGAGGGCCGATGCGTACAGTTTATTGATATCGCTGTACCAGGAGATGCCAGAGTCGAAGAAAAAGAACTGGAAAAAAATACGAAATATCACCACCTAGCCATCGAAACTACACAGCTATGGATGAAACATGCTATGGATGCAACATGTAACAGTGATACCCATTGTCATCGGGGCACTTGGTACCATGTCCAAGAATTCCTGTGGGAGTTGGGCGGCATATAAGAACGATTAATTAAATTAATTAAATTAAATTTTACAAAACACATCAAGAAATTGCAGCTTCCTGCAATAACACCAGCGGAACTGCAAAAAACTGTGCTGCTCGGAACATCATATATCTTAACAATTAACAATTAATCAGTGGAATGGTTTGCCTCCAGAAGTTGTGAATGCTCCAACACTGGAAGTTTTTAAGAAGATGTTGGATAACCATTTGTCTGAAATGGTGTAGGGTTTCCTGCTTAAGCAAGGGGTTGGACTAGAAGACCTCCAAGGTCTCTTCCAACTCTGTTGTTGTTGTTGTTGTTGTTGTTATTATTATTATTGACAATTATTATTATTATTATTATTATTGACAACAACAACAACAACAACAACAACAACAACAGAGTTGGAAGAGACCTTGGAGGTCTTCTAGTCCAACCAAATAATCAAAATACTTTGGGACTTTCGAATTCAGACTGACAAGGTTTTGGAACATAATACGCCAGATCTCACGATTGTGGAAAAGAAAAAAGTGTGGATCATTGATGTCGCCATACCAGGTGACAGTCGAATTGATGAAAAACAACAAGAAAAACTTAACCGATATCAGGACCTTAAAATTGAATTACAACGACTCTGGCATAAACCAGTACAGGTGGTCCCAGTGGTAATCGGCACACTGGGTGCTGTGCCAAAAGATCTTAACTGGCATTTGAAAACAATAAACATTGACAAAATCATGATCTGTCAGTTGCAAAAGGCCACCATACTTGGATCTGCACGCATCATACGAAAATACATCACACAGTCCTAGACGCTTGGGAAGTATTCGACTTGTGATATAGTGATACAAAATCCAGCATATAAATCTCGTTTGCTGTGTATTACATTTTTTGTGAATAAATAATAATAATAATAATAATAATAATAATAATAATAATAATAATAATAATAATAATAATAATAATAATAATAATAATAATAATAATAATAATTTTACCTTTACATGTATTTGGACCACATCCTATAAGATCACCCACAATGTGAGATGTACGTGCCACAACTGGGTTCTTCAGTGCCTTGAATAACTCCTCTGCAGGGAACTGTATGTGTTCCTGTGTCATCATACCATCAGGTACATCATTTATCAAACCAGATCTGGTTGTAGAAAGAGCGAACCAGCTGTAGATCCTAGATAATAGTATTTTATTTAATAATTTTCCTTTGTTTCATATTAAGAGTTAAAACTGGGTAACATTTTTAAAAGACCTTTGGGAACCACACTCCAAGTTTTTTGGAGATTTAAATGATTTTAAGATCTTAAGTTGTGCATCCCTTTTTTATAGCCTTCATGCTGTCATGGAATAGTTGAACATTATATTGTTATATATTGTAGTCAGCACTCTTTGCTGCTTCTGTTTTAAAATTTTCTGAGACATTGCTTTGCAACACTCAGCTGGAAGCTGAATTAAAGCAAGAACAATAATTGAATACTTTCTCCTATTGGCCATTCTGCAGTTTCTCCTCTGTCTTGTCCAACTTATTACTCTACCTTTTATTCAGAAATCATTTCACTTAGCTATACACGGAATAGAGGTCTAAGTCCCAAGGCAGCAATCAAAGTATAGAGCGATGTTGAACAGGATAATGTCTATCCATAATTAAATCAGAATATAAGTGCCAGAATTTTAGCTGGTGAAATTTATTCAGATCACATCTCCTTAATTTTAAATGAATCTAACTTTGGCTGGCTATTTTGAAACTGAGTGTTGGTAAAACCATTAAGACCATTCATTCAATTCAGATTCAATTGCTACAAAGGGTCCCTAATTCCATTTGGATTTGGCTGAAAATGAGTTCACAAATCAGTTAAAGCTGGTATCATAGAGAAGAAAGGGCCATCTCAGCTATGGTCTCATATGTCTTTATACCTAACAAGAGTCAATATTAGGAATTAATATTATAAGCTGCATAGCATTATCTTGGTGTATTTAAGTGACACACATACCACCCATCCATTGTACGATATTTGAGTCGGCTTTGACACCTGGTGCCTGCCAGGACAAGCTCAAATAAACATTTTAATGTGATTTGCCACTGCCTTATTTCTAGGGCTAAGAGAAAGTGAATGGCCCATCTGCATTTCATATAGGTTTTGTTTTCCCCTATTCTAATTTTCTCTTGGCAGATTCACCCATATGTCTTTTAAAAAGATTGGTTCTTTCTCTCTATGATCTTAGAGATGAACTGTTGGAAATTGTGATGGAATGTGTACCTGGAGGAGGAATGAGAAATAGGTTTGGCAACACAGAGCTTTTGCAGGGAGAGGTCCACATTAAGAGAGCACAATCCTGACCTGGGGGGAGGGGGAAAAGTTCAGTGTAGCCACACCTCAGAATATATCTAGTGGGTTTATGGCAAAATACAGTTAAAGTATTGCTCTTTAAATGTCCACATAAATTAATAGGGAAAGGATTTGAATGAGGCACTTTGGAAAGTGCATTGGTGACAGCAAAAGCATCTCTTTGAAATACCTTCCAGAAAGTTTTCCACATGTGATTTAAAGTCCCCTGTCATCAGTACAAATGTGTTCAGAAACAATTTTGATTCTTTGGTGGCCACAACAGAAATTTTGTTTGTGCATGCACACAGGTGCAGATAGCTAGGAAAGCTTTTAAGCAGTCATGGCAGCCTTCAGAAGGATACAGTTGTTTTAACATTTTGAAGAGAAGTGACATCAGGAAAAGCAATGGCAAACTGATGATGACTGCAATGAAATGAGTCAGCGAATGGCTTGGTTGCTGAGAATTCCTCTCTGGCTAAGGAGAGGACTCAGGAGGCCCCACAAATTCTCCAGATAGTAGTTCCGCATGAGGAGACTGTAAGAAAGTGGCTTCCAGTGGATTTAGAGCTCCAAGAGATAAAGGATCACCATCTTTGCCCAAAATGGAGTTGATGCCTTGATGGACATAGGATTCACATACTTCCTTTCTTAATCACGTCTGGAAATTGCTTGTTAACTGTTTTTTGGATATTATGAATCTTCAGAAAGACAAGTTTTATCATATTGAGTGATCCTTCTTCAATCCCTAGTGAAAATTTTATACAAGACAAAGAGAAAATGAAAATAAATCAAGTTCTGAGACATTATTTAAATTTGAAAGGCATTAAATATTAAAATTGTTAAAAGGTAATGGAAAGAATATAAAGTTGGTTTATTTGATCAAAGTTAAAATATATAAGTTGTTGCTTTTGGCAATTCTTATTGGACTTTTGCTAACCAGAACTGAATGAGGTGGCTTTAAAGATTTGTTTATAGATAAGTGATAAGATGTGGGAAATAAAGATTTTTTGTTGGATTCTCAGATTGTTTACTGAAAAATTTTGTACTCATTGTACTGAAATATAAAGTCATTTCCTTATATATTTGTTTTTCTTTATTACACTTACGTTTTTCATTCTTTTCTATTTGTTTTTCTTTGTTTAATTTGTATTAGTTTTTTATCTTTATTACCTATACACTTTAATAATAACTATTAGTTAAAAACATTTTGAAGAGAGGTGCAGTCAGCCTTCCCAAGTAACCAGATAGGAAATGTGATTAGATGAAGTCATCCACACATTTCATTGTAGGTACTTTGGTCTCACCAATGTAATATGTGAAGCATCCTTCATGCAGTTAGTATATAGCAAATACAATTTCAAGTTATAAATGTAACTTTCATAAAGACTCAAGTGATTAAATAAAAAATCCATTTCATGATTTAGATTAGAAATAACTTTTCAAGACTATTATGAGAAAGCAAGGGCATTTGGCAAATTCAGAGGAGCTTTGATGGAGGATAGCAGCCTTTACTAGGAACATGACATACCACTGGTTTCCTCTCAAAGTAATGTGCAGTTATCAATAAACAATCTATTTATTTTGGGTCTTGAATATGTATATAAATGCTCAGTTTATTATTGTTTCATTCATTTGGTTGCATGCAGCACTTATTTTTTAACGGATACTGATAAAAGCCAACATTAAATTAGCACAAACCTCAGGAGGGGACTTGTATGCTTACAGCTAAAAAGAAATGATTTAGTGATTAGGTTGTATTCTACAATCTTGGAAAAACATCTCACTGGCCTTGAAATTAGTTGGAGGGTGATAGTCAACATTTATTTTCCCATCTACTTTAGCCAGCAGGCTTTTTAGGAACACATAATATTGGAAAGTCCGAGCCATGAGAAGTGGGGCTATAGATTGAGTGATTCTGTCTTATTCCTTCAAAGTAGCAAATGGAAAGCAATTAAACTGCCTGGTAGTGCTTGGAAAATAACATATCAAATAGGGTCTTCTAATAATAAGCCTTACACCACTGATAAGACAGAAAAATGTATGCAAGACCTATTTAACTTCGTAAAACATCAGTCCTGAAAGTTTAATACTATTGGCTTTGTTCATATATTCAGACAATGTAGCTATGTTCCAACAACAAGCAACCACAAGATAGGCAATCAAATTTTATCTTAGCTTTAGCATGCTGTGGGAAGCCAACCATCATGATTATGGTTCAGCGTTGGGCCAAATGCCTTTAAAAATCTTATTAATCCTGATTACTGTCAGAGTATAGAGACGTTTTACCCTAACACCTTCTAATAGTTAATTCCTTACAAGGAAGGCGAGGCCACTTGCAGTTATGGGATTCAAACCGATATGGAGAGTTTGAAGAAGGCTGCTCAAGTTTCCTGGGCTTTCTAACAACCCACCAAAGTCATTGCCATTGGGAGGGGAAGATGGGTTCATGGGGTTTCCTTCTCCTCACCTTCCAGCCTGCGCTGAAACGTGAACTGCAGGCATACTCTTTCCACCGAGTATTGTAGCGAATGCGGTTTAAATTTCTGAAACTTCCCCACGGGTACCTTTCAGTTTAGCCATTAAATAAAAGGGATGCCGTTTCGCTTCTCCCCCTTCCACAATTCCAAGGAGTCCCAATCTAGGGCGATATTTCCCAAAGTAAAATTCCAAACGTGGTGCTAGTGGAAGAGGAAAGGGAGAGGGAGGAAGGGAGCGAGCTGGTGGTTCGGTGTAAGGAATTCTGGTGCTTTTGGCAACTGCTCGAGCCCGACTCGGGCAACTCCCGCGCCCTGAGAAAGGAGCGACGGCGACGGGTTTCGCCGCGGCTGAGAGACGAGCAGAGCTCGGGGGGCGGGAACGTGAGGCGGCGCGGCTCCTCCCCGCCTTGCTGCTGCTGCTGCTGCCGGTGCGGCCGGGCGGTGCTTTCCCTCTTCGTCCGTCGCCTCACCATGGTTGCAACGGCACAAAGCCCAGGCGAGCATTAGAGGCCGTTCCCGCAGTGAGCCTGCTGGCCCGACGCCCGCTTCTTTCTGCCCAGACGCGGCACATCTTCCGAATTCCTGCCTCTTCGTCCTTTCCAGGCCCGAGACCGAAACCGAGCTCGACTAGGACGCGGCGGTCCTTCTCCCGCCCTGCCGCTTGAGGGGATGCGGCGGCGGAGCGGGGAGGAGGGCGACAGCGACAACACCACTGCTGGGCAGGCCGGCAGAGGCGGGGCCGGGAGTCGTCGTTGTAGTCGCCGCCGCCGCCGCCAGCACCCACGACTCCTCTAGGCGAAGGGCCCCGACCGGAGGGCGGCGCTGTTGAGGCGGAGGGATCAACCGCCGCGGCCGAGAAGGACGAACAGTAGCAGCTGGAGTCCCTGGGGCCAGCTGGAGCCGCCTTGTACCTCAGCTGGCTTCCTTGCCACGTTTAGGGGGGGAAGTGGAGAACTCGCTCGCCCGGTGCAGGCGCCGTCTCGCTTCCTGGGCAGGAAAAGGGCCCGGACGCGGCGCCGGCCTGAAGTACGAAAAGAAAAAGGAGCGATATGGCGTCCTACGTGGATAATAACTTCCGCCAGGCGGTCATGAAAAACCCAGTCGACAGGAGCCCCCAGGTATTTTTGAGTAGTAATTCCTTAAAAACACCTTCCCCCCCTGCTTCTGAGAGCCCCCCTTCTCCCCTGATGTCTTTTCCCGGGACAGTCGAGTTTGTACATAACGTGTGTCCCCGTTTGAAGGAGACCCCTTCTCGTCCTCAGATGAATTCTTTCTCTCCAAGTTGGCCTAGACGTTGAAATTTCTTTTCTTACTCTGCATCCCAGACCTTTCTTGAATCCATGTCCCCTAAAATCCTCAAATCTTTGTTCTTGTGATCGTGGTAGTGGACATCTTAATATCTTTGGGAAAACTTTACATCCAATTTTATTTTCCCTTGTTAGGGATATTGAGTGCACCAGGTAAAGTATACATGTTGAACAGATTTGTTGTTTTCTGTAACTGTATTTGTAATTGAATTGTGTCCTTTAAAAAAAAGTGTAGATAGCATCCACAAATCACAGGAGCTGGGATGTTTTAAATGCTGCGTCCTATCTGTACGTGGCTATATCAGTAAATACGTTTTCAGTAAACTTTAATCCCTTTTCTACCTACAGAAAGAAAAGCTTATTGATTCACAGCAGCAGACTTCCCGTCCCCCATTTCCATTAACAGTGCAGCTCTTAGATAGTTGCTTGTATTAAGACAAATGCTTAGTATTGGCCTTCTTGTATTGCCAAAATTAATTTGAAAATTGTTGCTAGAGGCAGGCAATTTCATGAACACTTTTGGTAGGCAAATTGGAGATTGCTTGATAGTTTATTTACTTTACTAGATTACTAAACTTCTGTTGTGTCTGTTTCTGGAGATTTGTGTAATGTGTTTTTCTCCCAATAAGCAAGCAAAAATAGAGTTTTGGAAACGATGTATTCATTCATTTGTTGTAAGTATTTAGATCCTTAGAAATCAAGTAATCAGATTGCCAAGAAGGAATAATCAGTATTAACTTCTTTACGTATTTTGTTGTGAGTGGGAACAGAACAAATGATTTTTTTAAAAAAGATACATAGTAAACTATTTTATTGCTTACTGCAGTTTAAGACTCTTCACTTTATAACAGACAATTAATTGTTAATTCCCTTTAAATTTTCCATTGCTTTTTTTGTAATTCAAGAAAGTAAATTGCTAAAAAATGGAACAAAATTCATATGCAACGGGATAAGTATTATTTTTAAAAACACCTGTTTATTTCTGGCCTGCTTCTGTGGAGTGTCAAGAGTTGGCTCACTGTCATTGTTGGATTACTAGCTATTGGTAAACACAGTATCCAAACTGGAAGATGTGTCTTCTAACAGTGTGTAAAGCTTAGCAAATTATTTCTGATTTGGAATAATAGTTGAAAGTTTATTAGTGAAGTTTTAAAGCATGCATAAACTGTTTACCAGTCCTTCTATGAAGCCTTGGCTCAGTAGCTTATCTTCATGGTATTTGTTGGAATCTGTGCCATTCTACCTGCTTCCTAAAGTGTTTCTGAATATCTTGATTTTACAAAAGGCACTGTTTAATTGCTATAGCAGCCAATAATTTTGAAGTTTTATAACAGTGTTGCAATCTGCTAAAATGTTATCCAATTAATCTGAAACTTTGATATTGATAAGTTATTTATATTGGTTTTTTAAGATTTTGTCCTGGTAAATATTAGTAGATCCAGGCATTGGAATTGTAATCATTTTGTTGAGTATTTTTATTATTTATTCTTCATATACTAGATTAATCAGATAGTTCACACAACACATAAGCCTTTGATTAGTTCATACAGCCTTATCCCCTCCCTATCTTGAGTTAGTAATCTTTTCCCCTCCCCATTTTCATTTAGTAGTGTGGCATTTTTGCTTCAGTCACTTACTTGCATTTATATTGATTTAATTACTTAGGATAGAATAAGGGATACACTTCAAGCAGTAGGTTAGAAAAGCTCTGGGACTCTAGTGAAAAATCTCTGATAGGAAAGTGGTGCTACCAGGTGTTTAATAGCAAGAGTATTATCTAGATGTGACAATGTTTTTGAGTACTTGACTATCAGAGGCAAAATGTGATTTGTGCCAAATAATAGTGAACTTTTTTATGTGTTTTCTTTTTTAAATAGGTGTCATGGTTAAAAAAGAAACAACTATTTAGTAATTCGGTAGGATCAACATGAAATAGATGAGAAAGCTAAACCTAGAACACAGGGGTGGGTTCTAACTTACCTCGCTGCCGGTTCGCTTCCACCCGTGCTGCACGGGCGTGTGCATGCGCAGTGCTGAAAACAAGCAAAAATAGCAAAAAAAGGAGCCAAAAACAAGATGGCGGTGCATGTGCAGTGCCCAAAAACTGCTTCTGCGCACGTGCAGAAGCAAAAACCAGCAAATTTTTTTTTAATGGTGGCGTCCACGGACCGGCACCGACAAAACCTGCTCCATGACATCACCACCGGTTTACTACCTGTTCTATAGAACCGGTGCGAACCGGGAGGAACTCACCTCTGCTAGAACACCTAGAGCCATGATGGCAAACCTATGGCACGTGTGCCAAAGGTGGCACGCAGAGCCATATCTGCCTGCACATGAGCCGTTGCCCTAGTTCAGCTCCAGCGCGCATGTGCGCGCTGGCCAGCTGATTTTTGGCCTTCTGGAGGGCGGGAGGAGGCAATTTTCGCCCTCCCCAGGGTTCAGGAAAGCCTCCGGAGCCTGTGGATGGTGAAAAACGGGCCCAACGGGCCTACTGGAAATTCGGAAACTAACTTCTGGTAGGCCCGTTGGGCCTTTTTTCACCCTCCCTAGGCTTCAGGAGGCTTTCAAAAGATCCAAAATCTTCAAAAGATCCAAAATCTAGCCAATATCAGTATAAAGGCAACATTTTCTGTTTATATCGACATACTCTCCCTCTTTATGTCAGTTTTATCATTTTGTTTAAAATGTATTGTTATTTCAATCTGTGATTAAACATAACTATTGAAATGTCATTTAAAAAACAAATAACAGTTGTTAAAGACTGATTATGAAGTTTACTTAAACACCAGAAAATAGAACAGTTTTAGGGTGTCTTTTAAAAGTGAGAATCTTTCTGGGAAGAGTACAGGTAGTCTTCACTTAACAATACAAATTGAGGGGGGAAATTCCATTGTTAAGTGACATGGCTGTAAGTTGAAAAACCATGTGACTATGCTGCTTAGCAGTGGCAGTTCCGATAGTCCTTATGGCTATTGTTAAAAGAGGACTGGATCATTAAGCAAGGACCTCATGTGACTGACATGTGACTTTCTGCCGGCTTCCTCATTGATTTTGCTTGTTGGAAGCCAGGAGGGAAGATTGCAAATTACGATCATGTGACTATAGGGATGCTTGCCAGCCATACAAGGACTAGTCATAACTGCCTCTCATTCAGTGCCATTGCTAGTTTGAACGGTGACTGAATGAATGATCATCAGATGAGAACCACATGTATTAAAACGGTATTACTATTATACTTATGGCCATAAATTGATTGATTCATTTGAAGGACATTTCATTCTACAGGTTTCAGATTTTATTTATACAAAATGAAATGGACTAGCATATGAATTTTATTTTGAAATGAAGTTGAAATAATAAAAAGGGGCTTTCTAAAATAGTACTAATGACTAATATCTTATTAATTTATTTTTCAAGAAATAAAAGCAGGATAAAATAATCTAATAAACAGAACAGGAAAAGTTCCTGTCTCAGACTGGGAATGCTTTTTTTTTTTTTTTTTGGTAACAAGCAGTAAGGAATTCAAGATGTAGTTTCTTTAAAAAGATAAATATCCACATGGACAAGTGGCAGGCTTACTCACTTATAGATTTTCCTTCTGAGTAATTGATAACTGTAAGCAGGGTGGATAAAAATCAATTATTTTTTTAAAAGAATAAAACAAATCAGATTTTAAAATTTTAAATTGGATTTTTTTGATTTAAATAGGAGTTTTTTATTTTTATCAAATTTATTTTAATAAAGTGCTTTTGTAGTAAAAATCTATCTAAAGATAGTTTTCTATTTAAGATACATTAATAATTTAGTTTATTCAGCATGAAATGGAGCTTAGTTATGTAGTTGTTAGTTGCGAAGTCATGTCCGACCCATTGCGACCCCATGGACAATGTTCCTCCAGGCCTTCCTGTTCTCTACCATCCTCTGGAGTCCATTTAAGCTGACACCTACCGCTTCAGTGACTCCATCCAGCCACCTCATTCTCTGTCGCCTCCTTCTTTTGCCCTCAATTTTTCCAGCATTAGGCTCTTCTCCAGTGAGTCCTTCCTTCTCATTAGGTGGCCAAAGTATTTGAGTTTCATCTTCAGGCTCTGGCCTTCTAAAGAGCAGTCAGGGTTGATCTCCTCTAGGACTGACCGGTTTGATCGCCTTGCAGTCCAAGGGACTTGCAGGAGTCTTCTCCAGCACCATAGTTCAAAGGCCTCAATTCTTTGGCACTCAGCCTTTCTTATGCTCCAACTTTCACAGCCATTCATTGCAACTGGGAAAACCATAGCCATGACTATACGCACTTTTTAGTTATGTAGCATGAGGCTATATATTCTGCAATATTAGGACTGTTGGTGAGTCAACAGAGGATCAGAGGAGGAGCTGCTGCGGGACAGTTGCTCTTTAAAACTTATGATTTAAATCGAGTTGATTTAAATCAAATCCATCCTGACTGCAAGTTTATCTCAGTTTTGCACGTGACTGCAGAGACAGTTTAGAAATGATTTATAATTTTAAGTTCAACTGCTGCAAAACATACTTTGAGCACTTTTAATTTTTTTGGTACTTTGTGTAGAAAGGAAGATGGAGTGTCTGGGCAGGATGCTCGCCACAATTTGTTTTTTATGGTTTGGTTACATCTGAATGCAGTTATATTTACAATTAGAGAAACTACTTTGGTTCTCTACAATAGAGAATTAATGTAATTCCCATTAAAGAGAAAAAAGAACCCTCCTCCAATAAAAACAAATATTTCTAGGTGGTGATATTAGCGGTTATTTGTTGATTCACATTTTGGAGAATATAGATTGTAGTTATAGTGTTAAAATTGTATAATCAAGCATGAATGGTATATCCTTGGCTATATCAGTCTGTCTAACTCAACCTTCTACATCTTTTTCTATTTGCAAGATTTTTGAGGGGTCCTTGGTGCTCACTGAATTTGGTTGTTTTCTAGCAGATGTCATCGGTGCACTAATGATGTTACCTAATGTGGATAATGAAACATCTGCAAGAAAACAACCAAGCTCAGAGAGCACCCAAAAAAACCATTTCAACCCTGTGCTACAAGTATTCTTTTTTAAAGATATTGCTTATATTTTTTTAAACCTCTCTTCCAGATTTCTAATTTACCTTTCATTTCTGCATACAAATATATAAGAATGTAGATTGGTATAATTTAATCCTCATCTGTTTTTCCATTGGATAATCTGTAGAAGCACTATTGTCCAAATGTGTTACTAGTATTTGAGATTAAATCTTGGTATACATATAAATCCTGTTAAATTTGGCTTTAATTTGATACTCTTAATGTGATTTTTCTACATTTTGTCATTATGTAGTAGTGATTAATAACTAAACTTGGGCTAATAATAAAATTACATGATTTATTTTGATAGTGTTTTGCAGCTATATTGTGCGTGGCCCTGCATCTCAAATTTTTGGAAATGGTTATGTATGATTTAGTTTGCAGTTTCCTAGGTGCATGCACATTTATAGCATGTTTTATGCTACCATCATATAGGTAAACTTGTGCTCTTCACAAATAATTGGTTGCCTCATTTATAGACATCTGTAGAAACTTGCTGCTTTTATCAAAATGTGGAAAGCAGTGCTATGGCATTGCAATTTAAACTCTGCTCCTTTTTTTACTTGCAGGTGTCATCGCAACATGCACAAAAGTTTTTTGCTTCCTTTTTTCCTCCTTATATTTAGAAAAGTGGTTAGGATGGCTAACCACTTTTTGCTTCCTTTTTTCCTCCTTATATTTAGAAAAGTGGTTAGGATGGCTGTAAGGAGTGTTACACACCATTTCATTGATTATGTACCATCAAATTGTTGTCGACATTTTGTGACCACATAGATTTTCTCCATTGCAATCTGTCCTTAATTTTGTCTTTCAGGTCTTCTAGTGGTACACTGACCGGTATTGTATCTTTCCAGAAGTCCATCTACTGTGCTTCTGGTTGTCCTATTCTGTCTTTCCCAAACTTAGAGCCTTCTCCAAACAGTTGTATAATGTATCAAAATAGGATAATTGGAGCTCAGTCATTTGTGCTTTTGGTGAGAACTCTTGAGTTTGTTTTCTTAGCTATACAAAGTATTTTCAGGAGTCTTAAACAACACCAAAGTTCAAAAGCGTCAATATTAATTATTCCTGAGTCCACTTTGCTTCCATAGAAGGGAATATGTGGCATGCATAATTCTGATACCGGTATTCGTATATATAGTATTTGCCTTACCTTTCTATCACCTTCATGGCTGTTCTCCCAAGAGTTTGTCTGCACTGACTTCTTTGTTCCTTTACTATTGATGATTGATAGTAAAAGACAGATGCTATCCACCACTTCTATATCTTCTTCTATATCTTGTTCTATCTGTTGTTAGTTTGGGTTTCTTTATATTTAATTTTCAGTCCCATATTTTTCGCCTTGACTCCTTGACTTTGAGTACTAGAGCTTGCAGATCCTTTGCATTATTTATTATCAAAACAGCCTCATCAGCATAGGGCAGGTCATTAATATTTCTTCATTCAGTTTTTTCTAAAAACCATGCTGATCTTCCATTCCAACTTTCCTTAATATATATTCAGCATATAGGCTGAATAATAAGAGGAGATTATTCAGTCTTTTCACACTCCTTTGCTAACCTGGGGCCAATCTGTTTCACTACATTGTATCCATACTATAGCTTCTTGACCTGTATCTAAGATATGTGTGCTGGGGTTCCCATTTTCTGAGCACATTCCACAACTTGATGTGATTGGCATAGTCAAAGGCCTTTCTTTAATCAATGAGCACATAAAGACTTCTTTGCCTTTCTCAATTACCCAGCATGCATCAGCAATAATGTCTCACATTCCTTGGACTGAAGCTAATTTGAACATCTGGCATCTCTATTATTATGTAAGGCTTTAACCTGTACTGGTTGATCCTAAGCATTACTTTTCTAGAATGTGAAATCAAGGATGTTGTATATTAAAGATATTGACAGGTTTTATGATGGTGGTTAAGTGAATCACATGGCATCTTGCTTTCATATTTGTCAATTTCAAATTGTACTTGATAAAAAGAAACCTCATCAACTCCCTCTTCTTCTGCATCAGTGATTGGAGCATAAACCTGAATGGTTGTCATATTAAAGGGTTGTGCACAAAGTCTTATCGATATTTTTCATAGTTGATTGTATTGTAGCCAAGTACTGTTCTTGCCATCTTGTTCCTGACTATAAAAACAACACAGTTCTTTCTTTGTTTTTCATGTCCTGAGTATGTAAACAGTATCTTCTGACTGAAAATGTCCAATCCCAGTTCATCTCAATTCACTGATGCCCAAGATGGCAATTTGTAGTTTTTTCATTCAATCTTTCACTGTGTTGAGATTTCCTATGTTCATGCTTCTTACATTCCAGCTTTAATTCTGCCTTTGCATTTTTGGATTTTCTTTCCCCATATGGCAACCTCAGCAACTAGATATTCTGAAGGCTTATCAAAAACATCATTAGTACTCCAAAAAGATCCTCAGCTCTTCCTCAGCATGTTGAGTTCTTTCTGAAAAAGAGGCCTATCACCTGGGACTGTATTGTCAATAGTTGTGCATTTTCTTATCCATATGGTTTTTTTTGGGTGAAATTACAGGACTGATTTATGTTTATCTTCTCCTGAAGAGTATGAATTTATGCCTTTGCATAAATGTTTGTTATTTCTTTTTCTGTCAATAAAATCATTTATTTATTTCCAGCATCATCTTATATCCCTGCTTTCCAAGATAGATGCCAACTTTCTTTAGATGGGCAGCTGGGATGACTTCACACCTTGGGTGACCCTGCTGAGAATATGTATATGATTATACACTCCTGTCATTCTTCATTCATCTGTCCTAAGAACACATGTGTGTGCATACACACAGGCGAACACACAAACACAATGTGGCAACATCCCAGGATTTGGGAGAGGAATGATTTTATTTACATTTTAAAATTATCTACCTCATACTGGTTCTACTGGTATAAATAAAAGGGAATATTCATTCTTCACAATATGTTTAAGAAGGGAATGTTTATTATTTCAAAAACCTTTCAGGCTTTGTGAACATTTTGTTAATGACATGGGATATTGGCTTTATTAATTGTATCCTATTCACTCAGATAACAATAATTTTAAAAAAATGATTGCCAAAATACATAATTAACAGAAAAAGTAAGAATAGATTAAACCCATTTACAGAGTATCCAATAGAAAATGAAAGTATATTAGATGGTATAATTAGAGTGCCAGTTAATTGATTAACAGCTGACATAATAATTGTAGAGAGGGGCCTGCAAACATAATGATTGTGGACTTCATATAGTCCATTAAAAAGCCCTGTGTGGCCTGTGGGCATTTTTTAAAAACTCAACAAATCCACTGCTGTTAAAGTTGCCACTTTCAGGAAGGGTCCAGAACCCACCCCTTTATTTTTGCAACCTGGACTCATGTACTGACTATTTCCAGGGCCTTCAGGCTTCACCAACATTGCTGCTTCTGTTTCTACACAGCTAACTGCTGAACAGCTGACCTTTGTGCAATCTATTTTGTGGCCTGCAATTATATTTAATTTATCAGTGTGGCCCTTTTCTTGCTATGAGTTATGCTGACCTGCTATAGAGGGATCATTAAAAACCATACTGTTTAATGCATAAAATAATCACTGAAGAATTTGATGCAAATTCCTGAATTCAAGTTCCTTAATTTTTTTAGTTTACTCAGAAATCCAGGTAGTCCTCCACTTCTGATCACAATTGAGCCCCGCAATTCTGTTGCTAAGCAAGACAGTTAAGTAAGCTTTGTCCCATTTTACAATCTTTCTTGCCAGAATTGTTAAGTGAATCCTTGCAGCTGTTAAATTAGTAACATGGTTGTTAAGTGAATCTGGATTTCTCATTAACTTCGCTTGTCAGAGGGTTGCAAAAGGTGATCACATGACCCCAGGACATAAATACATGCCAGTTGCCAAACATTTGAATTTTGATCACATGACCATGGGACTGCTGCAATGATTGTGTGAAGATGGTTGTAATTCACTTTTTCAGTGCTGTTGTAGCTTTGACCGTCACTAAATGAATAGTTGTAAGTCAAAGACTATATGAATCCTTTATCAAAGTAATAAATAGCACTTTTCATTTGTCAGTATATTGCTACAAGTTTCACTTACAGTTCTGTATTTGAAACACAGACTTCAACTCTTTGTGTTTGTGGTTTCTTTAGCTTCATCATTTTGTGTTCCGATGTATGTATATTTTAATTAACAAATTCAGCTGCTGGTGAATTAGTATTTCAGTAGCAGACACTTTAAAAGCCTATAACTTATAGTCAAAACTCTAAATGTACTTAGAAGCCAAACAGGTTGAAAGCCTTGACATTATTGTAAATTGAGGGATTATGAGGATCATGTTTAGGCTTTGTTTCTTTGTTTACAGAATACTGATCTGGTTCTCCTGTCCCTACGTGTAACAATAGAATTTTATACATACATGGTATGAAGCAAGCAAAGAAATAAAATCAGACCTTTCTTTGTTTTTAGTGTTATCTGAACTCTTTATTGTCTCCATTGCCAATTAGCATGCAGACAGTTTACCCCAGTGACTGGCTTCTTTGTTTGAAAAACTCTACATGTCTCTATGGGCTATTTCTTACATCACTGGGATGCAAATCATCACAGCTGAGTTTGTGCTCAATAGCAATGGGGTTCAGATAGGGGTGGGGTTGAATACAGAAAAGCTGCTGTTAAATAACAAATAGAATGCTACCAGACTGGTGTGTATTACCTATGGAACTAATGCCAGCAGCAAATTGTATTTGATTTGAATATAATTCCTATACAAATTTTTGAATCTTAACGTGGAAACTATGAAAACATTAGTTTTAAATGGAATTTAAATTACACAGAACAGAAGCAGTTCACATTATTCAAGATGCATGAGATTCAGAGATAAATGTCTTCATTTTCTCTACTTTTTAAATACTGCTGGTTCTTCTCTCCTACTTTTTGTAAATTAACGTAAATCTGAGAAATGCTGAAATAATGTCAAATACAGGAATGTGAACCTTGGAAATGTTTTCTTACAAATTTAATTATAATGTTTTGAAAATGCTGACTTCTTGGGAAAGGAGACTTGCAGGTACACAGCACTGCAGGTAATTGAACTTTCAAAATGAACTTTTGATAGTCACAGTGCTGAATGAGAAAAAGAGAATAATAATAGTAAAGCCATAAAATACTGAACTTTAAAATTGATTCCTGTGCTTCATAAACTTCTTCCTCCCTTACATTCTGAACCTGGTTTAACAATTAAAGTGTTAGGCTAGGATGGGGGAGATCTAAGTTCAAGTTTATAAGTTTAGTCTGGGAATTGTTAAATACTTTGTAAGATCCTAGTGCCACCATCCTAAAATATAGTTTGCTCTTATATTAATATTGTCATTTGTATGTCTTTTTCTTTTCTGGCAGTGTATGGCATTAGTCTTGTAGAGGGTATTATTATAATTTGCTTCCCAATTACTGGTAGGACTAATTGATCATAAATAATTACAACTTTTTATCATATGAACACTGCAAAAGAATTTGACATTTTTAAATGGGTAAAGTTACAAAACATCTATTTAGCATGTTTAATTACTTAACAAATTGCTTAGCATGTCAGAAGTACTTCTTAGCATATTTTTGTTTTAAAGATATATTAGTTAGTTCCTTATGTTTTCCTCTTTTTTATTTTGTCCAATATCTTCACTTGTCTTTTACTCCTCTTTCTGAATTATTTGTTGAAGCTGTCTTTATAAGGAAACAGAGTTTATATGCATTCTAACAGAAAAACAACATATTTTTTCATCATAATCAGATGTAGCAATTGAATAGCCCTGTTCTTGCCACCTATTAAAAAGATTGTGGGATTTCCAGTAGGAAGGATCAGTCTGATTTGAAGATAGATCTATTGATTCTTGAATCCCTTGCTCTTTCTTCCCTGTGTTATATATTTGTCCAAGTGTTATATACCTTGACAAGGCTGTTACGTTTCCCAACTCAAAATACAGATGCAATAGATGTTTTTGAATTCCAGATAAATGAGCTGAATCTATCAGCTTGAAAGTTAGCTCCATTCTTCTGTGGGTTTAGAGTGTAACATTAATTATTATGTTACATCTTTTAACTAGCTACATAGATTAGAATTTACATGTACTGGTAATTTAAAATGCATTGTAAAGTTATTTCTGTCTCTTTAAATATTTTTAGTTTTTTAAAAAAACATTTGTTGTTTATTATATCTTAGCTTCCCTATTTCAAACTGCTTTTGTGAGATTACTTTTTATAATTATATTTAATTGGGTTTCACCAGTTTTGCATTTGTATGATTGTCCTGGCAATTTTAGCTACAAAGTGGTTTGCAATGTAAAAATAAACACAACAGTAGAATTTGTAATTTAGAAATCATTCATTCATACATGACCTAATCATTATCATGTTCTTTTATTACATATTCATTCAGATCATACTGTAATTATCATAGGTAGAATACTACAATCTCACAGTAGTTTAGATTCAAAAGTGATAGCTAGTTTAGTTACTTAATAAACATTTTGGCTGAATTGAAATCTGGACCCAGATATGCCAGGTTTATTCTTTTCTCAGAATACACACTAAACTGCGTTTAGTTTACAATTTTCAGGTGAATTCAGAAGTCTCTATCACTTGAGGTATAAGTTGTATACCTGGTGAATAATGTGTAATGTGTCATTCATACTCCTATATTACCTTCTGTATTCTTCACTTATTCACTGAAAAAGACCTGATAAATATGTACAGGTAGTCTGTGACTTACGACAATTTGTTCAGCAATTAAAGTTACTTACAACAGTTTTGAAGGAATAGTGATCCTCAGAATTATGGATGTCTCGGCACCCTGTGGTTATGTGATTGCTTGCTGGGTGTTTGACAACCTATTCAAATTTACAACTAGTTGCCAAGTAGCCCATAATCACATGATCGCCCTTTGTAACCTTCCTTGCCACTTTTAACAGATTTTAACAGATTAACAGAGTTAGAAGGAAGCTTGCAGGTCATCTAGTCCAACCCCCTGCCCAAGCAGGAGACCCTACATATGCCTCTACCTAGGATCAAACTCACAACCTCTTGATTGTGAGTCAAGCTTGCGGCCTGCAGCCCGGATGTGTTACGCGTTGGCCACGCCCACCCCCATTTTAGCGAAGGAGAAAAAAGTTGTCATACATCACGTGACGACAATGTGACATGGCGAGTTTGCCCTAGAAAATCTGTGGGAAAGCCAACGGAAGATTGCAAGTTGCTGGAGTAACTTCCCAGCCTGTGCACCCTCCCCAGCCCCTCTTTGCTCACACTACCTTAATCAATTACACACCACCCTGCACCTTTTCAGCTTGCGCGGCATCTCTTGTGCACACTCCTTCACACTTCTGTGCATCCACTCACCAGTAATAACAAGTTACCTACCTGGTGGTTTCGGGTTTACAACTTCTTGCTGGCTTTCTGGCTTTCCCACTGACTTTGGTTGTGAGAAGCCAGCTGGAAGTTCTCTCACCTAACAGTTGTGGGATTCAGTTGACAATGGCAACCATGACCGAAGGGATTGTTGTCACTAAGTGATGCTGTTGTGCTTTATGACTGCATTGTTTAGTGATGGAAATTCTGGTCCCAATTATCATCATAAGTAGAGGACTACTTCTATTTCAAATCATTTTTTTGTGTTTTGGAAAAATGCTTCATATACATAAAACAGATCAGAGATAAAGTGGAAAGCTGAAATTAACAACAGAAATAGAAAAGTTATATGAGAATCAACTGGATAATAAATGAAGGAATAATATTGCACAATATGATATATTGGAGAGAGAGCATCTGTAAAGTGAATGGTGTGGAAAGAACAAAAATAGTTGTGGTTGGAGTTACTATAGAACTTACTATGAATGTTAGGATTTAAAATGAATGCAATACCTGCATGCTATAGATTGAGAGCAAGGAAGAAAACATGAGATAGAAAGTCACAAGAAAAGATGACAGGAAAAGTGATGTCAGGAGTCTTTTGAACCAAGGGCAATGAAGCACTGCAGCGTTAGACTATTAATTTGAATTTTAATAGAGAATACTTTCAATGTTGTGACTAATACCATTTCATAAACTGAATGAAAATTAATAGTGTAATAGTGCCCTAAATGGTGTTACATTTTGTCTATTAACAGGTGATTTGTGTTACCCTTTAGAAAAAACTTAATTAAAAAGAAAAAACAAATTCTTTTGCAACCTTCATATCTATTGGGAATCATTAATTCAGTGGATTTCATAAGAGTGTTGAAACTGAAAATTCCATTGAAAGAGGAGTTGTCATGAAACATTCCATAGATCTTGAAAGCTGTGTACTCTGGTAGTTACTAACCAGTGATAGTTTTATATCTATTTCGGTAATGGTATAATGGCTATAATATTTATCTTTTGTTATTTTTAATATAAATATGCAGATGAAAATGGTTCAGATCAACAAAACAAATATATAAGAACAAATAAGCCAAGATGAAAGTGAAAAATGGGAAAGTTACGGTTGAATACAACTGAGATCCTGAAATTTAAAGAGCAGAAAGTTCTGTATAAATCGATGTAGGTACAGGGAGCATGTATGGAGAGAGATCATGAATGGTGTTGGTGTAAATTACTTTTTAGATAATGTTGCCTTTTTTTTATCACAGACACAATGTATTTAATGGGCAATTTTTTCTTAGCCATGAAAATTATAAAATGAATATGTATGTACAGTCTGTATGCATGCATGCAATACTTTTAATATAATATATAAACTAGCAACTCCAGACAACCCTTAAAAACAAGTTTATTTTTATTTAATATTAAGAAACATTTTCTAAGAAATCTGATTTTACTATTGTGAAATTATATCTGACTTTTGTAAAAAAACATATAAAAAGGAAATAAAATTCATAAAATTATTTATTTCCATAATTGCCAATGACTTGTTATATAGAATAGAATAGAATTCTTTATTGGCCAAGTGTGATTGGACACACAAGGAATTTGTCTTTGGTGCATATGCTCACAGTGTACATAAAAGAAAAGATACATTTGTCAAGAATCATGAGGTGGAACACTTAATGATTGTCATAGGGTACAAATAAGCAATCAGGAAACAATATTGATATAAATCGTAAGGATACAAGCAACAAGTTACAGTCATACAGTCATAAGTGGGAGGAGATAGGTGATAGGAATGATGAGAAGACTAATAGTAATAGTAATGCAGTCTTAGTGAATATTCAAAGACAGCCAATTTAATTTTGGAAAACTGAAAAATTACCAGGAGATAGTGATTTTAATAGTACCAGTAAAGAGAATATATGTAGCTCAGGGCGAACTATGGAATCCTTGGTGCTTTCTGAACTTGGTTGTTTGCTTGGAGATGTTTCATTATACTACTAAAAAAAACATCAGTAAGCTCTGATGATGTTACCTAGTATGGGTAAAGAAATGTCTGCAAGCAAAAATCAAGATCAGAGAGACCAAGGCACTGAATGAATGATCAGTTTCTGAAGTTAGACTGTTGCAGCACTCCCTGCAATCACGTAATCAAAATTCAGGTCCTTGACCAACACTTACAACTGCAGGGGCACTTCAACTTTCTCCACACACCTATCTACCACACATCTATGCACTACTGCCCCCCCTGCACTCCGTGGCTCTGCCACTTTTGCTGACATTCGCTATCTTCTTCCACTGGTGACCAAGCATGTCCAGTTGGCCTTTTGTGAAGCAGCTGCTGGCTCCATGAGGCTTTCCTTCTAAGGACACGCACAACAGTTTCTGTGCAAGACCTACAAGATGGCCTCACATGGCCAACAGCTGCTTCGCAAAGGGATAGGGCTGGCATGCCTCAGCAGCAGCAGAGGCAAGAAGATGGTAAAGGTCAGTTGGTGTGGCAGAAAGCAGTGGGTCAGAGGCCTCGGGGTACAGGATGATGAGAGTAACTGTGGCTGGGACTGGACTGGGGTGGCTGAGCAAGATTCTGTGGCTTTGTGCCATACTATTGGGGCTACCTGGCATATGGCATTTTGCATTACACTGCAAGGCTGGGGCAGCATAGGCTTCCAGGGGCAGCTTCATGCTTTGTTGTTTGTCAGGGCCTTCTTGCAGCCCCAGAAACATGACGTGCCAAGAAGCCCCTGAAGCACAGCATGACAAGCAGCCCCAAGGCCCTGTGATTATAGGGCTGTTTGCCACCCTGCAAGGCAGGGTGCAGGGTGGCCAGAAGAGCAGAGATGGGAGAGAATAGGCAGTTGGGGGGGAGTTGAAGGGGAGGCAGTCTCTTGCCTTGGAAGAACCGAGGCTTGGACCAAATTGAAATTGCTAGGATTGGAGTGTGTCCTTAGCTAATGACTTGTGGAATTTGAAGAATGACAGCAATGGAGAGTGAGGGGATTGCTGTGCCTGACTGATACGATAATGTGACATTCACACAATATGACCACGTTGCTTAGCAGTGGTATTTCAGTCCCAATTGTGGTCGTAAGATTACTTGTACATATACTTTTTACTGTTTTCTATGTCCTAAGTTACATTTAATCAGTATGCCATGATAACATACTGTAAGCACAATTAATGAATAATTAAGCAACCTACTAATACTTCAGCAACCTGTTGGAAGCTGTTTCTAGATGCATTTTTTCTTTTGTAGAAGCTATCATAATCTCATATCTTTGTTGCACAGTCTTTGGATAATAGTAATCAATATTTTGGAATATAATTAAGAATTTGTATTATTAAAATACCAATTTTGCAAAAGCAGTGCACAGCAGTAAAGTGATTCAAGGAACTCTTGACTGACAGGATCCAGGAGGAGAGCCCTCTCTGCTGTACCGCCAGCCCTCTGGGAACATCCTCCCCCCCCCCGGGTAAGGCTTGCCCCCCACTCTCCTATCCTTGTGCAAAGGCCTGGGGATCCAATAGGGGAGTACCTCACTGAAGGTGGCTGCTGAACTAACTTTCTGACCCCACTCCCTCCTGTATTTCCTGTTTTCCCTCTGCCTGTCTGTTTAATTTCATATTATTATACTTCCATTGTTTATTTTTATTGTTTTATTACTTTACTAGTGTTGTTTTTACATTTTCAAAACATTCTTTTCCATTTTAGCATAGCCCCACGGTGAGATGGATGGCAAAATTTAAATAAATAAATAAAGTTTGTATGCATAAACCCAAGTTATATTAAAAAGGCAAAGTGAGGGAGAAACCTACTCCCCCACACACATTTTGCTATTGGGACGCTTATTTTACTTAGACTGCATTCCCTGCTGAAAGTTGCAACATTCAGTTCCAGGATAATAGACACTCACAAGTGTTGAACTTCAGATAACTGATTAGAATATATGATAAATATTTGTGTTGGCAGATTCATGAATTAATCATGTGTGTATGGATGTGTTTAGTTAACAATGAGGAAGGGTGTAGGTTTGGTATATATTGCTATTTAAGGAAGGTTATATTCTACCAAACACTGCAGATAGAATTGTAGATTGATACCCACATAAAAACTTACAAAACTAGTCTAGATAGGTAATGAGACATTAAAATGGATCAAGAGCAATTGACCAGAAATATAAGGAAAGAATAAAAATAGGGATACTTCATAAAGAATGCAGAATCAAAAGAGAGAACTAGTAGAAGACCCATCCTCTTTCTTTTCCTTAAAGCTGTGACGAAATGCTGCTGTTGTTTTGTGAGACTTTATCTCAGGGGTGAAATTCAAAATTTTTCCCTACCGGTTCTGTGGACGTGGCTTGGTGGGCGTGGCAGGGGAAGGATACTGCAAAATCTCCATTCCTGGCCAGCCAGAGGTGGTATTTACCGGTTCTCCGAACTACTCAAAATTTCTGCTACCAGTTCTCCAGAACCTGTCAGAACCTGCTGAATTTCACCCCTGCATGAGTTTATATTGTTGTTGAGTATTTCTACTTTTGCAAAGAAGTTGGGGATGGTGCTGTGGTTAGTCTATTTTGCAGAGCCCACTAAGCTATCTGTATAAGATTGCAAAGTAGCCTCCAGCTACCTTTGAACTTGATGGTATGCTTTATCAGAGATCAAGTATAGATTCTTTTTCCTCCAGAAAATGTTACTGTTTTGCTCAACGGCAACAGTTTTGTGGGAATTTGCCATTTCCCTTTGTTGAGTGGAGAGTGTGTATTCTAGTTCTTTTACTGTTGTCATGATGCTGTTTTTTTCTATTATTTATAATGTCTTACTAGCTTCCCAAAATCTAATCTGATATACCATACATTTCAGAATCACACAGTAGTAGAATGTGAACTATTTATTATGGATAATGGTTCTGAGATATATTTATCAACAGTTGATAATGATACTGCAGATGTGGCAGGGTATCCCTATAGGAAAACCATAGGTAGATTTATACTTTTCAACCATACTTTTTAAAAGTTAAATGTTAAGGACATGAACTACAATAATGGGAGGCATATTCACAGGAATATTACATTCTGGTTGTGTTTCAGAAACTCTGATCAGTTCTTTTGGTAACTGCTTATTTTAGTATATAACCTCAGATCTTGGTTGAGCAACATTCCATTTTTATGCACACATATGTTCTTCCAAGAGATTGCAAAACCAGGTGATGGAGATGATTTCTTTGTTAATTGAAGTTAAAAAATTATTCTTTTTATTTTTTTACGTATTAGTCTGATTTTTTTTTTAGAATGAGAAAGTTATTTTGGTGTTCAGTAATTTGTTCTCTACTGCAGTTTTAAAGTGGTGTAGGGAGATACATAACAAAACGCAGATAAAAAATAAAAAGAACCTAAATTAGGAATCAAAATGGATGCAAAATTTAAAATAGCCACAGAACAATGAATTATGGAACAAATCTATAATATTTAATCCAGGTTAAAACTTAAGAGAAAATTGGTATAAAATGTTTTATAGATTATGTTCAACTTTTTCATATTGACAACATAGCAAATCATCTAGTAATAAATGATGGAAATACCATTAGAAAGAATATTTTATGATACATGGTAGAAATATTAAAAAATTCTGGAAAGAAACAGCATAGCACTATTCAGAATGGGGATGATGGGAGGTGGAGCTGCCTTACTACTTACCTTTGGACAGTTGCAGCCAGGCGACACACACACTGACACCTGCCTTGCCGGCCCCTTTCTTCTGCAGCCGGCAAGAAGGCCTAAAGGCCTCTGTAGCCGATAACTCCGGATCGATCTGGAGCTCTGTTATCAGCTGCAGAGGCCTTCAGGAAAGCCTTGCTGGTCTTACTGGCCAAAGAAGTTCCTGAAGGCCTCTGACAGCGAAAAGGAGGCTGGAAATGATGTGCGCAAGTGAGGTGAGTCAGTGGATGACATCCCCCCCCCCTCAAAAATAAGACGTGCCTTTTTTGGTGGCAAAAAATATAAGACAGGGTCTTATTTTCAGGCAAACATGGAAAATCCAGTCTTTCTTTGTAACACTGATTTAGAAATAACAAGCAAATGAGAATTTCTCCTCAAGGGCAAGCAGTCTTATTGCTCATCCATACCAGTGTTTCAATTACAGTTTTATAGTTTGAAGTAAAGTAAAATGTAGTAGGTGTTTTTTTGTAGAGAAGATTTTTTTCTGTTTTTCCTTATGAAAACTAGGAAAATTAGGGAATCATTGTAAGAACTTGAAGCTGTTTCTGGCAGGGGGAAGTAAGAACAGTGAGAGATGGATGGCTTCTAAAGTTGATCTTCATTTAAAGTTTGTGTTGTTACTTCAGATATTACCTTCAACTTGGAAATTAAATCTGATATGAGATTAAAATAGCCTACAATTACTATGCCTAAATAGTATTAAGAACAATATGTAAACCCCAAAATTCATGACAATGTAATGAAGATATAGTTGAATAGTCTCAAGTAATTACAGCATATTTTCATCTTGCAAAACTGTTAAAAACTGTTAATTTTACTGATCTAGTAGCATTGATTTTCAAATCAACTAAATCTAAAGTTGATTTAGAAAATCAACTTTCTAAAAATATTTTCATTTTGTTTATTTGATTTATATAGCCTCTCACATACAGGATTCCAAGTGATTTACAATAAAATAGATAAAATGCATGAAATGCATAATATAAAAATATACACATAGCAGCTGGGATATGTGCCATAGTTTAAATTGTACTGTGAATGAATGTTTCAGGACAACACCTTTAAATACTGTATAGAGATATGAATTCAAAGGATAAGGTTTGATGTAGGATGTGCTTGGGTAATTTTTTTAAAATTGAAATTGGTAGAATTATAGCATATTTATTTACTTAATTTTATAAAATAGTATTGAATCTGTGAGTACAGGTAATCCTCGACTTACGCCACAATGGAGCCCAACATTTCTATTGTTAAATGAGACATTAAGTGAGTTTTGCTCCACTTTATGACCTTTCTTGTCTTTTTAAAGTATTAAGTTGTTAAGTGAATTACTGCAGTTTATAAGTTAGTAACCTGGTTGTTAAGTGAATCTGGCTTCCCCATTGACTTTGTCAGAAGGTCGCAAAAGGTGATCACATGACTCTGGAACACTACAACCGTCCCAAATATGAACCAGCTGCTTAGCATCTGAATTTTGATCATGTGGCCATGGGGGTTGCTGCAAAGGTCGTAACTGTGAAAAACATGACATAAGTCATTGTTTTCAGTGCCGTTGTAACTTTGAATGGTCACTAAATGAACTGTTATAAGAGTCCTATCATCTAAACATGAGTGAGCAGTGTGTGGCAGCAGCCAAAATACCTAATATAATCCTTGGTTGTATAAACAGAGGCATAGAATCAAAATCACGTGAAGTATTAGTACTACTTTATAAAACCTTAGTAAGACCACACCTGGAATACTGCATCCAGTTTCAGTCACCACATTACAAAAAAGATGTTGAGACTTTGGAAAAAGTGCAAAGAAGAGCAACTAAGATAATAGAGACTAAAACATGTGAAGAACGGTTGCAGGATTTGGGTTTGACTATTCTAGAGAAAAGAAGGATTGGGGGGATATGATAGCAGTATTCCAGTATTTGAGAGGCTGCCACAAAGAGGAGGGGATCAATTTATTTTCCAAAGCATCAGAGGGCAGGACAAGAAACAATGGATGGAAACTAATCAAGGAGAGAAGCAACCTGGAATTAAGGAGAAACTTTCTAATAGTGAGGACAATTAATAAGTGGAACAGCTTGCCTTCAGAAGTTGTGGGTGCTTCATCACTTGAGGTTTCAAAGAAGAGACTGGACAGTCAATTGTCTGAAATGGTATAGGGCATGGGTGTGGCCACGCGCAAGCGTGCGCACAGACACACTTTTGGCACGTGAGCCAAAAAAGGTTCACCATCACTGGTATAGGGTCTCCTGCCTGAGCAGGTGGTTGGACTAGAAGACATCAAAGGTCCCTTCCAGATCTATTCTGATTGATTGAGAATTATAGGAACCCCAGGGCTCTTTGGACCACATTTTAAGAAATACTGTTCTAGCTGAATTATGTTTGTCAGGGTTTTTCTACCACCTGCCCTAAGAAAAGGATTCCAGTGAGAGGTACGATATAACAGATACAGCTCCAGTAGACTTGTAGAAAGGATCTAGCTTGCTTGTTGTATCTTATATTTTTATTTTCACTTAACTTTTATAAATATTATTACTATTAATTTTGTATTCTTTGTTAGGTTGTGTCTAACTATAATAAATGTAGCTTGATATAGGTGGTTTATAACTTTAATAAATAAGAAATATATTAATTCTTATGTTGGCAAACATCTTATAAATTTATATATAAATCTGGAAAATAAATAAGAATCGTAATATTGGTAATTGTACTAAATTCTGTTACTAAGTTCTATATGGATTCCAGTGAAAATGTTTTTAAGTAATAGCATTTCAGAAAATTCATGAAGTATTTTAATTTGAGTTTCAACTTTTTTATAAAATGTTTTAAATTATAGATCAATATTATTTGTATAATTAAACTTATTTTAGAGAACAATTATTCTGCACTTTGCAGTGTATAGTATGCTTATATGGAGTTATGCAAGAGTAGCTCTCTAATCCTCCTTTCAACATAGTTGAAATTTTTCTTAGCTATTAAGTTTGCCTGTGAAACCTATCTTTGAGTGGATTCCAAGGAGTAATGCGGTATGTATCTGATCTGGAAAAACAGTGAGTAAGAGTATTATTTCAAAACTATGTTCTCTGGATGTCATTGCCAATACTGAAATGAAGCCATATATTGAGAATCATGCAAGGAAAATAAACAGAAGAGTTCTCAACAGTCTTCTCTTTCCAGTGAAGGAGATTACTTAGCTTAGTACTGGTTTTAGGAAGAAGGTATGATATTTAAATGTTTACTTTTATTATGTCATGAGTTAATAATTCTTCAAAGTTGCAAAATGTTAGCCTTTTACCAGTCATTTCTCAGCTTTACCTGATTAATTTTAGATATCCTGTGATTAAATAAAGAGCAGGAAGGACGGACTTGGCTATTTTTTATCCAGCTGTGTAAACTTGTAAATAGATAATGGAGAAAGGTAAATTTAGCTTTCACACCAAAGCTATTAGCTTGGCAAAGACATGGGTCATAATGCTAAAATAAATATAGTGTAAATGGAAAAAATGTGCTAACTTAGCAACCAAACTATACTTTAGAAAAGTGATGAATGAAGTTGCTAATAAATCCATACCAATCAGGGGATGGGCATAAAAATTCAGAGCAGGTAGGGAAAACATAAAGTCTGAAATGCCCCACTCTTTATTTTACACTGAAATTACTACTTTCCATTCACTTTTGGAGCAAGTGGCAGGAAAGGATGTCGGTATAGGACAGTGATGGCGAACCTTTTTTTCCTCAGGTACCAAAAGCGCTTGTGCATGCGCTATCATGCATGCGCAAGTGCCCACACCCATAATTCAATGCCGGGGGAGGGCGAAAATGGCCTCCCCCGCCCTCTGGAGGCCCTCTGGAGGCCGGAAACGGCCTGTTTCTCAACTTCTGGTGGGCCTGGTAGGCCCATTTTTCGCCCTCTCCAGGCTCCAGAGACTTCCCTGGAGCCTGGGGAGGGCGAAAATACCTTCCACCGCCCCCTGGAGGCCCTCCGGAAGCGAGCCGAAAATCAGCTGGCCAGTGTGCATATGCGCGCTGGAGCTGAGCTAGGGCAACAGCTCGTGTGCCAGCAGATATGGTTCTGCGTGCCACCTGTGGCATGCGTGCCATAGGTTGGCCATCACTGGTATAGGATATAATTAAGAAAAATGTGTTGGAAACCAATTAATATAGAAGGAAAAGTTTGGCAGCTGAAATTTCAGATTTTTCCTTAATTTATATTTCTTGCAGGCACTTTTTTTTATTCTCACACTTTCTTAAAGCAGTCTCAAAATCTAGTCCCTAAATTAACTAATATTGTAATTGTATGAATACAATACATTACAGAAACAATTTTTTTGTTACATAAAGATACCTTGATATTCAACAAGCCGAGTCCATAGGACAAAATTAATCCAGCTTGCTAAATAGCTGGTTTCAGTGTCTAAAGTTTACAAGTTTAGAAACAACAACAACAAAACAAATGATTATCTTTAGCCTCTGATATAGTTATTGGAAATGTGCAGCAATTATCTTTTTTGTTATTGTGTTGAAAAGTTAGGTAAGCTGGTTCACACAGGGCACAGACTATTGTCATAGTTTTGCAAAATGAGAGATTAGGTAGCAATGAAATAGAGTGAGATAATCAAATTAAGGACATGTTTACTTAGGATATAGTATTTAGTTGACCACTGGTGTTTTAGTTGCAAAGATCTTTCTGATTTGCACACAGATATGTCAGTCACTTAATTATGTAATTCCCTTTGCCATTCCCATTAATAAGAGTAGAGCTTTGTTGCTGTTTGTACTATGGGTGCTGCCTTGGAAATCCACTGAATCTCCATGGGAAAAAATCTGGACTGGAGTTTTGTAGATGCTCAGAATTTGAATGATGAAAATTTAGATCTATCTATTCTTTCTGAGATAAATAAAACAATGTTTCCAAGTGCCCAGCTTTGTGGTGTGATCTAGGCCAAATGTACTTCAGATTCAAAATAGTTATATTCATGTAGATGCAGAAGATACATTGCATTTTTCTGTTTAATTTGCCTCCATAAATTGTATAGACTTTCAAATGTTTGTCTAATGTTTACAGATTATTATAATTAAGATGCTGTTCCATTAATCTTTAAATTGCTTCGTATCTTAAACAATTAGGTTTTAACAATTTCAGTCCTTTCATTTGGAGGAGAAGGATAATTTCATGTGAAATCCCCAATTATTCTGCTTTTTTCCTTTGCATACTTTTTTCTTTTCAAACTTTACAACTGTTGCTATAATAGTCCTTGCTTAATGATGGAAATTGAGACTGGAATTTCCATTGCTAAGCGAAGCAGCTGCAAAGTGTGATGACATGTGATTGTGCTAATTAGTGATAGCAGTTCCAGCAGTCCCTGGTTACTGTTTTTAAGAAGGACCTTGTATGATTTCTGTTTCCAACTTCTTGCTGACTTTGCTTGCTGGAAGCCAGCAGTGAAGGTTGAAAATCATTACCGTGGGATGCTGCAGTAATCAGAAATCCAGGCCAATTGCTGAGCACCAAGATCACAATCATGTGATTGCAAGGATGCTGTGATGGCCAGAGCTTTGAGGATTGGTCATAATTACCATTTGTTCAGCGCCATCGCAAATTTGGTAATTAAATGAGGACCACCTGTAGTGAAAATAAAAGCAACCTGGGCTAAATATTTGTAAAATATAACTTTTGGCAGGTTGTACTACATGTTGAATGAACATCAACATATTTTTTCCTGTATAAACTAATTCCATATATTCTGGGGAGAAATTAGTTGCACAAAAATATTTTTATATATTAGTTGTACAATTGCAGAATGGTCTTGATCTTATTTGAATTTGAAGTTTGGTTTAGGAAATCAATTCCATTCAGACTTTTGAATTCTGCAAATTAGACCAAATTATTTGGATTTCAGTAGGATTTCAGTGAGGTACTTCACAGCATGTGGGAATGTGAAAAATGATTCTGTTTGAATTATTAAAGTAGATATACCTTTTGTAAGACTCCCAGTGCAGCTTCTTCTTAGAAATGCATGCACCTCTACTTCCCTTTTCTGTGGTTGGACAACACACACATGTGGAGACAGCTTCCGCGTTCCCAGTTTGCCACCATAAGCCAGGAGCTCCGTGCTCCGAGGCGATCAATTGCTGAATGCAGCAGTGATTATAAGGCTTAGAGCTTTGCGCTTGTACCTGCCTGGAGGAGCTTCCGTGCCCCCATCTGCAGCAGCAAGTCATTGAACATTAAAGGAGCCGTGAGCTCCCATAAAATTTTGGGAGAGTCAGCCGCGCTAAGCCGCAGCAGCGATTACTATTCGACTGGAGCCGATGGCAGATCAGAGCGGAGCTGCGCGGTCTCATTAAGGCAGTACCGCTGCAATTCATACGGGGCTTTACTATCCTGATTTAAAATCCCCTGCCAATTGCCATGGAGCTTTGCGCTCCCATCGCACTCTGAACCAAACAGCACCTAAGCTTGCAGAGGCCAGAGCATTACACTTAACTTCTGACAGTCGCCTGTGACAGTACCGGCGCCATCATAGCCTAAGCGTCTTTGGTGCCAAAACTTAAGAGGCTCGAAAAGGCAGATCCTGAGGCAGGCGACAGCAGTGCAGGAACGAGTGCTGATGCGGCTATGGGTTCTAAAATAACCGCATGGAAAGAACCTCGATCCAAAAGTGGATCTAGATCTCACAGAAATACTGCAGTAGCCCACAAGGGCTCTAAGGCAATCCAAAAGGATGAGAAGCGCAGGCAAAAGGCTCTAGAGAAAATTTGTGCTAAAGGCTGTCAGCAAAAGCAGCCAGCTGTCAGGGTTACCAGATGAATCTAACCATTCAAGTAGAATCTATTCTCTGGACCTGTCACCTGGGGGAGCTGGAGAGCATTTCTCTCCACCAAGCTCCTTATTGCCTGTCACCAATGCAGGTTTATGGGGATCAATGACAGAATTACAAATCCCTGTAGAGGTTTCTCAGCAGCCCTCTAATAGGGCCAGAGCAGTGCCTGTGGCCACATTTACACCAACAGCAGCTGGCCTTAGACTGCAGATGGAGTCAGACACATTGATTCCAGTTGCCATGCAGTCTCTTAACTGGTAGAGTCGCTGGGTCTATTTAGCTGAGAGCTCCAGCTCTAGCCACGAGCGGCCGGTAAGCTCCACGCCTGCTGTTGTGACATTGAACTGAACATTGGAGCTTCGCGCCCCACAGTCTGTCACAGGAGCTCTCGCGCTCCCCTTTCTGCGTGCAGCAGGCAGGCAGCTCGTCATGAGAGCTCCACACTACTTTTTTCACGTTCTTTAGCGCGGCGGTTGTGGCCACAAGAGCTTTTGCACTCCAATTGACAGCCGCCGACGAACTTGATCTTCCAGGAGCCTTGCACTCTCCCTTAGTGGCTGCACGCCATTCGATTGAGCTGTCACAGGAGCTCCGCGCTCCACATCTGATTGCGGCTGACAAGATTTCTTGTTGGAGCTGGCGCACCTGGACTATAGCGCTCAGCATATGCCGCTTGTTGCAGGAGCTTTGCGCTCAAGCGACACATTGGGCCACAGGAGCTTCGCGGTCCGATTGACACTAACTGCCAATGGCCTTGAGCATTGCAATAAGGTGGGCCATCGCAGGAGCTGCGCACTCCATAGCTGACTGATGGGGGAGGGGGGAGGAGGAAGAGGCACGAACGTATCCGTTCCTCGCTGTTACCCCAGGAGCTCTGATTGCAAGCTAACAGGAGTCTCAGAACAGCTATCACGGGCTGCGCTAACGAGCCCAATTACCCATGACAGGCTCAGAGCCTACAGACAAGGTAGCAGCCTTAACTACGGCCAGATTGTCTGGCGAGAGCATTGCCTATGCTGACAGCCGCCGACGCAGATCGCTCCCTCAAAAGGGCATCAAATGCGAGCAAAGGAGATTCAAAATGGCGGAACAGGCAAGCACCGCCAGCACAGCGGGCTCCAAGGCGAGCAAAAAGGCTAAGAGGCCAGTTGCCCCCACAACTCCTGAGACAGCAGCAGTCACCTCTAAACGCAGTTCTAAGACTGCAAGGGAGGGCAGTAAAACTCTTAAGCGCTCCAAGGCAACAGAGAGACGAGCGCAGGAGAGACAAGGTTCTGAAAAATCTGTGCACTCTATCTGACAGGAGATGTGCCCATATGTCAGCTCAGTAAGCAGAGCCTAGCCATTCCAGCAGATTGCACTTGAGGAGTCTCTCTCCAGGGGGAGCTGGAGAGCAGCTCTCTCTGCATTGCCCTATTGCCCATTAACAATGCAGATCTCTGGGGCTCAATGTCCACCCTGCAGAATCCTGATTGGATTTGTGACCAGCCTTGCGAAAGAGCCAGAGCTGTGCCTGCAGCTACTTTCACATCTACGGTTGCGGGTGTTAGACCAGAGACAGAAGCAGAGGCTATAGCCCTGGCAATATACAAGCTATCGTTGCTGATGCCATCAGGCAAGAAATAGCTGCTGGGCTACAACAGTCCAGGCGGGCACCCTCAGTGGCCTCAGGTTTCTCCAGTGATCCCGGCCACCCCCTGTTCCCCAATTCCAGGGGGACCACCCAGATTTCCCTGAGCCATGTTCACCGGCTTCCACCCAGAAAAGCCAGTCGTCGCTTTCAGAGGAGGAAGGGCATAGGGAATTAGACCATTCGGAGGATGAAGGGATGATGCCTGACCAGCCAGCCTTTACTGGGCTGTTTCAACATGGCCTCTTCAGGCCACTCCTATTCAAGGCTAAAAATTCAGTACACCTTGGAACGCAAGCAGCAGAGCCAGATTCAGAAGGCCCGCCCGCTCCAAATGAACCGCTCTTTTCCGAACCAACCACAGAGGCGGAGGTCATTCCCTCGCCTAAACTTTTCATTGATGTGGTCCAAAGGCAGTGGTCCTCTTACAAGACAGGCCCCAATCCATCTGTGGCTGACAGGAGATTTTATAATGTAGGCCTGGATCTAGCTCGGTGTTGTGGCCCGCCCGCAGCTTGTGCAGCCTGGGCCTTTGGAGCCTTCAGTACCTCTTGGCAGTGCTGAGAAAGGAGGGGCTACTCCTTTCCTGAATGCAAGAGCACGCAGGGCTGCCAAGAGGCAGGAAGGTTTACTCCGGAGGTCTACTCGGGATTAAGACTTGGGGCTAATTGGCCACTCCCCTAGTCTATTTAAGGTCATCAGTTGCAGCTAACAAGCTGCAGAGAACGTTTGAAAAAGAGACCTGTCTGATCATAACTTGCTCCATGACTCTTGTTTTGCCATTCTCTGCGTTGGCTTGGATTATCAAGGACTAATTTCTAGGAACTTTGCCAACTCTTGGAAACTCAGTAAGATAAACAGACTCAATTGCTCGTCATTGTCTTCGAACTCTTTGAACTGATACCAGCTATTAATGAAGCTTAATTGATAGCTGGTTGCTTGCTAATAACAGTTTGTTTGTAAATTGGTGTGTGCATCTTGTTTAATACTAAGACATTTTATTAGTAGCCTTTGTTTCATTAAATAAGTGTGTGCAATCTGCTTGTGTGGTTGTGTGCTTCGTGGGGACAGAACACACAGGTTCTACAGACACCTGTTGTGGATGCCCCAGGGGCGGTCTTGCAGCCTTTGTCCACCATGCCAGGAGATCCAGAGAAGAACCTAAGGCTGGAAGATAGGAGAACAGAACAGACACTACAGAAGGCACATTAGGCAGCTGCGTGGGCGGTCCGTACTTCGACGACCGCCTCCTTTTTCAACCAAGCATCCTTGCTCTGGCTTTGCCAGATGCAAGAAAGGATCCCGGCGGCGGACACGAGAACTCATCAGGATATCACAGTGGTCGGGCAGGAGCAACTCACTGGCCAAGGTCCACGTCCCGATGGAGGTAATCCGGTCCTTCAACTGGTGGATGTCCTCGGCCATCTCCTAGGGCTTCCAGTTCAAGGAACCCATGTGCCTCACCGTCACGACGGATGCCAACCTCTTCGGTTGGGGAGCGCACCTCCATTCACAGACGGCCCAATGACAGTGGTCACAGTTGGATCGGACCCAAAATATCAATTGGTTAGAACTCAGGGCGGTCACCTGGCTCTCCGTCACTTCCAGGAGTCGGTCTCAGGCAGGCACATTTGGTGCTGACCAACAATGTTGCCGCCAAGGCTCACATCAACCGCCAAGGGGGTACCCACTCCAGGTCCCTCATGCAGGAGGCCAGATGGCTGGGCCTCTGGGCAGAAAGACACCTGCTCTCCATCAAGGTGGAGCATATCTCCGGGGTGTCAAACGTGCAGGCGGACTGGCTCAGCAGAGCCTCAATAGACCATGCAGAGTGGCGCCTGCACCCATCCATATTCCGGGAACTAACGGACCGTTTCGGCCTCCTGATGGTGGATCTGTTTGCCACCCAAGACAATTGTCAACTACCAAGATTTTACGCCAGGTTTGCGACACCAGGGGTGGAGGGGATAGATGTTCTCCGCAGTCTGTGGCCTCCAGGACTACTGTATGCCTTCCCTCCTCTTCCCCTTATTCCACAGGTGATCAGGAAGGTCCTGGCAGAGAAGGCGGAGGTCCTATTCCTGGCCCCCCTCTGGCTCAGATGGCCATGGTTTGCAGACCTGGTGAACCTGTCAGTGGCTCGACCCTGGAGGATCCCTCAGGACAGGATCTCCCTCAGCCAGGGTGCCTTGATCCATCTGGACCACAGTGGCTCCAACTGACCGCCTGGTGCTTGAGTGGAGCGTTCTGAGTGGGGACGATTTTCTTCCAGGGTCATTAAGACTGTTCAGGCCTCTAGGAGACCCTCCACCCCTGCATCTATGATGCCACCTGGAGGACCTTTTGTGCTTGGTGTGCCGGGGCGGACATTAATCCCATGACTGTTTCTATACCCCACGTCGATTCCTTACCTGTAAAGTGGCCTTCCTGGTGGCCATTACGTCGGCCAGGAGAGTATTTGAACTGGCGGCTCTGTCGGTGAGGCAGGACTTGTGTGTGTTTCACACAGATAGGATGATTTTGCGATTGGATCCCTCCTTTATTTCCAAGGTGAACATCTGGTTCCACAGGGCACAAGAACTAGTATTACCGAACTTCTGCCCTAACCCAGCCTGTCCCTTGGAGAAGAGGTGGCACACCTTGGATGTAAGGAGGGCTCTAAATATATATGTGAAATGGACCTCTACCATAAAGGAAAACAGAGTCCTTTTTTATTTCATTCTAACCGGCCACATTGGGTAACAGGGTCACACCTTCGACGTTGAGTTGATGGATTAGGTCTTGCATTGCAAAGGCCAAGAGCTGCAGGCTCTTCCGCTGCCTAAGAGAGTAATGGCTCACTCCACCAGGAGTGCAGCTACGACTGCGGCATGGGCTACGCAGGCCTCTATAGAGGAGGTCTGTCATGCAGCTACTTGGTCCTCTCTGTCCCCTTTTATCAAGAACTATAAGGAAGTTGGACAGCTTCGACTTGGCAGAGGCAGCATTTGGCAGGCGAGTACTTCAGAGCATACATACAGAGAAGGGGACCTTGGACCAGACTGCAGCCCTCCCGTAAGGACAAGCCAGCTTTGGTATATCCCATTCCTGGATGCTACCTCCACCCACTATGGAGAAGAGGCGTTGGTCTTACCTGATACGCTTCTTCTCATGGGGTGGAGATAGCATCCAGTCCCACCCTGATGACCTTCTGGTCCGGGGTCCGGAGGAGGAGGAACTTTGAACATGGCACGTGGAGTGTCACGGTGTGATTTATTGTCAGTTGTATGTATATGCAGGACGCTGCATCCCTATCTATTATAATGGTACATTCCTGAGCACGTGATTGATATGTTCTTGTACGCATGTGTGCATTCCTGAATCTCCATTCCTTTCTTCTTACTTGACTCTTGACTGGGAGAGTCGCATTTTATAGCAGAGATGTAAACTATGAGATTTTATTGTTTTTGTACCGAAATAAATATTTTAATTAGACTTTTAAACTCCGGCTTTATTTCTAATTTCTGCATTCCGGGAGAAAGATCAAACATCGCCTCTGTGAGATTAATTCTCACTCCGACATGGAGTCTGTCACTTCGTCGTCTTTGACAAAAGCTGGAAGGGATAGCAACAGAGGCATGTCCTCAACAGCTCTGGCAGACTCAGTCCAATCAGCTAAGCAGACGAGGTCAACCCATTCCTGGATGCTATTTCCACTCCATGAGAAGGAGCGTATCAGGTAAGACCAACCCCCCCTTCTCTGAAGACCTTGGAGAACAGAAATAGATGTTAATTCCCCCCATGCTAATTTGTTTGAGTCAGTTTGTTTCCATAGTCATATACTGAACTGTACAAGAAATATGCTGTTCAAAAGTCATCTCTTTGTGGCTGTATGACATCATTCCACTAGGATTTTATATAATTAACTGCTTATTTTAGTTCATATCTGTGCCCTCAGTAATGGTATCTAACTACATCTGCGCACATTATTTTACAAGGTTTGTGATAACATTTTGAGATTTTGGCTATCTATCTATCTATCTATCTATCTATCTATCTATCTATCTATCTATCTATCTATCTATCTATCTATCTATCATCTATCCTTCCATCCATCCATCCATCCATCCATCCTTCCATCCATCCATCTTTGTAGGAACTATTTTAGGAATACTCTGGGTCTTGTCTTGCATAGAGCTACATTTTTAAAATGCAGGAGAAAGTTTTTTAAAATTGTTAAAACTTCATGAAAATAAAGATTTTATAATTTTGAACACAGCTTTAGATTTTTCTCCAGTTTGAAGAGGGATAATCAAATGTTCATTTATTTAATTAGAAACCAAAGAAGAAAATTGAAAATAGTTTAGTTAAGAGGAAAATTCAGAGAAAAGCACAATTAATAAACCAGCATGTTCTTGCCTGTAATGCATCTGTCTGTTTACTAATTGATTGATTGAAGAGATGACTCAAGGTAGCATTAGAATACCCTCAGGTTATATTTATTTATTCAAAATGAATCAGTTGGACATTTGAAAGATAAGTGATTGTAGCTAAAGTAACTTTGTCTATCTCCCATATTATTGCCACCTGACAAAAAACTCTGATAGGATATAGCAGTGATGGCGAACCTATGGCACGGGTGCCACAGGTGGCACGCGGAGCCATATCTGCCGGCACGCAAGCTGTTGCCCTAACTCCGCTCCAGTGCGCATGTGCACTCTGGCCAGCTGATTTTTGGCTTTCACAGAGGCTCTGGGAGGGCGTTTTTGGCCTCCAGAGGGCCTCCGGGGGGTGGGGGAAGCCATTTTCGCCCTCCCCACGCTACAAGAAAACCGCTGGAGCCTGGGGAGGGCAAAAAATGGGCCTGCCCCCACCTGAAGTCGGGAAATGGGGGAGCGGGGGGATCGTGCACGCATGCACAGGGGCGGGGCAGCACGGGGGATCACACGCGCATGTGCAGAGGGGCAGGGGGGCATTGAATTATGGGTGTGGGCACTCGCACGTGCACAATAGCATGCACGTGCGTGCTTTTGGCACCCGAGGAAAAAAAGGTTCGCCATCACTGGGATATAGCATTCCAATTTAAGAGTAGACCTATAAGTTGTTCAATTCAGTATTCCCATTTCCTTCATATTCCCACCACTGAGTATTCTGAAGGAGCACAACACTTGTGGTATGCAACATTGTCTTTCCAGTTTTCTGATTTCCCCAACTGTACAGTCAAGATAAAGGTCTATAAAGATTTTTGGATTAGAAACAGTTAAAGACAGTGTTCCCATCAATAATAATCCCAAATAGCCTACCGGTAATTCTAGAACAGGTTTAGGTTTCAAACAGAGTGCATCTCCAGTACTTCAGTTTCCTTTAAATTATATTAGTAATATTCAATAATGAATTTTGCACCAATTTGTTCATTGCTGCTTACGAGTGGTGGGGATTAAGGGTTTGGGCTAATCCATGTTTTTTTTTAAATCATGTTTTTCAAGAAGCTACATTGCTCTAAGAAGCTGACATTTGATTTTGAAAGAACTAAATGCTGATGCACAATATGAAATTCAGAGAGCGCAATCACAATTGTTTATAATTCTGGGTATAATGGTTATACCCAGGAATAAAATTATGAAACATTCCAGGAGATGGTTGATTCCAATTAAAAGTCTTAATTACCCCCCTCCCCCTTTTCCATGAAAAGTGCCATTTAAAAGTGAAGAAATACGTTTGCAAGGAAATGTATAATCTGTTCTCAGAGGATTAAGGGTTAGATTGCTGTATTCAAAGACTCTGAACAGCTAATTTAAGAACAATTGTTCTTGAAACAATGTAACTGTCAAGACTTTGGTGCTGCTAAATTATGGAAACAGAATCTGTGCTTAAATTTAAATCATGGTAAGAATTTTGTTGTCCTTAGCCAAATGCTGTAATACTGTAGAACTGTTGCTGGTTGATCCTTTGGTCCACTAACTTTGTTGATATATTTGGGTTTATTTATAATTTAGATTTCTAAGGCTACCGAATGAACAGTGACTCTGAGTAGCCTTACAAATTTCAATTATAAATAGTGTGACTCAGCCAAGGTTAATTTATAATGAATGATATTAGAAGTTGCTAAAATATAAGATTAATGCATTACTGTTATTTATATAGATATAGATTTGTGGCTCTTGCGTACTTTGGGCATGTTGTGTGGGGAAATTCACTGAAGAAAGCCGCCCAGAGTCCTTCGTGAGTTAGGCGGCATAGAAATACAATAAATTAAATTAAATTAAATTAAATTATCTTTGGAAGACACCATTAAAACTGACACCAACCAGAGCATAGAAAAACTCAAAAAAATAGTTGAAGAACGGAAGATGTGGAGAGATCTGGCCTGTCAAAATCACTAAGAGTTGGACTCGACTGAATGGATAGCATTATCATCATCAGATTTGTGGATAAATATAAACTCCTTAAAATATCCACTATCCATTCCCGTTTTGAGAATGTTTCTTTGTTCCCTGATGCTTTTGCAGGAAAGTACACACAAACACACACACACACACACACACACACACACACACCACACATATGCAGGAAAGTACATATATGTGTGTGTGTGTGTGTGTGTGTGTGTGTGTGTGTGTGTGTGTGTACGTGTACACTACCGTATTTTTCGGAGTATAAGACGCACCGAAGTATAAGACACACCTTAGTTTTGGGGGAGGAAAACAAGGGAAAAAGGCCTCTGCCTCCAAGCAATTTGCCAAACAGCAAACAGCACAGATGATATACACTGTTTGCTGTGTATTTCTGTGCATGTGTGCCTGACCCATAGAAATAGCAAAGAATTGGAGAAATGTACATTATGCCAGAAAGTTTTCTTAAATGTAGTTACACTAACTCTTCCCAATTATTTAAATAGATCTACTCCAAGGTAACTAAACTCTAATACTAAACAGGACACTGTTACATTTCATACTATACTTGTACAGAGCTGTTAAAATTAATTAAAATTTCTGGAAGTATACATTATTCTCTATTATTTAAAAGAAGATACAATAGCACTGGGCCTCTTCAGAGCAAGCATTTATTTTAAAAAGCTTCTTTATTTTGTTAAGTTGTCTAGATTTACAGGGATCTCCAATCTTGGCAACTTTAAGACTTGTGGACTTCAACTCCCAGAATTCCACAGCCAGCAAAGCTAACAAAGCTGGCTGTGGAATTCTGGGAGTTGAAGTCCACAAGTCTTAAAATTGCCCCTGGCTCTAGAACAATAATAAAGCAGTCTTTAAAAAATAAGTCTAATAATTTGAACATTCTACAGACATTTATAGTTATTCACTTACCCCCTTCCATCCAGTTCAACAAAAAATAAAAATCGGCCTGTCTCTCCCAGCTATTTGCCTTTGTAGTTAGTTTCACTTTCATTTTTCCAGGTGGCAAACCTAATCAGCTGTCGATCGGGAAACTCCTACTGACTTGCTTGGCTTTACA